>CM064482.1:56101247-56403709 GCA_032716605.1 Paralithodes platypus | reverse complement strand
AGTTCTTAAAGTTCACACACACATTCACACACACACTCTCTCTTTCTCTGTGTGTGTTATTCTTCTTGTCAATTACCATACGCTTCTAACTAATCCTAATGATTCGACAGTTCTTAAAGTTCACACACACATTCACTTTTTTTTTCTCTCTCTCTCTGTCTGTTCTTCTTCTCGTCTATTATTATACGCTTCTTCTAACTAATCCGAATGATACAAGTTCTTAAAGTTCACACACACACACATATGCACTCCCTCTCCCTCTCTCCCCATCCATTATTATCCGCTTTTAACTAATCTTAATGACTCAAAAGTTCTTATAAGTTGACACAGTTTGCACACATTCAATCTCTCTCACACTAACTCACTCTCTCGCAGTCTCACTCCTCCCTCTCTCTCTCGTACACACACACTCACTCACTCTCACTCCTCCCTCCCCAACCCCTCACTCACTCTCTCTCACACACACACACACTCACTCCTCCCCCTCTCTCTCTCTCTCTCTCTCTCTCTCACACACACACACACACACTCCCTCCCTCTCATCCTGGCTACAAGTTGAAACCAGGAAAAACACCCGGACAGGTCCCGGCTTTGACCCCTTCACCTTTCATCAGCCGACCTTCAGGTACCGTCAGCGGGGCTCGAACCCTCGCCGTTATAGAGACAGCCTTCGTAAACACCAACAGGAATCCATTGTCACTTTTCGCACCATTAACCCCTTCTGTACCGGCGACGTCTTTCTAATTGTATTCTAACTATATTTAGACATTTTAGTGCAGTTTACGAAGGATCTGTGGCAGTAGAAAGGGTTAAGTGAGATAGTTCGAAGCCTGTTAATTGCTGTAGGCCTTTCTCACTTAACCCTTTCTACTGCCACAGATCCTTCGTAAACTGCACTACAATGTCAAAATATAGCTAGAATAAAATTAGAAAGACGTCGCCGGTACAGAAGGGGTTAACCCTTTCAACTATAATATTTAACCCCTTCTGTACCGGTGATGTACTTTTCATTATATTCTGGCGACTATTAGACGATTTTGTACAGCTTAGGAAGGCCGTCTACTCATTAAAAGGCTACAGACTATCTCAATTAATCATGTCAGCTATTATATATCCTTCCTAAGCTTCATAAAGACGTCTAAATATAGGTGAAATCATATCTAAAGTGGCATTACTTGATTTAAAGGAGCCCACCTCGCTTTTTGTCTCTTCCTCTCCCTCTCTCTTTAGCTTGTATCCATTCGGCTCCATTCAGCCTACTGTTTTAAGACGTTTACCCCCATCCAGGTGTCAATATTTTCCTGGCGAGCGGGAGCGAGACAGCATAGGCCTATATGTATTTATTTTATTTTTTTGACAGCAGGCTAAATTTGTAATTTTTTGATAGAAAAATTTCTCCGGCGAAGCCGGATTTCTCCATACAATGCTGTCTCGCTATCGCTCGCCAGGAAGAAATCGATGCCTGGATTGGGATAAACCTCTTAAAACAGTTGGCTGAATGGGGCCGAATGGATACAAGCCAGGGAAAGAGAGAAAAGGAGAGAAAGATAAAAAAAAATCCGGTGACCCCCCTTAAAGATATGATTTCCCACGGACTGGGAGCTGCCTCTATACTTCACTGATAGGGGGTATCTTGTGGGAGAATGTCTATGGGTGGATGGATGTATAAAGGAGTACAAAGGAAATCAAGCAACAACAGGTCTAGTGACCCCTCTAGGCTGCTTGTCCTCCAAAACACTGAGGATCAAGTGTCCGAACAGTGGTTTAGAGTGGGTAAGGGAAAATTAGGAAGGGAACTACTGCCCTGGAACTAATGTCCGTGGCAGGATTAGGAAGTTAGTAGGGGACAGATGGGTTAGTAACATAACACAGTTATAAGTGATCTTTCGTATATCTGGGAAAAAGAAAGTAACGTCTTAGTAATATATATACGCAATAATCCTTGATGAATCTGAGGGGGGAATAAAATAAAGTTATTCATTTACAAACGCATTCAGTCGCGGGTTCGAGGCAAGATATTTATCTAGGCGAAGTTTAAAAGATGTCTACCTAGACAGATCCTGGGTAACAATTGCTGCCAGGTTGCAAGACCTCTTGTATGGCCAGTGTGGTGTAGCGGTTAGCACGAGTGCCTGTTGATCACTAGGTCCAGGGTTCGAATACCGGGTGGTTTGTATGAGACCTTTCAATTATCCTTTCAATTATATGTTGACTACTATTAAGCGAGTTTATTAAGCTTAGGAAGAACCTCTAGCAATGATATGGCTTCAAACTAGCGTATTTAACCCTTTTAGTTGTCATAGATCCTTCCTAAGCTGCATGATATCGTGTAAGTATAGCTAGAAAAAATATATATATTTAAGTACAAACAAACCTTTAAGAATACACCTCCAAGACGATAACATACCTGTCCTCTATACACACACACACACACACACACACACACACACACACACACACACACACACACACACACACACACACACACACACACACACACACACATACGAGTTCTTACCTATTCCGTTATTTCACTTATGCAGTTAAAAATATTATGATGAATTTACAGGAATAATTTGTTACTACAAAAGTTAACCCTTTGAAGATTATGACGCATTTTGATATTTTCTTCTGGCTATCATTAGACGACTTTATACAGTTTAGGAAGGATCTGTGTGAATTATAAGGGTGAAGACTATCTCAATTAACCCTCTGATTTCCATATACCCTTCCCAATCTAAAGAAAATCGGAAAATATTAGCCAGAAAACAGAAAAGAAATGTGTAATTGGATCTTGAAAGTGCTAGCATAGGATTGATTTATATGAATAATCTATTACTTAACCCCTTTTTACCGGTGACGTGCTTTTAACTTTATTCTGGCTATTAGACGATTTTCTTCAGTTTAAACAGGGCCTCCAGCAATAAACAGGCTTCGAACAATCTCCCTTAGCTCTTTTTACCACCACAGATCCTTCTTAGATTGAACAAAATCGTCAAAATATAGCTAGAATACAGTGAAAAAGATGTCGCCGGTACAGAAGGGGTTACAAGTTAATTGATCATTAACCCCTTCTGTACCGGCGACGTCATTTTTGTTTTATTATAGCCAGATTTAGATGATTTTATGAAACTTAGGAAGGATACATGGCAGCTAAAAGGATTAATAATACCATACACTCCCTTTAATGACAGGGCTAGGGCATGCCCGTGTTACAGGGACTTTACTGGACATTTGCCACAGATCACTAGACCTGAATGTCCAACCTCTTGACATCTACCAATGGCACAGGGTGGGATCGAACTACCGACCCTCTGATCAGCAATCAGTATCAAAATGAGAATGGAGAGAATGATGTGTGGTGCTAAGATGGAAGATAGGATTCATAATATCACCAACCCATAAATTAACTTACAAATAAACCTAATTAATTAAATCAATTAAATTAATGAACACACGTGGCACCCCCAGGACTTGTATTTCTTGAACCTAGGATACTAACACAGAAATCCAGCGCGGAATGAGGAGTTGAGAAGGCGGTTAGGTAACAAGAGTATCAACAAAAAGATGCATAACAACAGGCTTGGATGGCTTGGGCATGTAGAGAGGATGGATTATCTAAATTGGGCGAAGAGATGCAAGTTTGTGAACGTGGAGGGAGCTGCACCAAGGAGTAGACCTAACAAGATGTGGGATTATGTTGTATGATCTGATCTCAAATAACTAAAAACAAATAAATAATCTGGGACCTAGGAATCTTTTGCTGGAGACCCCTCATGGTCATTGGTCTCTGGGTCTTCTCCTGGGCAACCTAGATGTGTGTGAATTTCTATTTTTATTTTATTTTGTTGTTTCTGTTCGGGCTCTGTCTCGAGTCGGCCACCCCCAGCTATGGGGTACTGAGGAGACGTTTAGGTATAAAGAGTATTAGCGAGGTGATGTGAACAAGTAGACTGGGATGGTATGGACATGTGGAGAGAATGGATGAACAAAATTGGGTGAAAAAATGCAGGTCTGTGATTGTGGAGGGTGCTGCACCAAGGGGTGGACCGAGGAAGACCTGGGATCGGACTATACGTGCCGATCTCAAATCCAAGAACTTGACAAGTGAAGCAGCCCTTAACAGGGTTGCCTAGAACGCCGCCATTAGGACAAGAGACTGAAACTGCACGTGTGTGGAACACTCAGTCTTAAAATTTTATGTGTGGGTACTGATATATGTGCCTGTGTAAATACATACAATACATACAATAAACAATACAAAATTAAGATTTAAGGTGAGAAGAACCTTTTAACCCCTTCTGTACCAGTAACGTCCTTTTAACTTTATTCTGGTTACAATTAGATGCTTGTATTTAGTTTCAAAAGGGCATCCAGCAATTAACATGCTTCAAACTATCTCACTTACCCCTTTTTACTACCAAAGATCCTTTTTAAACTGCACAAATTCATTGAAAAGATGTCGCTGGTACAGAAGGGGATAAAATAAAAGCATGTAAATCTTACCTCCGAACAAGCCTTCTTCAACATGTACAGCTTCTCCTGGAAGACCCGCTGCATGTTGTAAGCTTTATCGCGAGACGCACACTCCAGGTCCTCTAAATAGTTGTTGGTCACGTCTTCCATGGTACGCTTGAACCGGTCCACGCTGAAGCTCACGTTTCTGAACCTCTGACGCTTGCTAACCGGTTCATCGTTTGTACCACCGCCATGGCTGCCACTCCATGGGTGTTTTCGCTTCTGTGACTCCTCCACGCTCCGGCTGGTCTTACTTCCACTGCCAATGTCTACAACAAAAACAGCCTCTATTTAACATGCACAGAACCTCAAATACAGTAACTATTTATCTATTAACATTTACGACACCTTGATCTCTCATGGAGTGACCACAAACAAATCGCCTCCGTATTCAGAGGCAATTCGTTAGATTCTCTAGCTTGTTTTAAGGGGAGGGTTAGTGGCCCAACTGACCATTACACTTTAAAATGCTGGATGAAACATATTGGTATAATCCTCAGTAGTAGGCCATACTAAGTTGGTACTCAAACCTATGACTTACCATCGATCACCTGACTATTGATATTATTTTGGTGCGTGGTGATGGGCTGGTCTATCAGAGTGAGAATTTAGTATACTCTACCATGCCCATAGCTTACTCTGACTGTTCCTTTTACTTATATATTTCTAGATCTCAAGTGGCAGCGTCTCTTCCGTGGATTGACCTCTCTACTACCAACCTCTAGGTTGGCAAACTGGGAGCCAAAAGCGTCAAATTTTTTCCCTTGTCCGTCAACTTTCTCTTCATAATTGTTAAGGGGCACAGGGGTGGGGCTTTTGTGTCTCAGGCATTTCCGCACCCTCCTCAGCCCCTCGCCTGGGAGCGGCTTCGGTCACCTGGGCTTTCTTAATGGTAAAGCTGGGAGGGTTCTGTGGGGAAGCTTGGTTGTGGCCTTGGCCTTGCTTGGGACTTTGGGGCTGTTCGGTCAGACAGCCTGGGGAATAACAACAGATGCCATTCTGAAATAGCTCATCTCCATAATTCTCAGTATGGAGAGGTCCTCATCACTTGCTGTGAATGTCTCATTTCCATAAAAAACAATTTGGGAGCAGCAAATTGTTCCTCATTTACTGTTTAATCACATAACTGACCATTCTTGTTTTAAAGGTACAATATAATTCCCTAATCACTCTTCTCTACTGTATTTCACACTTCATTCTCCCATATTTACACAATACAGTTCCAAAATATTTGAAACTATTAAACTTTTCCAATTCCTCACTTTTTATTCTACCATATCAATTTTGGAATGTCCTTTCCTTGATTTCATGTTCTGTCTGCAAGTCTATAGAATCATGTGTTCTCCACTTTACCCCAAAATTGGTTTTTGACTTCCTCCACTTTCAAAATAGTTCCACTATTTTTTCTGCCAAAAGTAATGTCAAAATATTCCATTCCCTAATTCCCTCTTACTTTAGCCTAACTCCTAAACCAATTCAGTCACACATCACTCCATCCAAGTGTTCTTCATCTATAGTGACTTCTTGTAGGCTTCCTTCCATAACTCAACTACCGTACCATTACATATTGCACAACAAAACTTATCCACTATTTTCAACCTACTCTTAATACCACTGCACCTTTTCTCTACCCACCTAGTAGATAATTGTATTGAAGAAAAACTTGCTCATAATGGTGGAGCACTGTAGCATGTCTGGACAGTTAACCCGCTGAGCCCCAGCTAGTTATTAATAAATGTACCACCAGGGCCCAGCAGGTTTTGATTTTTTTTTTTTTTTTTTTTCAGAAACAATAGCGAATGGGTTAGGAATGAAGGAAAAAAAAAAAAAAATTGGTCAAAAGTGCAAAAAATGGTCCTACAGAGCCCCCGAAAACGGATTTTACAAGAGTAAAAAATTGAAGGCAATTTCCCAAAAAAAACATGTTTTTGCGTGCTCACGCGCACGCGGTTGGACTTTGAGAGTTTTCAACCATCGGCATGGGTGCGTGGGATACTTACACAGTTCCCATACAAATCTGAGCCCTCTAGGTGCCATAGGACCGGAGTAATTGGGACCGGAGTGACACTGACGCAAACGTTGTGTCGCTGGGTTCTGGTGATCGAACATTGCCGACGCAACACGTGCGACGCTGGGATCCAGCGGGTTAAGGGGACCGACCGGTTATTTAGGCTTAAAAAACTTGAAATCCTGAAAATACCAATAGGTGTTTACTCAACAAGAGTGAACATCCCTGCATAAGCCAGTGAAATGTTATTAGTGAAAACCCATTGGAAATTGTTTTTTTTTATGTTTTCCAAATTTGTCCTGTAATTCTAAAAACGCTATATTTGTTAGTAGTCTTGGCAAATCCAACGTCAAGGCTATTAACCTAATTGCAATGACGACTTGTCTATTTTGACTGCTATGTCGTCATTCCAACCGCGGTTAAAAAGAAAACGTCTAGAGTCTACTCCTTATCTTGCTCTAGGAGACGTTGTACATTAACCAAAACTACCACCGAAGGTGAAAAAAGCATAGAAGAGAAGAAAAAGGGGTTTACCTTAGTTACCGCTTAAGGCCCATCCTGTGTTCCGTCATGTGCAGATCCCTGTCGAACGTGCGCATGAGCGACCCTCTCTTGTCATCATTTTTTCACGCGCTCCATTGAATGCAGTCGCTTTTGTTGTGCTCCTTTAATTCACCCTGTTTAGGTTCGTTTCGGCTTATCTGGCCTTCTTTTTTGTTAGACAGATGTTACGTGATCTAGGGCACACGTAAATGGGCTCCTCAGTGTGTTTAATGGAGACGCGTGTGGAAATAGCTACCGAAGGTACGGGGGCGGCTGGCGTTCCTCGTGTGTGTTTTTCATTCCTTTCTCTTTTCATATTCTTTTTTCCTGTTAGTCTGGGCATAGTTTAGCTTTTAGCTTATTTTAGCCTAGCTTGTTTCTCATTCAGGAATTGCTATGCCCCTATGAGTTTTCATATTTTCATAGCCTAGGTGTACAGTTGGTTCACGATCTGAGATTTCGTGGTGGCGGTGCTGTTTGTAGGGTTTGTGTCGGCCGCATTATTAGCGTTATTCCCGAGTCCCCCCTTTCGAGCCTTCACTGTGTCTCAAGGGCCTGGGCGCTTGGTGGTTCGTGATATCCTGGGGTACCCCACGGGGGCCCCTCCCTCACACCACAGGGTTTTTCGCCCCTGACACATTCTCTCCTCACGGCTAGGCCACCCTTTTTCTCGCCAGTTTCATTTACTGGTTTTTGTGTTCCCTTACTGTTTTCACCTCCATCCTTTCATACCCTTTTGCCCAATCCTGGGGTACCCTACGGGGGCCCCTGTTTGTGCCAAACCACCCTTCCTGCCACTTCTCCTCATGGGCTTTGCTCTATCTCTGTGGGTTGGGTGGTTCCTAGGGGATGTGCCTCCTCTCCCCTGGTGTGTCTTCCTTGCCTCTCCCTTGACCGGTTGAGTCAGGATATTATCAAGGAAGACACTGCTCAGCTTGATGGCCATCGTCGCTTGGAGTTCATAAGGAGATGACGCTTTTTTCTGGGCCTCTTTTGGTATTCCCTAGACGCTCCTCTCGCTTTTTCGGCGCCGGACCATCTCGGCCGGTCCCGCAAATTTGCGGGGTGCTCGATTCGGTCCTCTGGGACATTTCGGTTCCCCGCAAATTTGCGGAGATCGTTGGGGGGTCCCGCGAAATTGCAGGAGGGTGGTGTCGGTACGGTTATGCCTCCATTGGCCCGCAAATTTGCGGTAATAGTTGGCTTTCACTATTGACTTTTGTTATGTCATCTTGTTGCCTGATACTATATTGGTGTATGCACTTTACTGGTGTTATAGGCCCTGCATGTAAGATGTTGAGTGGTGGTTAACACTTTCTCCATCTTTGCAGGTTCTGCTAGTGCTCTTCCGCCTCGGCCGCCCTCCTCACCTACCTCTGTGCTCCCAGTTTAGGGTGAGTACGGTTACCTGTTTGCATGTGTGTTCCTGTTTCCCCATGCTCCTTCCCTGGTTCTTCTTGGACATTCTCTCCACTTACTCCTTCGACGTGCTGATTATGGTGTGTGTTCTTCTAGTGCAGGTAGGCTGCCTTGCTTTCGCCTTGGTTGTCGCTCCCCGTGCTTGGAGAGCCACACGTCCTGCTTGCGCCACTCGCTCTGTGTGTCCTCTACGGCCTACCTCCCTGCTCTGTGTGGCACGTGTCTGGCCCTGGTGGTTGTGCTGCTCCATGGCCCTGGTTCCTCGGCGGCGGCTGTGGCCTCCTGCTTCCCTTCCGTCGGTGTGGACGATGGTCTCCCGCCACATTAGGACTGTGGGCCACCGTTCCCCGGCCTTTGTTGCCGACCGGATCCGCGTCGCCCTGGGTATCCCTGACCCGACTGACGGCCATTTACCTGGCCCTCTCCCTGCTCGGGCCCTCTCCCCTGGGTCCCGCAGCCGGTCGTCCCATCGTCGGGGGGTTCCCCGGCTCCGTCCACGCTCTCGCTCGCCTCGTCTTCCTCCTGATCGCCTTGACGACGCCCATCGCCCTCGTCATGGTTCTCGCCCTGAGGCCGGGGTTAGCGCCTCTGCCCCTGTGCGCCCTCCCCTGGCCTCTACGGATAGGGGCTCTACTCCCTTCCGCCCGCTTCCCCAGCCCAGACGACTTCCTCTTACGTTGTCCTCTCCGCGCGCGGTTGTTCATGCTGTAGCTGGCCCTCTGCTCCCTCCTCCTACACTGTCCAGGAGGGTCCGCCTGGATGTCGTTGCTTCTCCTACTTCACCTGCTTCAGTGCCTATTCTTCCTTCACGGTCTCGTCCCACGGTGGTGGTCCCTCCCTCCTCCGCCTCGGTGTCGGGCCGCCCTGTTATCTCAGCCCCGGGGATCCTTGCTCTGTTTCCCCCCGCGGCTCCTGGCCTCCTTTCACCCGGCCAGCCTTCCTACTCCCGTCGTCCTGCTCCTCCTCATTCTTCTCTTCCTGACCTTCACTTACCGTCTCGCCAGGGGGGTACCCCTCCTCTTTCCTCGGTGGGGTTTCGCGAGGTTTCGGGGTCCCCTTTCTCAGGAGCTGATGTGTCGCTGGAAGAGGGGAATGGTGCTGTTTCCCCCTCGGCCGTTCGTGATCGGGGACGAGTCCCTCAACGGCGACACAACCGTCGTCGCTCGCCTTCCTTGGGCCGCGACGCTGCTGGTTCGTGTCGTGGGTCTCGCCCCTGCGGGCCGACCAATCTGGGGGGGGGGGGGGGTAGCCTCTCTCGGATCAATTGTCGGCTATGCAGGGCTGGGTTGTGTCACGCTTCGACGGGCGCTTGGAGTCGATGGAAGACTCCCTCTTCTCGCCCTTCTTGGCGGTGCCTCACCCTCAGCACCTCACCCTACCTACCCCTGCTACGGTCCCCCTCCCTTCTGCAGGCCTACGCTCTGGTCAGACTTCAGCCGCCCTGACATCCTTCCGGCTGTGTTGACGGGTCTGTCCTCCTATGGGACAGGTTTGTGCGACGCCGGTACGCCTGGCTTAGCCATCATGCTCGGTCACCCTCTCCCATTGGAGGCCTGGTTTGCTGAGGCCTTCGACTTCACACATCGATCCGTCGACGGCTCTCCTTCCGTCCCTCCCCCGGAGTCGTCCCTGATTTTGCCTCCTCTTGTGTCTGTCGGCGGGTTGGACGGCGCGTTCTGGTCCTGGATGAGCGCGCCCGTTCTTGAACTTTGTTCTATTGCTACCCCGTTCTTCTCTCACCCGGATCAGCCCTCTGTCGCCAAGGTTTTTCCCTTGCGACGGAGGGTGACGGACTTATTGTCTTGTCTTTAGGTTCCCTCCAGACGTCTGTTCACCACCTGCGGCTTTTCGAGGCGTCTGCGCCAGGCGATCTTCGCGAGGGTTTGGACCGCGTTCAGCGGGTCCACCTTCGGCTCGCGGTGTCTTTGGTTCCCGAGCTGAAGGCGGTTTTGTGCGCGGCAACTCGGCACCGCACGACGGTACGGTCTTCGTTCTGCCGGCCGGCCCCCTTGGTTATTCGTCAGGGTTTGTTGTACTCTGCGCTATATACGTCGGGGTTTTTTACGCAGGATGCTTGGGAATGCTCCGCTTCTCTGTCGGAGGCCCCTGCTTCCGCCACACGACGCCGTGCTGTGTCGTTACGGACCCTGCTTACGTCACGCACCGATGCGCTGTGCCGCGCGCGGGGTCTTCTCAGTCCCGTCCTTCTGCCGGTCCTCTTCGGGGTGCTGCTGCAAGTGCTGCCGCCTTGCACGGGCGCACGACTGGGACGTTGCTGGCCAGTGCTTCGGTTCCGCCTCGCACTTCTGTTCTTGCCCCTTTCATCCCCTCTGTGTCGGGGCTGGCCGGCCTTCCACTTCCGGCCGCCTTTCGAAGGGGTCAGCCCCGCGCCGGCCTTGGGTTGGGGTGGCCCGCCCTTTTCGACGAGGTTGGGGGGGGCGGGGGTAGAGGAGGTCAACGTGGCGCTCATGCCCGCACGGCCCGTACCGGGGGTACCTCCACGTCAACACAATGTGTAGTTCTCTTGGTCGGCCTCCTTGTTCTCCTTCTCGCCTGGGCGTACCGGGTCGCTCCCCTCCTCTCGGGTGCTCCCTCGGGTTGTTTTCGCCCTTGCGCCCCTCGGTAGCCGCGAGGGACGTTGGGGGCGGCGGGTTGCGCGGAGGGGTCTCACCTGGAGGTGGACGTCCAGACCCCCACTCCGCTCTTGTCGCCGACAACGGCCCATCTCTTCAGAGGTGGCCCACGTGTTCACTTCCATGCCCGAGCTGGGTAGCGTCGAGGGAGTTGGCCGCCGGTCACCCGGTTTTCCTCTCCCGTGTCTTTCTGGTTCCGTCGCCGACCTGCGACGCGATGCGACCGGTGGTGGATCTGTTGGCCCTCAACGGGCACATCGTGCACACACGGTTTCGGATGCTGCCGGTACCCCTGGTACGCCTGGCCCTGTGCCCTCTGTCGTGGGTAGTGTCGCTGGCCCTCCAGGATGTGTCTTGGCTCGTTCCTCTCCATCCTCGCTTCCAGCGATTCTTGGCCGTTCGGACTTCCGATCGTGTGTTCCTGTTCGACGGCCTTCCCTTCGGTCTCCACATCGCGCCGCAGATCTTCTCCGCACTGGTGGGGCAGGCTCTGGGTCCTCTCCTCAGGAGCGGGCTCCAGCTCCTGTTTTCCTTGGCCGTTTGGTTGGTAGTTTCCGACGCCCTAGGCCTGTGCATTGGCGACGCCCTCACAGTCGTTCGCGACATCGCACGGTTAGGGTTCCCCTTCGATGTTCCCAAGTCACGCTTGACCCCGTCGCGTGTCGTGCCATGGGTCGGTCTCGCATGGGTTTTGTCCGGCGCTACGGTGACCCGGGGTCTGCCGGCCGCGGTGCACCTTCGGTGGACGGTCCTCGCCGTGTTGCACTCGGTCTCCCTCCCGGGGTGGCTCTACTCGTTCGTGGGTTCGCTGCATTGGGCCGCTCTGCCCCTTCCCTTAGGGAGCCTCTGGCTACGCCGCCTCCTCCTCATGGGCACCGCGGTGTTTCCGTTGCCCCTATGGATCGGCTCCTGCCGCTCCCGCGTACCGTTCGCCGACGCTTCGGTCGCTGGGTTGCTCGGGGCTCGCTCTCTGCGGCTGTGCCCTGGACCCCCCCCCCGCCGACGGTCTGGGTAACCGCAGATACGTCGAGCGAGGTTGGGTGAGGTTCCCAATCGAACCTGGGACGTCCGCTTCCCGGCAGATGGGTGGGTCTCCCTCCTCTTACCTGTCTATGCCCTCGGATTGTTGGTTCCTTTGTTCTTCCTGCGGGACCACGCGCTGGCCCTTCGGGGTGAGTCGATGGCCTTCGGGTTGGACACTCAGACAAGCTGTCCCCTGTTTCCTTATGCGGGGGTCCTCCAGGTCGTTGACTCTATTAGGGGTCTCGGTGGAGTTGTTCTTCCTCGCGGACCGACACCCCTTCTCCTTGCATGCCTCCTCCCTGCCCGGGCCTGCCACCCTTTGGGCGGCCGCCCTGTCGAGAGGGCAGGGCGTTCTTGTAGAATGGGCGTTGAAACGGACTGTGTTCGCCGACCTCGCGGCTTCCTGAGGTGTTCCGGAGGTCGCCTTGTTCGCATCGGGGGTGCCGCGCCAGTTGCCTCTGGACCTCTCCCTCCGGCCTCGCGCTCCGTGGGGGGTCCGGACGCTTTCATGGTCGCCTGGTACAGGTGGCGGTCGATCTCCATCTTTCCGCCACCAGACGCGCTGTTGATGTGCCCAGTCTTCGCGAAGCTGCGGCTGTACCACGGCTGCGTCTGGCTCCTCGCGCCTCTGTGGCCGGCACGGACTTGGTCCGCCCGGTTGCCGCGGTGGTGCCCGGGTCCGGTCCCTCTACCTGTCTCCGGCTTCCACTTGGGCTAGGTTGGGGTCCTGCGGACCTCTTTGGCCTTCGCATCGTGCTTGTTCATGAGGCACGGTGGCTCCCGGTCCCCGGCCGGGCCCTGACTGACTTCCTGCAGCGTTCCTGGCCGTCTTCTCCTTGGGGGCCTTACGGGTCCCGCTGGAGGTTTTTTACTAGGTGGCTACAGGCCACTCGCCTGCCAGTTGGCTCTCCTTCCCTCGTCCTACGCTCCTTGTTTCACCTCTTCCGTACACGTCGCTTTCCAGTCGACGCTATACGTACCCACTTGTCTGCCGTCCGGAGGGTTCTTTGGGTCCGTCGCTGGGCTGGTCGTTCCGCCACAGGTGCTGGATTCCTTCCTGACGGCTGCCTTCCGGGTTCGACCGCCTCCGCGCCAGGTCTCTCCGCTGTGGGATCTGGGGCGGGCTCTGGTCCTTCTGGCTTCCCCCACGTATACAAGGGCCGCTACGCCGGTTCCGTTGCTCGGGCGTCCACTCTTCCTTGTCGCTCTGGCCACTGGGGATCGGGTGTCTGCACTAGCGGCATTGTCACGGCCCCGGGACTGCGTACGATTCTCCCCGTCCTTGCATGGCGTCTCGTTCGCCTCCTCCCCACCTTTTGTTACCACGCATGGGAGGGAGGCCCCCGTTTTCCAGCCTTTCGCCGTCCAGGCTTTACGGCGTGGGCATCCTCGCCATGTGTTGTGCCCGGTGTCAGCCTTGCACTCCTCTGTTGCGTCTGTGGCGCCGCCTTCGGGTACTGCTGTGTGGTGTCTCCTCGGACAGGTGGGAGGCTCTAGCAGGTGCAGCTGGGCCGCCACGTTTGTCGGACCGTTCGTGCCCGTCACCCTGTTTGTAGGGGTTCTGCGCGCGATGTCAGATCCTTTGCTGCCTCCTTCCGGTTCCTGCCTTCGCCTCCGCGGTTTTGTGGTCTTCTATCAATTCCTTCATCTCCTCCTACCTCTCCGTGTCCAGTGTTCGACCCCCTCGGCCGGTGATTGCTCTCGGGGTCGTGTTTCCTGGTGCTCTGGCGAAGATCCCTGGTCTCCCCCCCTTGTCCCTCGTTCTTTTCTTTTTTTTTTTTGACAAAGGGGGGGGGGGGGGTGTATGGGTTTGCAACACTGGATTGCAAGTTTGGGATTATGTATTGTTCCAGTACATAAGTGTTTTTGCCACATTGAAAATTGTGTTTTGTTCTTGTGTTCAGTGTTTTTGTTGGTTTTTGAAGAAAAGGGATTTTGGGTACAGTACCTTTTTGGTTTCAGACAAGTCTATGTTTTTGCATTACTATGAATGACGGGCATGTGTTAAAACTGTTCTTTTTAGCTACTCCTCAGTTTTTCACTCTTTTATTAAACTCTCTTGTTTACATTGTGTCTTTGTCATTCGTAATTTTGTTTTATGCATTGGTTTTTTTTGGTAGGTTGGGCTTGGATGTCCTCCTCCTATTTGTTATGCAGCCTTGACGTTGGATTTGCCAAGACTACTAACAAATTGGGAGGTTTGACGTACCTCCCAACCTACCAAATAGGAAAACCTACTATTTGGTAGTAGTCTTGGAAAATCCAACGTACATAATACCCTCCCTCACGCCGGACCCCTGCCCATCCGCGTTCTTCTGCTGACGTGAGATGTGATGACAAGAGAGGGTCGCTCATGCGCACGTTCGACAGGGATCTGCACATGACGGAACACAGGATGGGCCTTAAGCGGTAACTAAGGTAAACCCCTTTTTCTTCTCTTCTATGCTTTTTTCACCTTCGGTGGTAGTTTTGGTTAATGTACAACGTCTCCTAGAGCAAGATAAGGAGTAGACTCTAGACGTTTTCTTTTTAACCGCGGTTGGAATGACGACATAGCAGTCAAAATAGACAAGTCGTCATTGCAATTAGGTTAATAGCCTTGACGTTGGATTTTCCAAGACTACTACCAAATAGTAGGTTTTCCTATTTGGTAGGTTGGGAGGTACGTCAAACCTCCCAATAGCGAACTTTGAAATTAACATGCTCAGTAACTACTGGTCGTACGAGGAGCATACCTATATAAATGGAAAGAGCGTAAGCTACTCTCTAACCTCCCATACGCTTTATCTTCTACTTTGCCGTGTTCCTGCGTAACATATTGTAAAACTAATAACAAAAGTTAAAAATGTTCACCTACTTACCTTAGACTTTCACATGTTTTTCTCAGAACCTATATTGTCGCACTTTCGGATGTTACTCTAAAATTTGTATTGGACCTATAGGAATGGTGTATATACCATTGGAAAGGTAATTACAAACACTACAAATCCTATCAAACCAATTTACTCTAGCCAACTTTGTTTGGTTGCAGCATGTTGTCACAGTCGTAAAATTCTACAATATAATTTCACCTTAATTCACAATCACCTAAATCCAAAAATACACATAATATATAAAATGTTCTTTATGGCAACTACAGACACACCTATTGTGAGTTGTTTGATCACATACAGCACATGCTATAGGGATTTCTGTAGGTGTAGAATGGGTCATAGTAGTGCTATAGTTTTCAACCATTTTTTACCTAAATTGAAAGAAAAAAGAAAAAAACAAAAAAAAGACAATTTTTTTTACCTAGTTTTATGGTCACATACATCTGTGCCAAATTGCATTTACATTGGAAGTAAGGCCTGGAAGTTCGTAAATAACCGGTCGGTCCCCTTAACTGGCATTTCTGTGACAGCCATCCTTTAATGATTTAATGCAATGGAATGAGAAGAGAATGGTGAGATGGATATGTGGGGTTAACCTCAGGGACGGGGTATCGAGCAAGGAATTAAGAAGGCGTCTGGGCATTACGAGTGTCAGTGAAGTGATGCGCACGAGCCGACTTGGTTGGTTTGGACACGTGGAGAGAATGGATGAACAGAACTGGGTGAAGAAATGCCGGACTGTGAACGTGGGGGAGCTGCACGTAGGGGTAGACCTAGCATGACGTGGGATCAGGTTTTCAGATCCGATCTCAAAATAAAGAACTTGGCAACAGAGGCAGCCCTTGACAGGACCGCCTGGAAAGCCGTAATTTAGGACTTGATACTGTAACCACATTCTCTGTGGACAAAACGGTCTTTAACCCTCCAGCCCCGGCTACGCATTACATAAATATTCCCCGAATCCCGGGTGTTTTGGCCGAAAAACGTCTAGGCTAGGCTACCGTATCTTTGTTATTCTGACTGCTTCCGCATTCCCGCGCATCCCCAAGCGTAGCTGTGTTATTTACCTGTAGAATGGCGTTAAGTAGAGCTCTCTAAGTCAACTGGTTCAGTTGTGATGATGATTTCATTGGAGATAACTTTATGGCAACAACAGCCACTTTACACTACTTTTCGATACTTAACAACGACATACAGGCACACACGAACAAGCGACGCTCTCCTTCTTGTGGCCGGAGATGCGGGGCGTCGGTCCAGCCGGCTGTTGTTTACATGCGTCGGACCGACGCCTCGCACACCAAGCTCACAGGCTTTCAACCACTGGGCATTAAAGAGCCCTTCTGGGCAGCTCTGGTATGCTTTTTTATGGGCGTTCAAGAGCTCTCCCGGGAACAGAGGGTTAAACTTGTCCCGGACTTCCCAAACTTGACTACTTCCTTTAACGTGACGATAGTGCGTTGTTATATGTGCGATTAGTTTGCTTGGGAAACATTAACTCATGTAGTAATGTACACCCTATGTGGTGGATTGTGTTCTTTTATTTAATAATTTTCATTTTAGTAAGCGTTGTTTCCACATAGCGATTTTGATAATTTAATTTGACTTTATATTGTCCTTGTCCCAATTTTGGTTTGTTTAGTTTGCAAGTTTTACATTTTAATGTATGTATGTATATGTTGGTTGTTGCGGGTAGAGTTTTTGTAATAATAATCTATATTTTATTAATTTCACCACAACACCAAACACCCTCAATGAAATTAATTAAAGTATATATGATCCGCCAGGATTCGAACCCGGGTTATCACACACATATTTTTACCACCTTAACCATTACACCACCAGGACGGTTCTTAACAGTTCTTAAAGCTTGCCATCTAAGAATAGCCCAATAAGGCCGATTAAATGTACTGTACTTCCATTGGGGTCTTGTAATATATATATTACCCCATTCCCTTGCTCAAGGAGGATGGTAACAACTCAGTGCTTCTGAAAAACCTTTAATGTGCCGAGAGTGGGTGCGATCATGGGACCTCCTGGGTGGGAGTCCAAGACGCTAGCCACAACACCAGCGAGCGCATGTAGCCATAGTGTGTGAGGTTAACATAAGGGTCAGGCACCACCATAGTCTTCCACAATTTACCCTACAGGTGGTACTGCTCACCAGTGATTGGGGGACTATGGTACTGTATCTGTTAACCCGTCCAGTACCGTAGGATACAGTAATAAAAGTCCCCTGCATTCCCAAGCACTGTGGCCATTTTGGCAAGGGAGAA
Organism: Paralithodes platypus; assembly: GCA_032716605.1. NCBI lineage: Eukaryota > Metazoa > Arthropoda > Malacostraca > Decapoda > Lithodidae > Paralithodes > Paralithodes platypus. The sequence continues at coordinate 56,386,419 of CM064482.1, read as the reverse complement.
CGGCTTTCCACCTCAAGAGATGAGAGAAGACTGGCTCTCCCACCCTTCAGTGGGTCTTATATAAGCTGAGAAGTGTTGCCATATCGGGAGCAGTGCTCAAACGGTCGTGGTACCAGGTACAGGGTTGTAGATGTTAAATATAGTTAAGCTAATCTGCATATGTGATATCTTCCCAAATACTTCATATATATTTTATACACGTTTACAATAATTACCTTTCTGATGCGTAGCTCACCCTTAAGAACGTTGAACCCTCCACGATGAACCAGCTACTCAGCGAAACAACAAACCACCATCGTAACCAAGAAGCACAAACGCCGACACACAAAAACCACAGCCCAAACAACTGCAACGCCATGTAATACCAATCAAACCACATACCGTATCCAACTCACTATTTACACCATCTGCTAGGCATGCTTTAAACCACCATTACATGAAACACGCCGGACAATCGCTCCCCACTATCGCTAACACAACCTCTCTCCACGATCTCTGCTTTCCGACTCCCTTCTCCTCCCCACATCGCATACACGCCCCCACTCACGTCATCAGCTGATGACGTCATCGCATCCTCGATAATTTAATCATCAGGGTAATCTACCCTACAAATTATAGATACCCTACATGCGATTATACTATAGGTAGTACAGTATAATTATATGATACATAACATATACATTTACTTAATTACCACCCAACTCTTTATCTAATTTGCCAAGGGTAAACAACCATACCGGTCGTTTGCAGGCCAACCATACTAGTCGTTTGCAGGCCAATTTGTAGCCAGCACATCAAGATTCTAACAGTAGAGGCAGTTACAAGGAAAGTATATTACTGACGGCTATAGCCGTCGCTGGGACGGTGGAGTTAATTATCTATTGACGGCTATAGCCGTCGCTGGTTGAGCAAGGGTTAATGTTGTTACTACAGGGAATTACTATATACCTAGTGTGATTTTTTAATAATATTGAACTACAGCTATACTACGGCCACAGACCGTAGCGCGGCTAGTAGAGCACTTGCCTGCAAACTGTGAGGTTGACAGTTCGAGTCTCGGGCCGGCCAGTGTGTGTCATTGGCAGACGCCAATGCTGTTAGTGGACGGTGCTGTCTAGCAATCTGTGGCAACTATTCACTGAAGTCCCTGATCATCAGGGCACCCACCCTAGCCCAGCTCTTGAGCAGGGAGTGCATGGTGATATATACTGCATCATCATTAGTTGATGTGGAATGAAAATGCTGTAGCTACACCAATTATTACGGGTAGAGTTCTTTTGATGCAGGTAGCCATAGCATGTGAGGTTAAAATTGGGATCAGGCACCACCATACTCTTATACAGCTTGTGTCTCGGCTGGTACATCTCAACAGTGATGGGGAACTGCTGTACCTGTATCTGTTGATGGTGTTGCTATAGCTTGATAGGGAACTACTGTATATATACCTAATGTTGATGATGCAGTTCTTTACGCCGTACACTCCCTTGATTGATAGGACTACGGCGTGCCCTTGTTACAGGGACTTAACTGGACATTTGCTACAAATTGATAGACCGAGCTTCCCAAGTTCTTGACATCTACCAAAGGCACAGCCTGGGATCGAACTGCCGACCCTTTGATCACCAGCCAGACGCACTAATGACCATGACACGGCCCGTGTTGTTTAAGATTAATGAATCACTGTTGCTATTATTTGATAGTTAAGTAGGAATTACACTAGCAATTCCAATACCTGTTGTTGCGGGCCAAGTTCTTGTGACGCAGGTAGCCATGTAGTATTTAAGGTTAACGTTAGGGTCCGGAACCACCATACTCTTCCACAACTTGCGGCTCAGTTGGTACCGCTTGGCATCGCTCTCCAGCTTACTCAGGTACAGTAGTTCCATCCGGGATCCTGAAAACAACATAATATTGAAGGCTCACTCTACCAATCAAAATGGCTAGGCAAAATATATTCTATTCAGATATAAACAATTATGAAATATATGGTGTACAGTCTGCTTCTTACAGTTGACTATAAATTATATTAATCAACAAAATACAAGAGTAAAACCCCTCTCTTTCAGAATCACCAGTCTGTTGTATAAATAATCTGTAACTTTTGGTTCAGATTTGACCACACTCATATGGATAGTGTCCCAAAAATCAAAGAAAATATTCAGTACAGACATTTAAGTCTGTCTTTCTAACTTACCCATTATATACATGTAAATACACTTCTTTGATCAGAATGTTGGTTTGAAACGGGTGTGTGATGTCCCCGTGGTTGTTTACTGTATATATGGATGGAGTCATGAAAGAAATACTATCAAGAGCAGTGGATGTTGGTTTATCGCCGAAAAGGGAGGGATTTGAGTGGAAGCTACCTATACTGCTGTTTGCGGATGATACAGTTCTGATGAGTGATAATGAATGGGAGTTGCAGGGTCTGGTAAATGAGTTTGGAACAGTGTGCAAATTTGAAGGTAAATGCGGGGAAGAGCAAGGTTATGGTCTTCGAAAGGGGTGAAGTCACAGAGTGTGAGGTGAAGCTGAACGTTCAGGCTATGGAGATCGTCAACTCTTTTAAGTATCTGGGCAGTGTGTTGAGTAAAGATGGGACTATGGATGAAGAAGTGCGGGAGAGGGTACAACAGGGGAAGAGGGTTGTAGGAACGCTAAAAGCAGTAACAAGAAATAGAGTGGTCAGTATGGAAGTGAAGAAGTCCTTGCATGACAGTGTGGTAATCCCGACACTGACTTACGGAAGCGAAGCATGGACGTTGGTTGAGAGACTCAGACCAAGAGTGAGAGCAGTGGAAATGAATTACTTAAGGAGTGCGTGCGGAGTTACATGGAGGGATAGACAGACTAATGAGGAAGTAAGAAGGAGGTGTGGTGTGGAGGTAGATGTGCTGGAAAGTGTGAAAAGGAACAACTTGAGATGGTTCGGCCATATGGAACGTATGGAAAGCGAGAGAATGACTAAGAGGGTGTACGAGAGCGAGGTGGAGGGACAGAGAGGGAGAGGTAGACCGAATGAGAGGTGGAAGGATGGAGTGAGGAAGTACATGAACGAAGGCGGTGCTGGTTGGGGGGAGGGGCGTCGACTGACTGGGGACAGAGGTGCATGGGTGCGGTTCGTTCGTGGCCACCCCTTCGGGGATCACGGCGTCAGGCAATAGATAGATAGAAATATAATGGTTTAATGTTCTTTTCCAATACACTGTAATGGCTCAGATGGGATTGCCTTTGGTCAGTTGGATTGTAGTTCTGTCATAACACTGCCCCACCATGTAATCGCTGATGCTGGCTAAGTGATTACAGCTAGTGGTTCAAAATGACTCAACAGTCCCTCTGCAGCACACCAACCTAAACAGTGCTACCGTACAACAAGACTTTATTTTACAGGATGACCGTTGGTTTAACTTTCAGTCGCCTTGTGCAACATGCAGTATGTGGGGCATACCGGTAATGTTTTTTCCTCCACTAAATGTGAAGGCCCCCTTACCCCCAGGGAGGCCCAGTCTGTGGTAAATGTTCAAACACTTAATATCCAGTCTGAAAAAAAACATCACCTCGGTCTTCAGGAGACTGAGGTAAAAGTCTCAAAGCGTAAATTAAATTTTGTACTTTCAGACAAGGTACATACATACACTTTAACCCCCCCAGACATATATGACGCGATCGAGTCATATGGCCGAGTGCGCCAAAAACTCATATGACGCTAGTGCGTCATATGGACTTATCTTCATGGCTCTCTAATAAGTTTTATGACGCTAGTGCGTCATATGGAGCTCAGTAAGTCCGATAAGTTAGCTTACGATAAAACCGTTAGTGGCAACCTCAGCCACCTCCGATAATTTTAACGGCCGCAGTGTTGTTGTGAGTGTAGTGCGAGGCGGTGGCAAGGATACCGGGCTCCCGCCTCCTTGGACTTATTGGAACATAATATGTCTGGGGGGGTTAAAGAGCGAGTGATCCATATGATGTAACATTACAGCCTCATGTCCTTCCAGGGTCTCCCCCCACCAAAAGAAAGGGGTTTAACTGAAGTGCATAAAATATACCAGGTACAGTACCGGTATCTGTACTTGATGTGGAAATGCCAATTACAATGTGATCAAAAGATACCTCATGATTATACACACTTATGAGTACAACACTAGGCATAAGGTGGTAGAGCAAAAATAAATAATTCAAAGCCTAAGTTATTCAAACTATTGGTTTACCAAAAGCTCCAAATGTCCAGTAAAGTCTCTGTAACAAGGGCACGCTCTAGCCCTGTCAATCATGGGAGTGTACAGCATTAAAAACTGCATCAAGAAAAAGATGTTGCATCTAAAGGCTGTGCAAATTGTGTATGTCCTTAGACAAATTAATGTATTTCATGGCTTATGATGCCATGAGGTCAATGACTAGGATTTCTAAATATTGAATTATTCATCCATATTTATAAAGGCACAGGTACTTGTATGTATGCATGTATATACTCAGACACATACCCCATGGCTGGGGGTGGCCGACTCGAGACAGGTACTTACTTTTCTATATAGCCTATATTTAACATATCACAGAATCAAAATAGCCTACGAAAGAATATATATTTGCAAAATATTAAGTCAAAGGATCTGTAAGTTTACAGAATCTATCTACTGCCAGACGTCTCAGCCCCAGAGGTGGTGGCCACAAATTTCTGGAAGTGGCTCTGTCCTCTATCAGAAGGCAACCCTCTCTCCAACTTCTGTCCTTCTTCCGCACATAACTTTTTACTCCATCCATCCACTTCACCCTCAGTCTACCACTCCTCCTTACTACCACCTCACTTTCATGAACTGGTATCCTCTTCATCAGTTTACCACCACGCCTTGCCTCTATATGTCTACACCTCCTCAACATGTCCACATTCACACCACAGCATACCTGGACTTCTTCATTTGCTCTTCTCTCTCTCCATGTGATACCACAAGCCCCTCTCAGATAGAGCGGGTAAGTTATGTACAGTATGTGATATCCTGGGAGAATCACATGCTTTCAATAATTTCATTTGAGGTGTTATTGGTATTAACACTTACGGTACGGGCATATTTCCGCTATACTGTATTAGGGCTCATTCAGGCACTCGTTAATGATTAAGTAAGTGTCTGAATTAAATTAAATGTATTCAGCCAAAAACAAAAACAAAATAGCTTCAAAATGACACTAGAACGAGCTTCATAGTGCGCGGGGTTCATCCGCAGCGCTACCATAGACATCGGCAAATATTCGCTAATAATGAGCGAATGTCGCTAATATCGTGCTACATTTGCCTTCGGCAGTGCTGCATATGTCTAGCAAGACATGGCTGAGATCCCTCAGTGCCCCGGCCGCTGGGCTGGAGAGCGGACGGGGGCCTGCCGCGCTCCCGCTCACTTTCACTCATCTCCGCAGGCTTTAACCCCTTCTTTACCGGCAACATATTTTTCATTTGATTTCAGTAACATTTAGACAATTTTATATTGCTTAGGAAGGATATGTGGTAGCTGAAAGGATTGCTTGGAATAGTTAGTAGTCTTTTAATGTGTAGACGTCCTTCCTAAGCTGAATAATGTGGTCTAAATGTAGCTGAAATGAAATAAACAATACGTCGTCGGTATAGAAGGGGTTAAGAGCCTGTAAATTGCTATAAATTGCCATGGCATTCCAGAACATTCCCCGCAGCCAATGTGTTAATAACGATGTTAAAAATAATAACCATTTTGATTGGTGCCTTACCAGCAATACCGTATCCCAGCTTCACTACAATATGTGTATTGGAATCACAAATGCAACAATTTCTTCACTGCCATGTTCACTCTCATTCCCTGTCCCTGCACTCATTGTACAAACAATCCTAGCTCCTCTGCTGCACTCTTTCTTGCACTTCACAATCCAGACTTCCAGACTTACTCATTACACTGTCAAGATATTTAAGAGTTAACATTCTCTATTTCCTGTCCATTCATCCTCACTAAGCAATCAGTAGCTCAATTCCTCTAATGAATAAAAATACCATTTGAGAAGGAACACTTAATTGACTATTTTGCAGATAACAAAAACGTCAATAAAGTGCTCCTCCTCAAATGATGTTTATATATATTTTGTCAATATTTCGAAGTAAATTTTAACAATAATCAATCACATTCACATTTTGCTTTACACATTGCATACATTTCAAAACATAATGTATTCACAAAACCTTGCCCGTTAAGTGTTGGCCAGATTAATACCGTACTAAAGGAGTGACTAACCTCAATGTCCTTGTTCTCCTGTGGGTCATCACTAATGAATGGCAGCATGTAGGCTTTCACCGGTGCCTTCTCCTCCGATCCTTCCTCCTTCTTCAGGTGGGTCCCAACTCTACTTATCTCCTCTCGGTCATCTTCCAAATCTGTTCGCTTAGTGGATATTCTGGGTTTCCGATGTGCGTCGCTCTTGGCAACCTGGCTTACTTCTACCCAATTCTCTTCAGTATCAGATAGTTTGGCAGAAGTTCTTGTGGGCTTACCTGGTACAGTCTTATCAACTTTATCTTTGGGTTTCTTCTGGTGGTGGGGTTTCTCCTTGACACACCTACCAGCACGACTTACTTCTACCAAGACCTCGTCAGTATCAGATCTCTTGGCAAAAGTTGTGGGCTTCCTTTGTAATGTACCGGTATCCGTCTTATCAACGCTTTCTTTGGTTTTCCGCTGGTGGTGAGGTTCCTCCTTGTCGCGGCTCCCTGTTTGCATTGCTTCTACCCAGATCACTTCAATATCGGGTCAGGTCTTATTACCTTTTTCTTTGACTTTCCTCTGAGAATTACTCTTTGTGACTATTTCTTTTGATTTATTTGTCACATACTCAGTCTTCACAACGCTTGGCTTACATTTGTTCTGTGTGGAATCACTCTTAATAACAGGTACTTTTGCTTTGCTCTGTACATATTTTATCTTATCAACTAGTTCTTGGGCTTTGCTTTGCACTTAACTACTTTTAACAATAGGTTCAGGTATTTCTGTCTTCACCTGTTGCCATTGTCAAGACTTGTCACCCTTGTAAACACTCTTCTTTGAATTACAAGATATATCAGTAACTTCAGTCTCTATATCCAGGTCAGACCAAGAAGGAAGGTCAGGTACCAAGTCAACTGCATGTCTCTCTCCAGTTCCACACTTTCCAGAAAATCCTCGTCACATAGAGATAAATTACCTAGAGTTAGACTAATAACATCATCATCATCATAATCATAATTTTCACACTCCTTGATTATCTCGTTATTGTTTGCCTTTGTGTCTGAGGTCTTTGCATTAATATCCACTTCCATGGGAAGGGAAACAGTGAACTGATCTATTGTACTATTGGGTAGACTTCCTGTAAACTGAGGCTTTATCAGACTTGGCTGACTACTGGCATAATGTTCAGAAGCTGTGGTAAGCAGTGTAGTATGCTCATCATGACCTTCACTAATCTGTGTGTGTGATGTAAGTGATGCCAGAAAGTCTCCATATTCCTTATCAAACTTTTCCTTGGAGTCATTAGTTGTCTGCAGATTTGTTGTCATTTCACCTATTGACTTGATTCCAAGAACAGAATTTTCCTTTAGTTTGTCTTGAGGTTGAAGAACAATGTTTGTGGAGGTTGAGGGCAAGTAGGAGGTATTAGTGCTAGGCTTTGGTGATGAAGAAGCCAGCAAGCCTGATTCAAGAAGACTAGTCACAGTTGATTGCAATATATTTCTATAGATCTTGACTGGTGATGGAGTAGTTAAGAACAATACACTTGGTACAACAGATCTAGGTGGAGTAGACATTAATACTCTGGGTGATGAATGGTTAACAGCAGTGTACGGTGGTGTCTTACAAAAGCTGTCTGGTTGTGATGGTCTAGATATCTGTAGGACGGGCTCTGGTGGTGGATGTGGTTGTTGGGCTGAAGTGTGGTAGCGTGATGATTGTGGTGGTAGTGGTGGTTGGTATGAAGTGTCAAGTTGTGGTGTAAGTGGTGGCTCTGGGGGAAGTGGTGGCTCTGATGGAAGTGGTGGCTCTGATGAAAGTGGTGGCAGTGGTGGCTCTAGTGGCAGTGGTGGAAGTGGTGGCTCTAGTGGAAGTGGTGGCTCTGATGGAAGTGGTGGCAGTGGTGGCTCTAGTTGCAGTGGTGGCTCTGATGGAAGTGGTGGCTCTAGTGGAAGTGGTGGGTCTGGGGGAAGTGATGGAAGTGGTGGCTCTAATGGAAGTGTTGGCTCTGGGGGAAGTGGTGGCTCTGATGGAAGTGGTGGCTCTGATGGAAGTGGTGGCTCTGATGGAAGTGGTGGCTCTGGGGGAAGTGGTGGATCTGATGGAAGTGGTGGCTCTAGTGGAAGTGGTGGCTCTGGGAGAAGTGGTGGTTGGCCTGAAGTGTAATGTTGAGATGATTGTGGTGGACTAGAGAGCTGTAGTGGTGAAAATGGTGGTTGGGATGAAGGTTCATGTTGTGGTAGCTCTAGTGGAAGTGGAAGCTTGATTGAAGCGTGATGTTGTGATGGTGGTGGTGGGCAAGGGACCTGTAGGAGTGGCTGTAGTGGTGGTGATGGTGACTGGATCTGGCTCTCTATGAAGGCTGTGAGGTGAGAGACATCTAAATCGGGTAACAGGTCAGTACCGGTATATGATGATTCTGACCAGGGCTCACCAGGGAGATCCATCTGACTCTGAATAAATTCAGTCAGGTTGTCAATGCCTTTGTCTATATCTGATCATAACTTCATCCCATAAAATTCGATTTCCTCGTCGTCATCCTCATCCTTGATGTCTTGCAACTGCTCACTTAAGACTTCACAGAAATCAACAAAGTCTACCAAAGGTTTCAAATCACTTTCCATCTTGATAATTCTGAAAACAATAGAACAAAAAATTACTAAAAATATATTACAATGTTGTATAATTATGCTCTATTTATAAATTGTACGATTTGGAAGGACATAAATCAAGAGTGAGAGGGGTGGAAATGAGTTACCGGTACCGGTATTTTAGAAGTGTGTGTGGAGTCGCATGTAGACATGGATTGACAGATGAATGAGGAAGTATGAAAGTGATGTGGTCTGGATGTTCTAGAGTGTGAATTGAACACCCCAAGGTGGTTCGGTTATGTGGAGCATACTCTGAGCGACTAGAAACACTAAATATACACTGAGTTAAGGGACTTCTCCACAGATATGACCTCATCTACTGGTACAAATTCTTCCATAACCTCTCACCAATCAGTTCTATTGACCTCTTCGCCATGGCCCCAAACCTTGGTACAAGGGGTTGCCGTCCAACACTGCAACACAGACATTAGAAACTGCATCTCTCACTGTATTGTGGAAAAATGGAACACCTTCTCTGAGCAGACAATTAGAGCTTCTAACCTCAAAACCTTCACAGACAGACTGCATACAGAACTTTGGTGTTAACTCTATGATTACCATACTGGTACCTAAATTCTACCAACAAATATTAAGATAATAGTTTTAGGTCAAGGTTATTATGTGTAAACAATTTAGGTACGGTATCGATTTTTCGATGGTTATGTCATATACCTACAGTAACCATATACAACCTTGATGACCCATACCGGTACATCATTCCTATTACATCTGAGTGTTTCAATATCGTTGAAGCCTAATGGGGGAAAAAAAAAATCTGGTGATTGTAACTACTTTCAACTACAGTACTGTATAATGATAAAAACTATTTTTTAGATCTCAAGTGACGGCGTCTCTTCCATGGATTGACCTCCCAATCTACCAAGATTGATTGGAAGCCAAAGCGTCACATTTTTCCTTTGCCCCTCAACTTTCTCTTCATAATTGCTGAGGGGCACAGGGCCCTGGGTGGGGCTTTGGTTTCCCAGGCGTTTCCTCACCCTCCTCAGCTCCCCGCCTTGGAGTGGCTTCGGTCACCCAGGCTTTATTGTGGTCGGCAGGGAGGGTTCTGTGGGGGCGCTCGGTTATGGCCTTGGCCTTAATCGGGGCCTTGGGGCTGTTTGGCCAAGCAGCTTGGGGAACAGCAACAACAACAACATGATAAAAACTACTTAAAAACAAATATGGGATGGATGTAGACTCCGGGCGTACGGTCGTCATGTTTACATAGGGCGATCGCCGCGGTTAACTTCGCGTTTATTTTGACGGCGATTAATTCGGTTATTTGCCCCCTGCTACCAATATATATGATGATGACAATATGTCATGAGGGGGGTGAGGGGGGGCAAAGCCCTTCCTCAACATATTATTGTATCCAAAGGCAGTCAAAAGAAGGGAAAGAGAAATGACCCAGGAAACTATAGACCGGTCAGTTTGACAAGTGTTGTGTGTAAACTAATGGAAACTGTAATTAGGTAATTAGAGAAGGAATAATGGAACATATGAAATCAAACCAACTTTTCAGTGAGAGACAGTTCGGATTCTTGCCAGGGAGGTCGACGGTATTACAGCTAATTAAGGTGGTAGATGATTAGATGCAAATTCTGGAGGATGGGGATGTTATAGACGTGGTATATTCTGATTTTATGAAGGCCTTCGATAATGTCCCACATAAAAGGCTAATAGAGAAAATTAGAAGCTATAGTATAGGAGAGAAATGTGTGAAATGGATAGATGCCTTCCTGAAAGATCGGACAGAGGGTACCGGTGAATGGAATAGGCTCGGGGTGGAGGGAAGTTACAAGTGGGGTACGGTACCTCAGAGATCTGTGTTGGGACCACTACTGTTCGTTATGTTTATCAACGACTTGCCTGAAGTTATAACTAATGGAAGTGAGATATACCTTTATGTGGATGACACCAAGCTGTATAGAAGAGTGAGGAGTAAGGAAGATGTGGATTTGCTTCAAGGAGATGTGGAGGGAATGAAGGGATGGTCTGAACATTGGTTAATGCCTTTTCATACAAAAAAAGGCAAGTACAGTACATGCGGATTGGGACAAGCAAGACAGACAAGGTGGGATACAGTATGTATGAAGCGATGGAGGAAGTGAATGCAGAAAAGGATATAGCAGTAGTGATAGACAATAAGTTCAATTTCTCAGAACATTTAGCGTAAAAGACAAATAAAGCCAATAGAACTGTAGGGCTGATAAGGAGGACATTCGTGTCAATGGATGAAGAAATCTTCAGGAATCTCTATACAGCGCTGGTTAGGCCGCACCTGGAATATGTGAACCAGGTGTGGGCTCCATATATGGTAAAGGATATAGAAGCAGTGGAGAAAGTGCAGAGGAGAGCTAGCAAGCTGGTACCAACGTTGAAGAACGCGGACTATGAGAAGAGGTTGAGGACACTGGGACTTCCGACACTGGCATATAGGAGAAAGAGAGGGGATAAATTATGATAGAGACTTTTAAGATAGTGTCAGGAAAGTATGATGAGGATGTGTGTGAAGCTATCTTCTTGATGCGGGAGGGAACAAGAACGAGAGGACACTCTAAGAAAATTTACAAGGAAAGAAATAGGCTTGAAAAGGCAAAGAACTAATTTTGTGATAGAGTGGTAAATGAGTGGAACGCACTGCCGCAGTATGTAGTCGATTCCGAATCAGTAAGGAAGTTTGAAAGTAATCTTGATAAAGCATGGGGAAGACAAGATTTGAAGTTTGATTACAAAGCAAAAATACAGAATAGTAAAAATGTTGCGTCTGCTACCGCTGCCGCCAACACCGTGAACGACCGCAGCAGTGCAAGTACTGGCACTAAGCTGGATACACAGGCCTAGTCGCCTTTTTCCAGAGGATCTACTGTAAGAAACTGTATGAAACTAGACGGGAACATGATGGCAAAGGTCCAACGCCACTACGCGTAGTGTAAACAAGGCTGGCGGTACGCCCGCGCTTAACATTCTTGCCAAAAATATATATACAAATATATATACTGTACTGTAGGCTATATATAAATATGGGAAAATTAGTGGTCATCTCGATAATAACCATGGTAGGCCTATATGAAAGAAAAAATGAAAAAAACAAAAAATTGGTATGTTGTTGTTGTTGTTGTTGTTCCCCAAGCTGCCTGGCCGAAGAGCCCCAAGGCCCCGAGCAAGGCCAAGGCCATAGCCGAGCGCCCCCACAGAACCCTCCCTGCGGACCACAATAAAGCCTGGGTGAGCGAAGCCACTCCATGGCGGGGAGCTGAGGAGGGTGCGGAAACGCCCGGGAAACCAAAGCCCCACCCAGGGCCCTGTGCCCCTCAGCAATTATGAAGAGAAAGTTGAGGGGCAAAGGAAAAATGTGACGCTTTGGCTTCCAATCTTGGTAGATTGGGAGGTCAATCTACGGAAAAGACGCCGTCACTTGGGATCTAGAAAATATATAAGTAAAAGGAACAGTCAGAGTAAGCTATGGGTATGGCAGAGATCGCTCAGTTCTCACTCTGATAGACCAGCCCATCACCACATGACTAGAACCCAATCCTCTCAGCATCAGCTAGGAAAGGCCCTAGAAAGCCGCCTTTGGCGGGGGGATAGCTCCCCTATTTCAACCCCTTTCGGGGTTGGTATAGGTTGTGTTAGCGGTCGTATCGTCCGCCTTGTGTACATAAGACACACGCTGGCAGTTGAAATCGCGTCTAATTTGATAACTTTTTTTTTATGAAATCCCACGGCCAGCTGTTATTTGCCTCCTGCTGGTAATAATCATGATGATGACAATAACTCATGGAACTTAACCTAAGAAGTGCGCATGGGGGTAATTAGAAACGTCCCCCTGTGCTGACGTATTTGAGCTGTTTCCATCACTAAAATATTCATTTTACCATAAATAGCATTAATACTTATCCATACGCGCCTATTATGGGTTGATTATAAAGGTATTAACCTGAAACAACAATAAAACGAGTGAAAACAGCGTTTGGATGGTCAAAATCAGAGATACAGGCCGCGAGTTATATAATGTATGGGTGAGGCAACCTGCTTTCCCGCCAATTTCCCCCAAGGCCACTGAGACACAGTCAATCGATACTCTCTCTCTCTCTCTTGCACTCGCTTGCTAACAGATGACAATGCCCTGCTTGCAACTCGCTAATGTTAGCACGAAAATATACCTCAGAATAAGGGAATAACAGGGAAAATAGGTGATAATGGAAGGAGGGGAGGAAAGTGGGGAAGGAGGGGAGGTAGAGGAGTGATATTTTGCATGGCCCAGGGGCCAAAGAAAAAAAAAATCGATGTTTAAAGTTGATTTTGTTTTCCTCTGACTCTTAAGAGTCCTCCCGCAGTCCGCCGGGGGAACTCTTAAGAGTCTTCCTGCAGTTCCCGGGTTAAGGGGGCAACAGCTCAACCTGTTATTGTATCCCACGGCGCCGATAACAAATAGTCAAAATTTACCCAACAGCTGGCCGTGGGATACAATAATAGGTTGACCTCACCCCAATTACTTATTGTCATCATCATATATATTACCAGTAGGGGGCAAATAACAGCTGGCCGTGGGATAGTTTCGTAACAAAAATAAAGCGGTCAAATTAGACGCGAATGTAACTGCGACGTGCTGTATATCTTATGTAGACAAGACGGACGGTACGCTCGCTAACATAACCCTTACCTAAAAATCCAGTTTTACACCGGGGAAATTTTTTACAAGTAGCCAAATACAGTATTATATATTTTGGGTAGAATGCAGAGTTCGGGCGTACCGCCAGCCTTGCTTACACTACGCGGAGCGGCGGCGGACGCTTGCCATCATGTTCCCGACTATTTTGATTGCCTTTGGATACAATAATATGGGGGGCTTTGCCCCCCCCCCCCCCCCCCATGACATATTGTCATCATCATCGTGACTCCGCTCTCTTGCTTCTTGGGTCGTACTTGTCAGGTAGATCCCAGAGTGTGATGGTAAATCAAGTGGTCTCGGACTCGACACCCCTGCAGTATGGTGTTCCGCAGGGATCAGTTTTGGGTCCTATCCTATTTATAATTTATATTAGCAGTTTGTCTCTTCTGCTTCGTGCACATAATGTCACCTTTCACTTTTATGCAGATGACACCCAGATTTATGTGAGAATCACAAATATAGTTGATATACGGAGTAAGATGGAATTGTTGATGTCTGATATCAAGAAGTGGATGAGAGCGAGAAAACTTAAACTAAATGATGGTAAAACTGATATTCTCATCATCCGAGGAAATAGAAGAGCTGATGATATGGTAGGTGCCCTCTCCATCAATGTGGGTGGATCTCAGCTGCGACCGGCCAACTCTGTTCGAAATCTGGGTGTATATGTGAACTCCCGATTAGATTTCAAAGAGCATGTAAACCAGATAGTTAAAAGTTGTTACTTGCACATCAGAAATCTCTATTTGGTGAAGCCGTTTATAACCAGACGTTGCCTTCTGACGTTGGTTCACTCATTGGTCTTCTCTCGTGTTGATTATTGCAATGCCCTGTTGGTGGGTCTTCCAAATTATATTTTGAAGAAAGTTCAGTCTGTTCTTAACAGGGCCGCAAGACTAATTTTTGGTGTTCCACCTAGAACTCCTACTACATCTCTTCACATAGAACTGCACTGGCTGCCAGTAAGAGCAAGAATAGAATTTAAGTTGTGTTTGGTGACTTTTAAGGTTCTCAAATTTGGTGAGCCTAGGTACCTTGCGGAGCTGCTCAGGCACCCACCGGCACACCATGGTGTAGTTGTGCGTCATGACAATGACCCTTTTCGTCTTGATGAACCAAGGGCTTTCCAGCAGTCTTCTTTCTTTGAGAGGTCATTCTCCTACATGGCTCCGAGGTTGTATAACAGGTTGCCGCTGTCCATGAGACAACTGAGTTCTGTTGAATGCTTCAAGAGACAACTTAAGACTTTTTTCTTTGAGAGAAGCTATGATCTTGAGAGAGGTGTCATGACAGATGGCTATAGAGTTTAGGCTATTTTGCCACTGCTGGTGATTGTTAAATGTGTGTTGTATATGAGCCTTCTTTTGATGCATTGATTTTTGTTCTTTTTTCTTTCTCTTTTCGAGCGCTAGTGAATTCTTCGGAAAAATTGGCGCTTATGAGAAATAAGTAACATGCTTATTATTATTATTATTATTATTATCATATATACAGTATTGCCAGCAGGGGGCAAATAACCGAAAAAATCGCCGCCAAATTAGACGCGAACTTAACCACGGCGATCGACATATGTAAACATGACGGCGGTAGTCGCGGTACGCCCGGACACTACATCCATCCCTATATTTTTTGTCCTTGTATTGTTTTTTTATGTTGCAAAGATCACATTAAAATTTGTTTCAACCACCGGAAATGCATCTAATGTGCACTAGGCTAGGCTATATATATATATAGTATAAAGCACTGTAGAAACAAATACACTCTCCCTATTGATGGCGGTAAAACTTTTATAATGTCCCTTACTGGCAAAATAGATGCATGGAGGGGTGAGGGGGGGGGGGTCTTTGACCCCCCCCCCTCCCCCTTTGCCCCTCAACCCATCCTGCATCCCAAGGAAAAAATTAGGGATGGATGTAGATTCCAGGCGTACGGTCGTCATGTTTACATAGGGCGATCGCCGCGGTTAACTTCGCGTTCATTTTGACGGCGATTAATTCGGTTATTTGCCCCCTGCTACCAATATATATGATGATGACAATATGTCATGAGGGGGGTGAGGGGGGGCAAAGCCCCTCCTCAACATATTGTTGTATCCAAAGGCAGTCAAAAGAAGGGAAAGAGAAATGACCCAGGAAACTATAGACCGGTCAGTTTGACAAGTGTTGTATGTAAACTAATGGAAACTGTAATTAGAGAAGGAATAATGGAACATATGAAATCAAACCAACTTTTCAGTGAGAGACAGTTCGGATTCTTGCCAGGGAGGTCGACGGTATTACAGCTAATTAAGGTGGTAGATGATTGGATGCAAATTCTGGAGGATGGGGATGTTATAGACGTGGTATATTCCGATTTTATGAAGGCCTTCGATAAGGTCCCACATAAAAGGCTAATAGAGAAAATTAGAAGCTATAGTATAGGAGAGAAATGTGTGAAACGGATAGATGCCTTCCTGAAAGATCGGAGACAGAGGGTACCGGTGAATGGAATAGGCTCGGTGTGGAGGGAAGTTACAAGTGGGGTACCTCAGAGATCTGTGTTGTTGTTGTTGTTGTTGTTGTTCCCCAAGCTGCCTGGCCGAACAGCCCCAAGGCCCTGAGCAAGGCCAAGGCCATAACCGAGCGCCCCCACAGAACCCTCCCCGCCGACCACAATAAAGCCTGGGTGACCGAAGCCACTCCATGGCGGGGAGCTGAGGAGGGTGCGGAATTGCCCGGGAAACCAAAGCCCCACCCAGGGCCCTGTGTCCCTCAGCAATTATGAAGAGAAAGTTGAAGGGCAAGGGAAAAATGTGACGCTTTGGCTTCCAATCTTGGTAGATTGGGAGGTCAATCCACGTTAGAGACGCCGTCACTTGAGATCTAGAAAATATATAAGTAAAAGGAACAGTCAGAGTAAGCTATGGGTATGGCAGAGATTGCTCAGTTCTCTCTCTAATAGACCAGCCCATCACCACATGACTAGAACCCAATCCTCTCAGCATCAGCTAGGAAAGGCCCTAGAAAACCGCCTTTGGCGGGGGGATAGCTCCCCTATTTCAACCCTTTTCGGGGTTGGGCACCCGCCCACACAGAGATCTGTGTTGGGACCACTACTGTTCGTTATGTTTATCAACGACTTGCCTGAAGTTATAACTAATGGAAGTGAGATATACCTTTATGCGGATGACACCAAGCTGTATAGAAGAGTGAGGAGTAAGGAAGATGTGGATTTGCTTCAAGGAGATGTGGAGGGAATGAAGGGATGGTCTGAACATTGGTTAATGCCTTTTCATACAAAAAAAGGCAAGTACAGTACATGCGGATTGGGACAAGCAAGACAGACAAGGTGGGATACAGTATGTATGAAGCGATGGAGGAAGTGAATGCAGAAAAGGATATAGGAGTAGTGATAGACAATAAGTTAAATTTCTCAGAACATTTAGCGGAAAAGGCAAATAAAGCCAATAGAATTGTAGGGCTGATAAGGAGGACATTCGTGTCAATGGATGAAGAAATCTTCAGGAATCTCTATACAGCGCTGGTTAGGCCGCACCTGGAATATGCGAACCAGGTGTGGGCTCCATATATGGTAAAGGATATAGAAGCAGTGGAGAAAGTGCAGAGGAGAGCTAGCAAGCTGGTACCAACGTTGAAGAACGCGAACTATGAGAAGAGGTTGAGGACACTGGGACTTCCGACACTGGCATATAGGAGAAAGAGAGGGGATAAATTATGATAGAGACTTTTAAGATAGTGTCAGGAAAGTATGATGAGGATGTATGTGAAGCTATCTTCTTGATGCGGGAGGGAACAAGAACGAGAGGACACTCTAAGAAAATTTACAAAGAAAGAAATAGGCTTGAAAAGGCAAAGAACTCATTTTGTGATAGAGTGGTAAATGAGTGGAACGCACTGCCCCAGTACAGTATGTAGTCGATTCCGAATCAGTAAGGAAGTTTGAAAGTAATCTTGATAAAGCATGGGGAAGACAAGATTTGAAGTTTGATTACAAAGCAAAAATACAGAATAGTAAAAATGTTGCGTCTGCTACCGCTGCCGCCAACACCGTGAACGACCGCAGCAGTGCAAGTACTGGCACTGAGCTGGATACACAGGCCTAGTTTGCCTTTTTCCAGGGGATATACTGTAAGAAACTGTAAGAAACTAGACGGGAACATGATGGCAAAGGTCCGACGCCACTACGCATAGTGTAAACAAGGCTGGTGGTACGCCCGCGCTTAACATTCTTGCCAAAAATATATATAAAAATATATATACTGTACTGTAGCCTATATATAAATATGGGAAAATTAGTGGTCATCTCGATAATAACCATGGTAGGCCTATACGAAAGGAAAAATAAAAAAAATAAAAAATTGGTATGTTGTTGTTGTTGTTCCCCAAGCTGCCTGGCCGAACAGCCCCAAGGCCCCGAGCAAGGCCAAGGCCATAGCCGAGCGCCCCCACAGAACCCTCCCTGCAGACCACAATAAAGCCTGGGTGAGCGAAGCCACTCCATGGCGGGGAGCTGAGGAGGGTGCGGAAACGCCCGGGAAACCAAAGCCCCACCCAGGGCCCTGTGCCCCTCAGCAATTATGAAGAGAAAGTTGAGGGGCAAAGGAAAAATGTGACACTTTGGCTTCCAATCTTGGTAGATTGGGAGGTCAATCTACGGAAAAGACGCCGTCACTTGGGATTTAGAAAATATATAAGTAAAAGGAAGTCAGAGTAAGCTATGGGTATGGCAGAGATCGCTCAGTTCTCACTCTGATAGACCAGCCCATCACCACATGACTAGAACCCAATCCTCTCAGCATCAGCTAGGAAAGGCCCTAGAAAGCCGCCTTTGGCGGGGGGATAGCTCCCCTATTTCAACCCCTTTCGGGGTTGGTATAGGTTGTGTTAGCGGTCGTATCGTCCGCCTTGTGTACATAAGACGCACGCTGTCAGTTAAATTCGCGTCTAATTTGACAACTCTTTTTTTACAAAATCCCTGTTATTTGCCTCCTGCTGGTATTAATCATGATGATGACAATAATTCATGGGACTTAAGGGGGCAACAGCTCAACCTGTTATTGTATCCCACGGCGCCGATAACAAATAGTCAAAATTTACCCAACAGCTGGCCGTGGGATACAATAATAGGTTGACCTCACCCCAATGACTTATTGTCATCATCATATATATTACCAGCAGGGGGGCAAATAACAGCTGGCCGTGGGATAGTTTCGTAACATAAATAAAGCGGTCAAATTAGACGCGAATTTAACTGCGACGTGCTGTACATCTTATGTAGACAAGACGGACGGTACGCTTGCTAACATAACCCTTACCTTGCTCACACAAAATTTGGACACAACAAAGAAACTACCACCACAGTATATAAACAATACATAAGATCAGTGATGGAATACGCAAGCCCAGCCTGGGCTTCTAACCTAGCTGAAACACATCATAAGACCTTACAGACTATTCAAAACAAAGCCCTGAAGATCATTACAGGCTGCACAGCTACTGCACCCACAGATCACCTACATCAAGAAACCAAAATCCTCAAAGTCAAAGACCATCTGGACATGAGAGGCACTCAATTCCTGGCAGCAGCCTCCACGAACCAAGACCACCCCCTAAACTACATGGCAACACACCCACAGACACCAAGAAATATCAAAACAACACCCAGCACACGGTATCACACACAATTATTGTCCTCTCTCCCTCCCTGCCCACCCCGAACCAACTTCCAGAAGCACATCCATACTCATATCTCTCACCGATCCATCCACTCACTCACAGACAACACGCAGCTGCATGCACGACCTCCCGAAATCCATCCTTCCGAATCCTCCCTTCCTCGCGAGGACAGAGTCCACCTGGCCAGGCTGAGATGCGGACATCATCCAGCTCTCCTGAGCTATCAGAAGAGACTGGATGACTCCGTTGTCGACACCTGCCCGGGATGTAACACAGCACCCCATACCATTAAACACATCATAGAAGACTGCATTTCACACAACCACTTACGCCAACAACACAATCTACACTCAATGAGAGCTCTGTGGGAAAGCCCGATCGTGGCCATGGCCTTTCTCAGGGACTCGGGGTTGTTCGGCCAGGCAGCTTAGGGAACAACAACAACAACAACAACCCTTACCTAAAAATCCAGTTTTACACCGGGGAAATTATTTACAAGTAGCCAAATACAGTATTATATATTTTGGGTAGAATGCAGAGTTCGGGCGTACCGCCAGCCTTGCTTACACTACGCGGAGCGGCGGCGGACGCTTGCCATCATGTTCCCGACTATTTTGATTGCCTTTGGATACAATAATATGGGACCCCCATGAACCCCCCCCCCCATGATATATTGTCATCATCATATATACAGTATTGCCAGCAGGGGGCAAATAACCGAAAAAATCGCCGCCAAATTAGACGCGAACTTAACCACGGCGATCGACATATGTAAACATGACGGCGGTAGTCGCGGTACGCCCATACACTACATCCATTCCTATATTTTTTGTCCTCGTATTATTTTTTGATGTTGCAAAGATCACATTAAAATTTGTTTCAACCACCGGAAATGCATCTAATGTGCACTAGGCTAGGCTATATATATATAGTATAAAGCACTGTAAAAACAAAAACACTCTCCCTATTGATGGCGGTAAAACTCTTATAATGTCCTTTACTGGCAAAATAGATGCATGGAGGGGTGAGGGGGGTCAAAGACCCCCCTCCCACTTTGCCCCTCAACCCATCCTGCATCCCAAGGAAAAAAATTAGGGATGGATGTAGATTCCGGGTGTACGGTCGTCATGTTTACATAGGGCGATCGCCGCGGTAAACTTCGCGTCTATTTTGACGGCGAATTTTTTTCGGTTATTTGACCCCTGCTGGCAATATATATGATGATGACAATATGTCATGGGGGGGTGAGGGGGGCAAAGCCCCCCCCCCCTCAACATATTATTGTATCCAAAGGAAGTCAAAATAGACGGGAACATGATGGCAAGCGTCCGCCCAAGCCCCCAGTTCCGCGTATTGTAAATAAGGCTGGCGGTACGCCCGAATTCTACATTCTACTCAAAAAATTTTGTTTGTTTTTACTCTGAAAATAACATAGGCCTAGCCTACAGCGTGGGCCAATCGGCGGCTCGGCTCTCTGTAGACCCCCGTTTACTGACCTGACCGTTCGGTGAGGTCAGTCCTAGCCTAATGGTGTTAGTGAGCTCAACTGGGCTTTATAAGCCCAGCTTATCAGGCCTTATAATTAGGGCCTAGTCTAGGCCTAAACCTAAATAATAGGCTAGATCATGGCTTCGACCAGGTGTAAAACAAGATACTCTATAGCCTAAACCAATTATACAAACTAGGCTACCCCTACAAAATCGTATAGGCCTAGGCTGCCTTCACCGATTCCCTGAATAAATGCCGCCATGCCTGACGGGTGCATCAGCTCACATTCACTCAGACCAACACACAAATATTCATCATCACTAGCCTAGTTCACTACACACAATTTAACAAACCTCAACCCTAGGACTAGCCTATTGTTTCTCACTATAAAGACATCACCACTCACATGTTCATGAAGATCTACATAGGAGAGGGTAATTTAATGGTAAAGGGAAAAAAATCAACGTAAACACCCGAACTTCGCAGATCAGGGGTGCGTTTGTAGAGTGTAGACAGCGACCGGGACGGACCAAAGAGACCTGTCTCTCACAAACGGCAGTGACCAGAAACCTGATCCGTCCCGGTCGGCGACCAAACTGTCCCACCTCGGGAGGTGGGGCGGTTTGGTCACTCCGGTCTCTTGTGACGTCACAATATAAACAAAGATGGACGCTCAACATCAACAAGTGTACAGTTGCTCGGAATGTAATACCTTTTTCAATGATTATGATGTGGCTAGTGACTCTAGTGAGCACCTATTATTAAGGTGCACTGGTAAGTTTAATCAATTAGGCCTATCCTATAAAACCATCGCACTTACGTCGGTTTGAGCTATAAATATTCCATAATCATCAAGGGAACAAAATCAACACAAGCTAGCCTTAACCCTTTCGTTGCGGGTGACGTTCTGGAACGTCCTGGCAAGTTAAAGCAATTTCCAGACTTTAAAAGCCTGTAAAAACCGTAAAAATCGAGTGTCAGTGGGCGGGAGCGTGAGGGGCCCACCTCCGACCCTCAGAGCAGCGAGTGGCTCACTGAGGTACACTGTGTCTCGCGCGGGTCTCTCTCTGTGTCTCACAGCAGTGTAGCCAAGCGAGCGTGTGCTACCAAATAGCGGGTTTCCCGCGTTTCACTGGCACCACTGCGGGTGAACCAGACCACGTACGGGGCCCGTTCTGGTGTAATTTTGAAGCTATTTTCGTCTAGTTTTCGGCAGAATACACTTCATTTAATGCAGATGCTTGATTTATCATTCAGGAGTGCCTGAATATGCCCTAAATAGCCCAAACATAGCCGCAGTAAAAGGGTTAATATATAATTATATTTAATGCAATGACCTAACCTACTGTACAGTATACTATCACAACCTAGCTTCCACTAATGTAACATAAAATGAACAAAGAAAGTAATAAGGTAATATTAGCTCTACCGTAACACTTCCCGCTTTAACCCCTTCTGTACTGGCAACGTCATTTGTACTTCATTCTGGCTACCATTAGACAATTTTATTCAGTTTAGAAAGGGTCTACAGTACAGTAATTAACAGGCTTCGAACATTCGCACTATCTCCCTTAACCCATAATACTACCACAGATACTCCTGAAGCTGCACAAAATTGTCTAAATGTAGGCTAGCTATAATAAAATACAAAAGCGTCGTCGGTACAGACTACAGAAGGGGTTAATTCGCTATATATTTGGGATTATATATTTAGGGTCAATAGATTGCTACCGTTATATAGTATATTGCTAGCCTATGAACAATCTTACCTCAAAGATTCCCCTTTGCATTCTGAAATGGGACTTGAATCCTTGGTCGCTGTAGAGAGGCACACATATTTCAACACCCTTCTTGGTTCACGCCGTCTAGCCTGAATGGAGTCCTCATCCCTTTACATCTCTTGATTCCGGTGCGCAATAACTGCAGCAGCCTCCACTTCCGGATCATCATCAGTAGGCTAATTCAAGGACTAAGACACCTTGTGCAGCAAGATCTTCTTCTTCTTGAGGATATAGGGTAGTGAAGCTGTGAAGCTTATGTCACCCTACCCGGGCGGAAGGACCCCATGGTGGATAGGTTTCACAGGGAGGACGTGGACATCGTAGATTTCATGCCCCGCAGGCGACGTAGACGCCCCGCCAACCTCAAGAACTTCTTCATAAGCAGGAGGACCTTGGATTTAGTAGCCTCCGGCACCCCAACACCAGCTAGCAGGACGGGGAGGGAGAAGTCACTGACGCCAAGAGCTGTGAGAGCAGATGTGAGAGAGGTCCTGGCTGAGTAGTAACGGGGACAGCTGAGGAAAAAGTGGAGGATAGTTTCGAACTTTCGTCCACAGAGTGGCACCAGGGTGACCAGGGGCAGCCGGGCAGGAGGGGCTTGTGCTGTGCAGCAAGATAACCCTCAAATGGTGCTTGGTAGGCCTACACCATTATCCGTGGAAATGCTTCAGCTGCCTAGTTACCATGGTAATGTTTCTTCTTCTTATTGTTTAAATGTGAAGTTTTCTTGGAGGGTTGTGGTGTCTCCAGATTAGGCTACTGCACAGGCGTTTTAGGAGGGGTGAAAAGAACAATTGTTAGTATAATAGGGGTTAGGAGAGATAGTAAAGGTGGATTTTATACTACTGTACTGTATATGGGGGGTAAGTTTGTTGTTGTCTTTTGAGGTCAGGGTGATTTAAGTCTAGGTGAGGGTGAGGTCAGAGATGATGATGATGATCAGTTGTAGTACAGTACAGTACTGCTCTATGTGTACTGTGTGATTCAAGTCAAGGTGAGGGTGAGGTCAGAGATGATGATGATGATCAGTGGTGGTACAGTACAGTACTGCTCTATGTCTATGTGTACTGTGTGATTTAAGTCAAGGTGAGGGTGAGGTCAGAGATGATGATGATGATGATCAGTGGTGGTACAGTACAGTACTGCTCTATGTCTATGTGTACTGTGTGATTCATGTCAAGGTGAGGGTGAGGTCAGAGATGATGATGATGATGATCAGTGGTGGTACAGTACAGTACTGCTCTATGTCTATGTGTACTGTGTGATTTAAGTCAAGGTGAGGGTGAGGTCAGAGATGATGATGATGATGATGATCAGTGGTGGTATAGTACAGATTCAGTTGGATGGTAATTTTATATGCTTGTGATTTTGTTTGTTGTTCTGATATAGGTTCCTAGGGCTGATGCGATGACATGTTTACTGTGCTGTGGTAGGTCTCCAGGCTCCTCCACCTAGGATATGCTTGATGTTGACATTCTTCTTCTTCTTCTTCTTCTTTTTGTGGAGTTGCTATCCCTTTTCAAGCCAGCTCACCTATGCACCGGTGACTTCTCCAGAAACAGCTAGAGCTAGATTTAAGAATTAGTTTAGAAAATATGTAGTCGTAGAAAGGATAGTTAAAGAAAAAGAATTGAAGTATATAGCTTAAGCAGAACTCTCCTCTCCTTATTTTACCCCCTCCTCCACCCCCCAATATCTTGTTCTCTCCTTACCTTAATTTAACTTTTCCCCTCTCTACTATTTAATCTCATTGTTCTTTCTCCCCCCTCACCCTATTCTATTCTATTCCGTGTTCTCTTCTGCCACACCTGCTCCAGGAAATTTTTCACTACCTTCATTCTTTTCCCCATCTACCCCCTCTTCTGTCCAGAGACCTAACACAAATTTTACACCCTCCTCCTCCTCCTCTTTCTGTTCTTCCCATTCCCTCTCCCCTACCACCCGTTTCAACTCATTTTCCAACCCATCTCTCTCCTCTGCATACCCCTGGCACTCTGTCACTATATGTTCTATTGTCTCCTCCACTCTCCTCCCTCCCACCTCACACTGTAGACACTCTTTCACCCCCCCCCCCCCCCCATTCCACCTTCTTCTTCTTCTTCTTCTTCTTTTTGTGTAGTTGCTGTCCCCTCTCAAACCCAGCTCACCTATGCACCGGTGACTTCTCCAGAAACAGCTAGAGCTAGATTTAAGAATTAGTTTAGAAATTATGTAGTCGTAGAAAGGATAGTTAAAGACAAAGAATTGAAGTATATAGCTTAAGCAGAACTCTCCTCTCCTTATTTTACCCCCTCCTCCACCCCCCAATATCTTGTTCTCTCCACTCCTTACCTTAATTTAACTTTTCCCCTCTCTACTATTTAATCTCATTTTTCTTCCTCCCCCGCTCTGGTCCTCTTCTTCCCCCTCACCCTATTCTATTCTATTCCGTTTTCTCTTCTGCCACACCTGCTCCAGGAATCTTTTCACTACCTTCATTCTTTTCCCCATTTCCCCATCTACCCCCTCTTCTGTCCCGAGACCTAACACACCAAGGGCAGCGTGGATCCGGGGCCAATTTCAATCTGTGTATTTTTTTTATTTTTTTTTTGTAGATGTTTGTTCAACCCGGAACGTAAACGTTACCATGGTAACAAGGCAGCTTTGTTTACAAGCCACTGTTCAGTTGTATGGCGGAAGTATAGCCTTCAAATCTGCACTTCCTGATGTATTTTGTTTCTTGCGGTCTGGGTCTTTTCTGTTTATGTTATTGCATCTCTATTATTTTATCATTTCGAATCTTCAAAAATTTGTAGATAGTAGTTTTATTTTCTTCTATGGCCTCGTTGTTGAAGAGCAGGTTGCCAATGATGATGTCTTCTTTCTCCTGGTAGGGCTGCTGTAGTGCTGGATTTATTCTTCTCACCTCGCTGTATGATGGGCATTGGGCAGTGTAACACAAAGTGCTTCAGGTCCTCATATTCTTGTCCACACATTACACATTCAGTCGTCTCATTGCTAAATCTCTTTCTATCGCCCAGATTCATGTTGTTGCTTCTACACTTAAACAGTATCACTGATGCCTCCCTATTGTCATACACATTCTCTTGGCCTCCCATCTCTCTTCTCCATTCTCTATACATTTTCAAACTTGTCTTTTCATCCATTTCACTCTTCCATTGTTTGGTATCCCACATTCTTACCTTTGTCTTTATCTCTTCGTTTGTTACCATACCTCTTTTAATCCCAACCATTTTTCTGTCCTCTATTAATCCTTTTATCCATCTATTCTTCTGTTTTTGTTCCTTCATCACTTCTACTATTCTTCCAAGCAGTTGATTCCCTTTCTCTCTCAATGTATATTGTAAGTATTTTAGTTGTCCTTCCATTATTCTAGCTTTCATACTTGATATGCCCACTTCTCTCATAGCTGCCACTTGCGTGTATCTTGGTGCCCCCATATCTGTCTACTTACACTAATTTCTATTCTTTGGAGCCGCTCTATTTAATTTTTAGTAAAATCTATAACATTTGTTCCATATAATATTGCAGGGAGGGCTATACTTTTCCAATACTGGCAGACCGGTCACTGTGGTTTGTGAGACTGGTCACCGACCGAAATTCTGGGCTCTTTGGTCGCTGTCTACAAACGCACCCCAGATCAGATGAAGGTATTGAGGGATATACCTTTACAACGGCACCTCATATCTACATTCTACTTTTCCTATTTTTCTGAAGAGTGTATAGAGAGGGGATAAGGGGTGTTGGAGAGAGAGGAAGCTGTTGGAGTTGTTTTGTTATGTGTGTTTAGTCTGTATACCTCGTCAGGATGTCCCCTGACTAAGTGCAAGCATGTGAAACATGCTAGGACGTACTACCACACCCACTGGGCGGGTGCCCAACCCCAAAAGGGGTTGAAATAGGGGAGCTATCCCCACCACCAAAGGCAGCTTTCTAGGGCCTTTCCTAGCTGATGCTGAGAGGATTGGGTTCTAGTCATGTGGTGATGGGCTGGTCTATCAGACTTCCTAGGGCCTTTCCTAGCTGATGCTGAGAGGATTGGGTTCTAGTCATGTGGTGATGGGCTGGTCTATCAGAGTGAGAACTGAGCGATCTCTGCCATACCCATAGCTTACTCTGACTGTTCCTTTTAGTGAGTTAATTGCTCAATAGGTGGCGTTCTGAGAGTGAGGGTCCGAGCCTGGGGAGTGAGACTGTGAAGCGCAGGGGTGAAGCAGCTTCAGAGATGGAGTTGGGTTCGAGCCGTGAGTGGGTGCTTCGCATGTCTCACTCCCTAGACTGGAACAAGACCTCACGGGCCTCACCGTGTTCAGCGGTAGAGTGTAAAAGGCTATCAGCCTATGCCCGAGAGGGAGTAGTTGGAATATAGAAAAAAACAAACATTACTGTATATATTTTCTAGATCTCAAGTGACGGCGTCTCTTCCGTGGATTGACCTCCCAATCTACCAAGATTGGAAGCCAAAGCGTCACATTTTTCCTTTGCCCCTCAACTTTCTCTTCATAATCGCTGAGGGGCACAGCTAGGGCCCTGAGTGGGGCTTTGATTTCTCAAGCGTTTCCGCACCCTTCTCAGCTCCCCGCCATGGAGTGGCTTTGGTCACCCAGGCTTTATTGTGGTCGGCAGGGAGGGTTCTGTGGGGGCGCTCGGTTATGGCCTAGGCCTTGCTCGGGGCCTTGGGGCTATTCGGCCAGGCAGCTTGGGGAACAACAACCACACCCACTAAATGTCCGCCATGGCAGGGGTTCGATCCCGGGTCTTGCAGATTCACACGTGAGCGTGCTCACCACTAGACCGCTACAGCTCTATATATATATATATATGCGACCGAGTGTCAACATTACTTCTTCTTGTGGTGGAGGTAATGTGGTTGCCTGCTGGTATTAGAGGCCGGTCTATGTGATCTGTGCCTCTCACATAATGCATTAGGCTACCATAGTGCGGTTGGGAATATGTACATGATTAGATTAATATCCAGTATTCGAGAATGGATAATAAGATGTAGGCTTGTGCATAAACCTTTAACTGTCTTTGGTCTTGGTGGTGTAATGGTTAGTGTTTTAAAATCCGTGTCACTGTGTGTGATAACCCAGGTTCGAATCTCGGTGGATCACATATATGCTTTCATTAATATAATTGGAGGTGTTTGGTGTTGGGGTGAAATAAATAACAAATAGATTATCAGTAGGTTCAGGGATATTTCGTAACGAGGCCGGTCTATATGATCTGTGCCCCATGAATATTCTTTCCTCTCACTTAAGCATTAGCTGGCTACCATAGCGCGGTTGGGAGTATGTACATGATTAGATTAATAGCCTATCCAGTATTCGAGAATGGATAATTAGTCATAGGCTTGTGCATAAACCTTTAATCGTCTTGGTGGTGTAATGGTTAGTGTTTAAAGGTGAACTACAGAAATGAACGAAGAAACGAAGGCGAGTGCCCAACCCTGAAAGGAGTTGAAATAGGGGAGCTATCCCCCCGCCAAAGGCGGCTTTCTAGGACCTTTCCCAGCTGATGCCGAGAAGATTGGGTTCTAGTCATGTGGACGATGTGGTGATGGGCTGGTCTATCAGAGTGAGAGCTGAGCGATCTCTGCCATACCCATAGCTTACTCTGACTGTTCCTTTTACTTATATATTTTCTAGATCTCAAGTGACGGCGTCTCTTCCGTGGATTGACCTCCCTACTGCCAACTTAGAGGTTGGGAGATTGGGAGTCAAAGCGTCACATTTTTCCTTTGCCCCTCAACTTTCCCTTTATAATTGCTGAGGGGCACAGGGCCATGGGTGGGGCTTTGGTTTCCCGGGCGTTTCCGTACCCTCCTCAGCTCCCCGCCTTGGAGTGGCTTCGGTCACCCGGGCTTTATAAGTGGTAAGCAGGGAGGGTTCTGTGGGGGCGCTCGGTTATGGCCTTGGCCTTGTTCGGGACCTTGGGGCTGTTCGGCCAGACAGCCTGGGGAACAGCAACAACAACAACATTAAACTCCAGAAAAAAATACTAGTATATCGGCGATCAGCTGGACGAGTTCAACTGATCGGGAGTGATGCCATTGTATGGAGAAGCAGTTTGTAAACAACACATGCAGTCCTGGACTATCAGGTCTGTTTTTCGTAATTAATACCTTTCAATTCAATACTCAAGCTCTGCGAAAGATCGAACAACGACCTGAAGATGTGGTGCACATCAAGAAATAATCCCATCTTTCCAACAATAAACATACAGGCAGTGTTTATGAGTGTTTATCCTGGTCCAGAGTCGAGGGAGGTTGCTTTTAAAGCCTATTTCTTAATCATAGTATAGTTTTCTGTTCAATTTATATATCGCGGTCCCTTGACCAGACAGTGGTGAAGCCAAATGTTGAGCTGTAAACATGCATACAATTTATAAGAGTTTCTCACATAAAAAAAAACACACAGATTCATAATAATAATAATAATAATAATATTTATTCAGTTAGCAATTTACAGAGTTGGTACCACATAGTTTGTTATAAATATGACATGTACCAGCCTTGCATAATTCCAACTAAGGATAGCCCAATAAGGCCGTTAGGCGTATTTCCATTGGGGTCCTTGTGGGATTAGGTTAGCTGGGGAAATGGGGAGGATAAAGAAATAGATACTTTAGAGAAAGTATTTCTATGGGGTTATTTTATGATACCTTACATCCTATAGTAAATATCAGTAATCCGTAATCAGTAATAATTTCAGTTTGGTTTGTCTATCTCTTATGTCGTATTTAGTAGTAGACATAAGCTTGGTGCTCCCTTCTCGCAGCTGTCCGGTTCAGGTGTTCCTTCAGGCTACGTCTGAAGGAATACAGTGTTCTCTTTTCACGGACTGACTGGGGTAGGTCGTTCCAGTCTTTGATTTGATTTCTCATGTCGAGAGTTCCCGCCATTGATTGAACATAGTGACGTCATGGTAAACACCTCAGTTCGCGCCACATAAAATAAGTTAGATAAGCTATATTTCTATGTTGTTAAAACACATTGACGTAAGTTCTTCAGTATCATATACCTAAAACCAAGCAGATCCCAATGGACATTGTAGTTTGAATAGGTTTCATCCCTGGAATTCACCTTTAAAAATCTGTGTGTGATAACCCAGGTTCGAATCCCGGTGGATCACATATATGCTTTCATTAATTTCATTGGAGGTGTTTGGTGTTGGGGTGAAATTAATAAAAAATAGATTAGATCAGTTAGAGCCTTCTTGGGTTGGAAGACAAGAAGGATCTAATAAGGAGAGCTGACTCTCTGCTTTTGGTTGTAGGCCCCTGATAGGCTACTTACCCCATCACTCTCACGCACACACACCTTCACACACACACACACACACACACACACACATATTCACACACACACTTTCACACAGTACTCAGACACACACACACACACCTTCACACAGTACTCAGACATACACAGAGAGAGTGAGTGAGACAGAGAGATAGAGACTGTGTGTGTGTGGGAGTGAGTGAGAGTGAGAACGAGAAAAAGTGAGAGAGAGTGAGGGAGTGTGTAAGTGTGTGTGTGAGAGAGAGAGAGAGTGTTACATAGAGTGACGCAGATATATGGAGTGCAGAAACCCCGTGAAACAGTTTGGACTTGAATTCAGAGTTCATAGGCAATACTGAGTAGAAAAGAAAGATAATAAACGAGAAAGCCCTCTCCCCACCCACCAACCCCTCCGATATTCAGGTCGGCATGAAATAGGCTATAGTATATTCGCTGTAAGTAGGCGAAAAATCATGACCTCTATCCTCTACAACTCAAAAATGGCTAAAGAAAATGGCTGTACATTTCCACAGCTATTCCTTGACTGACTTCCCAAATGGTAGAAATATTAGCTCGATTACTCTAGTTGTTTTTTTACAGAGGTTAGGTCATGATTTTTCGCCTACTTACAGCGAATAGACTATAGTAAAAACGGTGTCTCCGCTGCTCTGCAGCTCACTTGAAACAAATATATAATTTGATAGTAAAGGCTAAAAAATACAATGGCATACCGGTACTATTTTTTTTTCTTCACCAATCAACTTTACTTCTAAGACCAATTAATTAAATCAACAAATACACGTGGCATTCCAAGGACTCGAACCTAGGCTACTCACATCGAAATTCCGCACATATACAGTATGCATTACGCTACCAAGACAGTTCCAAATAAGTAGGCCAAAACTCTTGAACATTAACTTTTATAACTCCCAAACGATTTGAGTAATCAAACTATAGGTAGCGCCAACGAACGTGACCATTTTCTTGGCCCCTTAACTTCTCATAACTCAAAATTAATGAAAGTGATCGAGCTGACATTTATATCAGTAGGGAAGAGCCCACCAGGAAATAGGTGTGGATATTTACAGCCAGTTTGCTCTAGGCCCTTTTGAGTTATGAGAAGGTAAGGGGGTTAAGAAAATTGTCAAGTTCGTTGGCGCTACCTATAATATATCTACCATTTGGGATGGATCAGTCAGGGTATAATTCCTCTCTTCTCCTTACTCTTCCTCTCTCCTTCACACAATCCTCTTCTTCTTTCTATCTCCCTTATTCCCTTTATTTGTATCCCTTATTCCTCTTTCTATCTATATTCACCCAATGACTTCCATATACCCTTTCTAATCTGAATAAAGTCGTCTAATAACAGCCATAATATATTTTCAAAACCCGTCATAATCCTCAAGGGGTAAAGTTTACCTTATGTGTATTGCGATCATAAGATGCTTCAACCTATTAAGGTATCAATATTTTTCTGGGCGAGCTATAGCGAGTCTGCAACGTAAGAGAAACTGGCCTTTGGAAATTGCCAGACGTCATAATTCCCGAGAAGGGTTGGCCATGAATATTAGGCTTTGTCACAAATCGCTAGGTCAAGTTGCCCAGGCTTGACATTTATAACATTTGACCTATAACATTTTGACAGTGCGGGCTCGATCTGCCGACCCTTTGATCAGCAGCCGACGCTCTACTGATTATGCCACGGCTCGAGAAAAGCACATATGTGAACTGTAGGGGGTCTGGGGAGTGTTTTACTGTATATATGTTTAGTTTGATAGAGGTCTGGGGAGGCGTTCTTCTGTGTTTAGGGGGAAACTAAAACATATATGGCTCGATAATGGCATAATCCAAATCCTCAATAATAATTAAACAAAATAATCATAATAACCCTCAAGACATCGCACCAGATAACGTTAACCCTTTCGGTAAACTTTGACGAGTTTCTTCCTTTTATTCTGGTTACCACTAAATTTGTGTTTGCTTAGCTTAAAAGCCCTCTGTAGCCCAAACTATAAGTCCTAGAGAATTCTAACTGGTGCCATTCGTTTTTTCTCGCCGATCTGCTTCTAGACATGGTCGTAGATTTCATTTTCGCCCAGCCATTCGCCCAGAATCGAAAATATTTTTGTCCAAAAAACCTTGGACAAATCCTTGATTTTGGTCGAATTTTGACTTGTCAATATTATTACATATTTGGATTCGTCGTCTCGCCGTTGCGGTTTCAATGGTATAATTATTTTTTTAATTTTGACCAATTCTTAGGCCCAATAGGCCTATTTTAAAATTTAAAAAATCCATAGACGAGTTATTTATGTACAGATTTTGTTTAAATTTATACCATAAGTACACTTTGGCAAGCTGAATCGAGTGGCGCAAACAGAATTAAAATCGGACCATTAGTTTAGGATGTAGGCCCAGGGTGCCGTTTTTTGGACTTTAAAAACCCTCTGTAGCCCAAACTATAAGTCCTAGGGAATTCTAACTGGTGCCATTCGTTTTTTCTCGCCGATCTGCTTCTAGACATGGTCGTAGATTTCATTTTCGCCCAGCCATTCGCCCAGAATCGAAAATATTTTTTCCAAAAAAACTTGGACAAATCCTTGATTTTGGTCTAATTTTGACTTGTCAATATTATTACATATTTGGATTCGTCTTGCCGTTGCAGTTTCAACGGTATAATTTTTTTTTTTAATTTTGATTTTTTGTTAGGCCCAATAGGCCTATTTTTAAGTTTAAAAACTCCATAGACAAGTTATTTATGTACGGATTTTGTTTAAATTTATACCATAAGTACACTTTGGCAAGCTGAATCGAATGGCGCAAACAGAATTAAAATCGGACCATTAGTTTAGGATTTCGATTTTGAGTGGCCTTCCTGGAGGGCCCAGGGACCGTTTTTTTTTGGACTTTAAAAGTCCTCTGTAGCCCAAACTACTGTATAAGTCTTAGAGAATTCTAACTGGTGCCATTCGTTTTTTCTCGCCGTTCTGCTTCTAGACATGGTCGATTTCATTTTCGCCCAGCCATTCGCCCAGAATCGAAAATATTTGTTTCCAAAAACCTTGGGAAACCCAGGCAAATCCTTGATTTTGGTCGAATTTTAACTTGTCAATATTATTACATATTTGGATTCGTCTCACCGTTGCGGTTTCAACGGTATAATTATTTTTTAATTTTGACAATTTTTTTAGGCCCAATAGGCCTATTTTAAAATAAAGGTCATGATATTATGTGTCCAGTGACTACTAACCTATTTAGGGGAGATGGGTCGTTTTTCTGGCCCCCCTTCCTGATGTTTAATCCCATTAGTTTTCAGATTTTAAGACGTTCTGCCCATTAGTTTGGCGATTTTAAGATCTTTCGCACCATTTATTTGTCAATATTAAGACTTTTCGTGTCATTTAGGTGTCATTTTTATCATGGCGAGCGATAGCGAACCTGTAATTTAAGAGGAACCGGCCTTCGGCCGGTAATTTGTTCTATCAAAAATGTACAAATTTATCTTGAAGGAGGGTCTTGGGCGGATGTTGTTTTAAGCTTGATGGAGGTCTACGGAGGAAACTAAAAAATATATAAAAATATACATAAATGAGCAAATAAATACGCCCATCCCCATTTAAGGAGGGGAGAAAGGAGTCCCGTCTCCCTCATGCTTAGCCCCATTAGTTTTGATATTATAACACATTCAGTACCGGTGACATCCTTTTCATTATATTCTGACACCTATTAGACAATTTTATTCCGCTTGGGAAGGACATCTACCAAATAAAAGGCTACAGACGATCTCAATTAATGCTTTTAGCTATCACATAACCTTCGTAAGCTTAATACAATCGTCTAACTAGAGTTGAAATCAAATTAAAAGAGACATCTCCGGTACAGAAAGGGTTAAGACATGCGTGACCATTTTACTCCGACTGTACAATCGCCCACATAAGTCCTGTTCTTCTCTGTGATCTTATACATGGAAATATAATGCACATGATTGAATTACGAGTGTAGTTTCTAATACAGTGGTTAACTTAACTGATTAGTCAACTTATACTTAAAATAAATTATTGAATTACGAGTGTAGATTCTTATGGAGTGGTTAACTCATATGATTAGTCATCTGATAATTAAAAGAAACCACACTCGCCATGCATTCATACTCATTTGATCACGGCGAGGAACAGAACTTATGTGGGCAACTGTACGGTAGCGCTAATAAGTCATGTATCAGTTGTCATTACGCTTGGCTCGTTCTTTACTGTATTAATGTCTGTCAGATGTTGAATAGGGTAGGTAAGTGTAGAAACATATTTGTATATCCCACTCGAAATGAAGAAATCCTGTTTAGATATTGCTGATACCAATTATAGAACAAAATATACTTGGTGCCGAGACATCCGGATGGATGGGACTCGTTAGCATTGGTCGGGAACCCATCTACGGGAGACAACCTTATAAAAATCTGGGTTGATGGGACTCGTCAGCCTTGGTCGGCAACTGTCTAGGAGAGTAAACCTGATACAAATGCGTACTGCTTATCTAAGGGTAAGGCAGGTTAGTGGATGGACTAGCCGAACACCAACTGTAGAAAAATAGTGGTAACAAGATACATAGAGGGCCTCGGAGTCGGACGGATCCTAAATTGAGTAGTCAATCCTGTAAGTCCTTCAGTAAACTGGCTCGGGTTGTCCCTCTTACAGGGAATATGTCCGCTTCTGTGTATGGCTACCATCATTAAGGGGAGTAAGGCGCCGGCAATAGATAGATATATAGATAAACATAACTTATTAGGCCGACTGTACACATCGTAAACGCCTGGTGAATGTTGTGTTGAGGAGGTAAGGGCGGGGCGCCAGCGGGTGGTAGTGGCCGAACAGCACCACCGTCAGCGCCTTCTGCGGTAGTATCTGTGGGCGTGGCGGAGGGCGGCGCTACACAGACGATCACACAAGCCGCCCGGGCCACCACCCACTACCACAGGTCAGACACTCTAACGATTGTATTTTATATTGCTCTTATTAAATTTGATTTATTTATCTATTTATATATTTTGTACTTCATTTATTTATTATTTTATTTAGTTATCTGTATTATTATTATTATTATTATTATTATTATTATTATTATTATTTTTTATTTTATTTTTTTTTCTTGAGAGAGAGAGGCCTGGTCAAAGACATAGTACCCGATTTCTCACCACCCTCTTCCTCCTCCTCCGACGACGACGACGATGAAGATGAGGAGAGGAATTATAATGTAAAACTTGCAAAATAAACAAACCAAAACTGGGACGACACAAGATAAACGCAAAGGACCTAATCAAAACATTCTGAGGGAGGCCCGCTGGAACGACATGATCTCGCATAACAAGGTGACGTTGTAAAGGTTTATCCCTCAATACCTTCACCTTATGTTATTGTTGGTCCTGCTCTTGTCAGTCATTAGTTTCATTAACTTTTAAGTGGAAGTATTTGTTTTGTTTTCCTGGACCCCTTTCTCCCCATTAGTTGGGCCCAGGGCGGTGTTAGCTTGGAGGCTGGTTATGAAGGTATTATAATCCACAATCTAGACTATAAGAAACTTAATAAAAAATGTCACACGTATTGTTACACTCTATAAAGTGTACGAGCCAAAATGCGTGTGAAATACTGCAAAACATAATTATATAAGATAGATTATAATGCAAATTCATAAGTGAAATATGAAACACTGAAATTATGAAACACTGGAAAACATGTAGATCATCAATAATACAAATTCCTCAGTGATATATTGATTCCAAGTTTATTAACACTTATGGGTGCCTTTTACTGCCGGCTAAAATTTCCCTTCACACACACACTACCAAAAAAAAAAAAAAAAAACGTACATAGGCCTACACCCGTGAAAAAAAAAACATACTGAAAAAACCCCAAAAAAACACACACTACACACACATGCACACAAAAGGGCAAATGTACTAAAATGTCAAAACTAAGGGATTGAGAAGGGGGTCCAGAAAAAACACGCCCTTAAGACCACGATAATTATATTATACCCTAACCTAACGTATACTTACGTGGAATGTCTACAACACTATTATATATTCATAACGAGGACGGGTACCCGGCGTTGCCCTGCCCGGGTTTAAATTCTACTACCATAATCACCACAATACTACTACTACCATAATCACCGGCCTCGACCTCCCTGTGCCTCATTAAACGGCGACCTCGATTTCGGCCGCTAAATGACCTCCGATTTTGGATCTGACCTCATCCGTACCCCCATTTGGGGAGCTGCGAACAACTTTCGTTCCATACACCTTTTCGACCGGAGGCCTCCTTCTGCCCCAAATGGCCATTTTTTCGCATTTTTTTCGGCTCCCGTATACTACATAAGTTCTGCCGAAAATTTTATTAAACAAAAGTGTCTCTGATTTCCACTAAACTCGCCTAAAACCATCTCCAAAGCCTGGGCTATCCAACGGTGCCGCACACTCCCACCTGGCACCAAAACTGTGGGAGGAGTTTAGTAACAAAGGTCGGGTAACTGACAGACAAACATTGACCTTTATTTATTAAGATATTGCATGGTAATAACAGGATCACACAAGTACAAGAAAAGGATTGCCTTACATTTCCTAAAGGGCTGAAGGGGGGGGGGGGGTATGGAAGTATATATTTGCTTATTGGTTTATCTTTTCATTATATTTTAGTTTCCTCCCTAGCCCTCCATCAAGCTGTAAAAAACCACCCCTAGACCCCCTTCAAGATAAATTTGTACATTTTTCTGCCGAAAAATGTCCCGGCCAAAGGTTGGTTACTCTTAAAATTTCAGGCTTGCTATCGCTCGCCAGGAAAAATTTGACACCTAAATGGCACGAAAGATTTTAATATTGACAAAGAAATGGGGTGTAAAGTTTTAAAATCGCCAAACTAATGGGCCGAACGTCTTAAAATCTATAAACCAACGGGGCTAAACAGGAGGGAGAAGGGGGGCCAGAAAAACGGACCATCACCCCCTTAACCCAGCCCCGGCTATTGTATTCTATAATTTCCCCGAAACCCGGGGGTTTTGGCCAAAAAACGTCTACGCCTAGGCTACCGTATCTTTGTTATTTTGACTGCTTCCGCATTCCCGCACATCCCCAAGCGTAGATGTGTTTCGTACCTGTAGAATGGCATTGGGTAGAGCTCTCTAAATCAACTGGTTCAGTTGTGATGACGATTTCCGTGGAGAGAACTTTGTGGCGATGTTAGCCACTTTTCAATACTTAACAATAACACACACCCACACACGAACAAGCGATGCCTCTCCTTCTTGTGGTCGGAGATGCGCGCCGTCGGTCCAACCGGCTGTTGTTTACATGCGTCGGACGGACGCCTCGCACACCAAGCTTACAGGCTTTCAAGCTGCCGGTGCCTCAGAGCCCTACCGGGTTCCGCGGGCGCATTTGTTATGGGTTTCTCAGAGCCCAACCGGGTCTGGTGGGTTAAGGCAATGTGACACGAGATCTATTTCCGTCAGTGTTTACGGGTAAGTGCAGAGTGACCGCTTCAAAATATAAAATTAAGTTTCATAAGAATTAACCCGTTCAGTACCAGGGACGTCCTTTTCATCATATTCTGGCATATATTAATTAGGACGACTTTATTCAGCTTAGGAAGGACCTCTAGCAATAATAAGGCTTCAAACTATCTCCACCAACCCTTTTAACTACCACAGATCCTTCCTCAGCTACACACTATCGTCTAAATATATATAGTACTCGCTGGTACAGCCACCAAACATAATCAACTTTCGATCTAGTTTCCGATTCTAATGCCAAAAAGCCTCATAATAGTACAAGAAAATAACTTGCTCGTCGAAAATTGCCGGAAAATGCGCTCGTGTGATACCACCTTTAAAGCTCAAGGCAACTTTAGGTCACCAATGTGCGTTATGGGGTGAATGAAAGTGAAAAAGTTTGCATGATTGTAGGCCTATTTATAAAAACACACACACACACACACTCGTATATTATATAGTGTAATTATTAGCCTTATTTCAACAACCCTTCAAAGTCCAAAGAAGAAGAATAGGCTGATGTCGACAGTCTTAACATTTCACATTTAACACACCACAATCATGTAAATTTCCAGGAATTATTACCCATTACATAGTTCTAATCTAGTATTGTAATTAATGCATATATATTAACCCCTGCATACTGTACCAGAGGGTATTACCATAAATGTACCCTCCATTACCAGGCAATGAAGGGATCTGCCTTGTGTGGGCCAGTATATAATTATACAGTATATGCCTTTTACAGATTTCCATTGTTCATATGTTCTTATATACCGTATATGACACACTCATTTGATTGGACATCTTCCGTTCTCAACCATAATGCAGCATGATGAGATAGCACACTTAAATTTCCCACTACTGTTTTGAACGTGAAAAAGTATGACTAGAATATCACATACGTCCAAAAATATACACATGTCTAAACTAAAACATAATTAGTACGAAAAGGGTATTTAAAAGTGTCCATAATAATCTACCTATTTACAAGTATATTGGTGGTAATAAAGCCATGTTATACCAGTTAGAAAGGTAAATTACTATCAATATACCCAATGTTTATATATACTGTATATATATATATATATATATATATATATATTTTTTTTTTTTCATACCCTAGATTTATTTTAGTATATGATGATTGTCAAAGCGGAGGCATCCATTGAAAAGTGTGGTCCAAATGTAGATAACCCTTTCAGTAAAATGGCGCTGTTTATTAAATTGTAGTCTTGTTAAACTTTGGCAATTTTATACAGTTTAGGAAAGATCTCTATCAATCAAAGGGTTAAACACGTCTACTGAAAGGGTTAACATGAAGCACTTGTGTTCTCATGTCCCTTGTACCAGGTTGGTCACTTTCATTGTATAATCAGTCGCTTGTAATTTAATTAAGTTTGTGATATACTATAGATTTAATCTGAAACAGCAATTATTTATTAAACTGTGAATAACAGAAGCACATTAAATGTGCCCCTTCAAGGCTGATTGAATAGTGTGATAAATATATAGTATAGGGCTAAAATATCTATACTCGATTTATTTCCAGCTGATGGTAAATTGAATCCCTAAGCAACTGATTTCTCGATACTTAATATGAAACTGCTATATCTCAACTTTCTAATATTACCAACTGTTCATAATTAACACCATATTTCGCTACACTATGTTCGTAATAACTGAGTAATCAAGATGAGGACATGGCAATATATCCTCAGCTGGAAAATAAAACATACTTTAGTTATCAATCTCTCCAATCTATGGTGTTATTGGGTGATATACGGTTGAGGAGGTTGGTGGGGTCGTAACCTAGTAAGATAAAGTCCTCCTTGTAGACTTTAAGAATTAGTTTAAGGACCCGAGGCTCCAGCGTAGAATAGTAGGACACCAGCAGGTCCTGGGTGTTGCCGATGCCCTTATGTATATCGGAGGTCAGCAGACTTCTATCAACTTTCCTGTCGATCCCCGTTTTGCTGTTGAGAGATCACCATAGTGTTATAGTCTATTCGCTGTAAGTAGGCGAAAAATCATGACCTCTATCCTTCGTAACTTAAAAAAGGGCTAGAGCAAACTGGCTGTAAATGTTCACATCTATTCCTTGACTGACTCTTCCCAAATGGTAGACATATTAGCTCGATTACTCTAGTCGTGCTTGAGTTACAGAGGTTAGATGTCATGATTTCTCGCCTACTTACAGCGAATAGTAAAGTACAGGATTAGTTAGTTAAAATAGGACATGTCTTAGAGGCTATCAACCCTTCTAGATGAATAAGGAGAGGTAAATTTCCACTTGAGGAATTGTTTTCTGGACCCCTTTCTCTCTGATGTTTAGACCCATTGCTTTTAAGATTTTAAGATGTAATTTAAGCCTGTAATTTAATAGGAACTGTCCTTCGGCAGGGACATTTTTCTGCCGAAAAATTTACACATTTATCTTGAAAGGGGGTCTAGAGAGTGTACTGTAATTTTAAACTTGCTGGAGGTCTAGCAAACAAACTAAAAACCTCCCCTTAAGCCAAGCACGCTGTACGTCAAGATTAACATCAGGACTGGAGCCCAGGACACAGGAAAAGAAAGGTTATATTGGACAAGAAAATAACAATATTTCATTATATCATGAAAAACACGTATATATGCCAAACAAACATGAAACTACTTGAACCAACTGCATGATATAATGGAAGTCGTCTACAAATGTCTCCATGTGCACAACGTCGGTGTAGTTGTAGCGGCAGAGAGAGCAGAGGAGGTGAATGGGTTTCCAGTGAGGGTCGTAGTCCTGAGGCACTACCCCCACCAGGAACCGCACGAATTCGTTAAAGGTGGGCACGATCTTCAGGGTTCCGTTAATGTTATACAAGTCTCTGTTGGGGTACCTGGAGAGAGAAAAGTATATTAAGCACAGATCCTTCCCAAGCTGCATAATATCGACTAAATATTGCTAGAATAAGATATACCACACGTCGCTGGTACTCAAAGGGGAACGCCCCTGCCCAGCCCCTCCGACGAGGGCCCTGACGAAAGTACCGACGGAGGCGCAGCCGACAATGAGTTGATAAGGAGACGAGACAACCTGGCTTGAATGACAAGCTCCACCACCCCTTTTGAAAGTTGCATTAGGCGATTATAGGGCCGTTAGACGGCCAATTAGAGTACTTACAACAGTACTAATAGGGTCTTGTAGAGCCTTGCCGCCTTGGGGATGCTCTAAATACCTTGATCAATTGCCTGTAATTTGTTCACTTTACTTCGAGGTTAGCTCCCAAGTTATACCACATCAACTCATTGGTTAAATGACTCTAAGAAGTCTTGCTGAGTTTAGCTCTTAGCAGGTAGAGCCCTCGATTACAGTCAGTGGTGACGAGATTGCAGAGGTAGACGTTAGGGGTCATTAGCTTAGTAAAAGAGTTAGCTTGCAAAGAGAGAAATAAGGTAATGTTAGGATCTGTCCCGCCCTAAGCAGACGGATAGTAGGAATTATCAACAGAGAGTAATAGAGCCTAGATTTGACAAACTGTGTTCAGGTTAGTTGCCCCCGATAGGCATATAAAGGCTCACGAAAGAAACCTGGTTCTTCGGAACAAATATTTAAGTATCTTCTATAATTTGTAATCAGAGGGACGATAGACTGTCCATTGCGAGCACTATATTATATTTGATCACTGTTTATTAAGCACTCTACCACTTGATTCACGATTTGCTATTACCTAGTATTAATGCTCCTCAGTTCAATTAAGAGATTAACTTCCTCCCATTGATCAGTCTAAGGTTAAAGACTTAATTTACTAAGAGATTAATCACTTGTCCTGAAAGCAAAGGTTTATTGTTGTGCTAAAGTTAGTTTGTATATAAGTATGTATCTAATTATTACCAAGTTGAAATATTGTATGTAAGGTTGTCGCCAGTTAAGTAATATATTGTCTGCTTCCACGATCACAGCCAGTATCTACTTATCACTGATACCATACTGTATGTTGCTTTTTTTTTTGTACTGTGTTCTATGGGTATTCCTGTCTGTTACCTTTAAGTTAACAAAACCCTTTTGCATACCTATGTTATCATATGTTTATGTTATCCAGCTGAGCATGCAGTAGACCCCACCCTTATTACAATTGCATAACACTACCAGAGGGATTTTTAAGACAATAAACAGAGGAAGTAAAAACAAAAACAAAACAAAGAAGGTCCATGTGCCTAAAGGCATCCTACATTCATAAAATGTTTGTAACAATTGGCAGAAAACACGGACCTGATCGTGAAGCCAGCAGTATAATAGGAGCATAGTGATTAGTAAATTTCTTGATCTACAAAAAGCGTTTGACACAGTAGACCATGATATCCTATGTAATAAACTACAAGCAATGGGCATTGGGTCTGTGAACTGGTTTAAATCTTATCTTAGTGGTAGAACCCAAAGAGTCAAAATTGATAATAATATATCTGATCCTATGCCAATTAACTGTGGGGTCCCGCAGGGAAGCATCCTTGGTCCCTTACTCTTTCTCTGTTATGTGAACGACATGGAACTGAGCGTCTCATGTAAATTATTACTGTATGCAGACGACAGCGTGCTTCTGGTTTCAGGAAAAGACCCAATAAGTATTGCCGCTTCACTTTCCAAAGAACTAGAATCATGTAGTGAATGGCTAGTGGACAATAGACTATCTCTTCACCTGGGCAAGACGGAAGCCATCTTATGTGGAACAAAACGCAAACTGAAAGACATTGTGGGCTTCTCGGTCAACTGTAAGATATTCCTATAACAACAGTGCACAAGTTAAATATCTCGGACTAAAACTGGACGCAAGTTTGTCAGGTGAAACAATTTTGGAATCTATCCTGAGTATGTGTAGAGCACGTATAAAATACCTGTATAGACAGGTGGGATGCTTGCCCGCAGCGACCAAAAAGACCCTCTGCCAAGCGCTTGTTCAATGTCATTTTGACTATTCTGTGTCATCCTGGTACTCTGCATCATCTAAATCAGCACAGCACAAACTTCAGGTCACTCAAAATAAAATGGTTAGGTTCATGCTGAACCTAGGACCCAGATCACATGTTGGCCAGGAACAACTTCAGTCACTAGGTATGCTCAATGTCTCTGACAGGGCCAAACAAATCAGGCTCACTAATGCCTTCAAAAATTTCTATGACAGAGCTCCAGAGTATCTAAAGAATGATTTTGTTAAAGCAAATGAGAGGA
Organism: Paralithodes platypus; assembly: GCA_032716605.1. Taxonomy (NCBI): domain Eukaryota; kingdom Metazoa; phylum Arthropoda; class Malacostraca; order Decapoda; family Lithodidae; genus Paralithodes; species Paralithodes platypus. The sequence goes on along the minus strand of CM064482.1, from coordinate 56,343,910 downwards.
GTGGACATAATACAAGAAACATGATGTTTAATTTTAAGGTCCCGAGAATCCAAAGACAGGGTAAGCAAACATTCTTCTTCACTGCCATCAAAGACTGGAACGACCTACCCCAGTCAGTCCGTGAAAAGAGAACACTGTATTCCTTCAGACGTAGCCTGAAGGAAAACCTGAACCGGACAGCTGCGAGAAGGGAGCACCAAGCTTGTGTCTACTATTAAATACGACATAAGAGATAGACAAACCAAACTGAAATTATTACTGATTACGGATTACTGATATTTACTATAGGATGTAAGGTATCTTAAAATAACCCCCTAGAAATACTTTCTCTAAATTATCTATTTCTTTATCCTCCCCATTTCCCCAGCTAACCTAATCCCACAAGGACCCCAATGGAAATACGCCTAACGGCCTTATTGGGCTATCCTTAGTTGGAATTATGCAAGGCTGATACATGTCATATTTGTAACATAGTATGTGGTACCAACTCTGTAAATTGCTAACTGAATAAATATTATTATTATTATTATTATTATTATTACTACTACTACTACTATTTTTTTTTTTTTTTTGTTAACCACTCAGCCTACTACTACTACTACTAGAGGGAATGGCTGAACACACTGACCTGATCCCCCTTGTAGCCAGCAGTATCAGAGGAGCATACTGATGAGCCTGATCTGAGAATACCCTCTGGTTCAATATCCGGTCACGGTAGGCGGACAATAGGCGTTCCAGGGGTTCCCGAGCCATCAAGACCCGTGTGTAGTTACCCGTAGACACGTTCACGAATTTCTGGTGACCCGGTTTTAGGAAATCTATCAATCTGGGGAAAAAGATAATTAATTAATAAATAAGAGTTACAAGGAATAGATAGCATCTCAGAGACCTTTCGGTCCATCCCGGGGAGATACTCAAAGTGGAAGGTGAGATAATATTGTTCAGTACACTAGAGTCTATACAGAGTGTGAAAAATACTATCTACTCTCTTCTTGAACTGCTCTTCTCAAAAACTGTTTGCAGCTTCTGAGGGAAGTTTGTTCCAGGTAGAACAGATCTTATACGTGAAAAAGTTTCCACTAGCATATACCAATACGGTATTTGCAAGGGAGCCTAGCGCCACTTTCAAAAAATTGATACGAAAATACGACGATTTGCGTTTTTTTTTTTTTTTTTTTTTTTAATAACCAAAGATATTTGGGTTTCTTGTGTTCGTTTTTTGTGGTGTTTGATGTTCTAGGGCGATTGACCCAAACTTTGGATACAAGACTAACCCTCACCTAACACCTAGTATGTGTCTCTAGTACCCAGTACGTGGGATACAAGACTAACCCTCACCTAACACCTAGTATGTGTTCCTAGTACCCAGTACTGTACGTGGAATACAAGGCTAACCCTCACCAAACACCTAGTACGTGTCTCTAGTACCCAGTACGTGGGATACAAGACTAACCCTCACCTAACACCTAGTACGTGTCTCTAGTACCCAGTACGTGGGATACAAGACTAACCCTCACCAAACACCTGGTACGTGTCTCTAGTACCCAGTACGTGGAATACAAGACTAACCCTCACCTAACACCTAGTACGTGTCTCTAGTACCCCGTACGTGGGATACAAGACTAACCCTCACCTAACACCTAGTACGTGTCTCTAGTACCCAGTACGTGGGATACAAGACTAACCCTCACCTAACACCTAGTATGTGTTCCTAGTACCCAGTACGTGGGATACAAGGCTAACCCTCACCTAACACGTAGTATGTGTTCCTAGTACCCAGTACGTGGGATACAAGGCTAACCCTCACCTAACACGTAGCATGTGTTCCTAGTACCCAGTACGTGGGATACAAGGCTAACCCTCACCTAACACCTAGTATGTGTTCCTAGTACCCAGTACGTGGGATACAAGGCTAACCCTCACCTAACACGTAGTATGTGTTCCTAGTACCCAGTATGTGGGATACAAGGCTAACCCTCACCTAACACCTAGTATGTGTCCCTAGTACCCAGTATGTGGGATACAAGGCTAACCCTCACCTAACACCTAGTATGTGGGATACAAGGCTAACCCTCACCTAACACCTAGTATGTGTCCCTAGTACCCAGTACGTGGGATACAAGGCTAACCCTCACCTAACACCTAGTACGTGTCTCTAGTACCCAGTACGTGGGATACAAGGCTAACCCTCACCTAACACCTAGTACGTGTCTCTAGTACCCAGTACGTGGGATACAAGGCTAACCGTCTCCTAACACCTAGTATGTGTCTCTAGTACCCAGTACGTGGGATACAAGACTAACCCTCACCTAACACCTAGTATGTGTCCCTAGTACCCAGTACGTGGGATACAAGGCTAACTCTCACTAAACACCTAATATATGTGTTCCTAGTACCCAGTACGTGGGATAGAAGACTAACCCTTACCTACCAGGTAGTAAGTGTTCCTAGTACCTAGTTTATTCCATACCTACCACCAGGTCCCTGGTCATTAACCTAACCTAATCTAACCTAGACCTAGTACATTGGAAAGAAGACCAACCCTCACCTAACTCCAAGTATGTGTCCCTAGTACCTATCACCACAATCGCCCTAGAACATCAAACACCACAAACATCGAACACTAGAAACCCAAATATCTCGACAATATACAGTATGGTTAAATAAAAATAACGCATATCGTCGTAGTTTCATCGTATCATTTGTTTTAAAGTGGTGCTATGCTCCCTTGCAAATACCAATACTAGTGCTAAACGTTTTAAATTATAATTTCCAGCCATAGCTGCGTGTAGTATTCATATTGAGGCCAAACATTTTGGTTTAGTCCACATTATCAAACCCATTAAGTATCTTATAAACTCCAATGAAATGACCTCGTAGTCTGTGTGTCTCCAACGGAAAGATATCAAGAGCTCTCACCAAGCTCAGTCTTCTAATCGATGGAATAAGCGTTGTAGCCCTAGCTTGTACTCTCTCCAGTCGCTCTTTTTTTTTTTTTTTTTTTTTTTTCTATATTCCAGTACCCTCTCGGGCATAGGCTGAGAGCCTGTACATTCCACCGCTCAACACGGTGAAGCCCGTGAGGTCTTGTTCCAGTCTGGGGAGTGAGACATGTGAAGCATCCATCATGGCTTGAAGCTGCTCCATCTCTGAAGCGGCTGGTTGCTTTGTTCAAGTGCTTCATCGTCTCACCCTCCAGACTCAGACCCTCACTCTCAGAACGCCACCTATTGAGCAGTGAACTCACTAGGCATTGTCCCCCTGTAACATATTTTGAATATGGGAATATTCATAGTGTTATTTAATCAGGGAACAATGAGGGTATTTTTTTGGCATTTCGGTGGGCTTTGTGGTAATGCACTGATACTAGGTACAGCACAAATTCAATCCCAATAATATCTTCCCATTGACATATCGGGATTTGAACCCGGGTCCATTGGATTACCAATCCAGTGGCATGACCACTCCACCACACCTCCCCTATAGCCTAACTTTCCTGAGTGCTGGAGAGAGAGAGAATAATTACATCTTATAACAGGTGGGAAGTGTTAGTGCTATTATTACCGCGAAGAGTTCGTACTGTTGGTCTAATAGGTCAAGTTACCCATTAAAAATCGTCGTTTTCTAATAGCCTAAACGTATGAGAAAATTAAGTTCAGTGGGTAACTAAATTAAATAATACGATGAGCGTAAAATATGTCCTGGCCGAAGGCCATTACTCTTAAATTTACAGGCTCGCTATCGCTCGCCATGAAACAATCGACACCTAAATAGCAAGAAAGGTCTTAATATTGACAAAGAAATGGGGCATAAAGTCTTAAAATCGACAAACTAATGGACCAAACGTCTTAAAATCTAAAAACCAATGGGGTTTAACACGAGGGAGAAAGGGGGCCAGAAAAACCGGCCCATCCCCCCTTTTAAATAGAGGGACAGAGTACCGTACAGACCAAAACTACTGTGTCAGAGCTATTATCACTATACTCGGTTTGTGTTCATTTGACGGTAAATTTAATCCCTTGGCAGCTAATTTCTCGATAGTTAATGGACAAATATGAAACTGCTATATCTATGCATTATATTTAGACGAAGTTTATATAATCAACACCATATTTCACTACAAAAACTTCAAAAATAACTGGATATCTTGATGGGAACTAAGCAATTTACCGTCAGTTGAAAAGAAACAGAGTATAGTGCTACCCATACAGACTTTTGTAGCTGGCCATATCATTAGAAGGACCCCAATATTAAGACCTTTCGTGCCATTTAGGTGTAGATTTTTTCATAATGAGCGAAAGGGAGCCTGTAATTTTTAGAAGGAATCGGCCTTCGGCCGGGAAATTTTTCTACCGAAAAATTTGCAAATGTATCTTGAAAGGGGGTCCAGGGGGTGTTGTTTTAAACTTGATGGGAATCTAGCACTACCCCCTTAACCCCTTCTGTACCGACGACGTCCTTTTGGTTATATTCTGGCAACTGTTAGACGATTTTATTCAGCTTAGGAAGAACGTCCACCCATTAAAAAAAAGGCTGTAGACTACCTCAATTAGTCCTTTGAGCTACAGTACCATATATACTTCCCAAACTTCATAAAATCGTATAAATATAGCTGAAATCAAGTAAAAAAGACGTCGCCGGTACAGAAAGGGACAGAGTACCGTACAGCCAAACATACTACTTTAGAGTTATTACCACTACCCATACAGACTTTTGTAACATATCATTTAGCCGGTATCACACGAGAGCTTTTATAGTCAACATTTGATGATCAAAAAATTTCTGGCAACATTTCTGGAATATTGCGCTCTGGTATCGGAAACTAGACTGGTGATAGATGAATTCAGGTGACAAGGATAAATGTTGAGGGAAAAAGTGCCATTGAGATACCGGCTTTAGAAAGTCTGCGGACCCCCTACCCATAAACAAATCCTGTATGGAAAAATGAACCCTTACTGTATAGTACCGGTACCATCGTTTAACTTTATAGTACCGGTACCATCGTTTAACTTTATAGTACCGGTACCATCGTTTAACTTTATAGTACCGGTACCATCGTTTAACTTTATAGTACCGGTACCATCGTTTAACTTTATAGTACCGGTACCGTCGTTTAACTTTATAGTACCGGTACCGTCGTTTAACTTTATAGTACCGGTACCGTCGTTTAACTTTATAGTACCGGTACCGTCGTTTAACTTTATAGTACCGGTACCGTCGTTTAACTTTATAGTACCGGTACCGTCGTTTAACTTTATAGTACCGGTACCGTCGTTTAACTTTATAGTACCGGTACCGTCGTTTAACTTTATAGTACCGGTACCGTCGTTTAACTTTATAGTACCGGTACCGTCGTTTAACTTTATAGTACCGGTACCGTCGTTTAACTTTATAGTACCGGTACCGTCGTTTAACTTTATAGTACCGGTACCGTCGTTTAACTTTATAGTACCGGTACCGTCGTTTAACTTTATAGTACCGGTACCGTCGTTTAACTTTATAGTACCGGTACCGTCGTTTAACTTTATAGTACCGGTACCGTCGTTTAACTTTATAGTACCGGTACCGTCGTTTAACTTTATAGTACCGGTACCATCGTTTAACTTTACAGTACCGGTGCCGTCCTTTTAACTTTACAGTACCGGTACCGTCCTTTTAACTTTACAGTACCGGTGCCGTCCTTTTAACTTTACAGTACCGGTACCGTCCTTTTAACTTTACAGTACCGGTACCATCGTTTAACTTTATAGTACCGGTACCATCGTTTAACTTTATAGTACCGGTACCGTCGTTTAACTTTATAGTACCGGTACCGTCGTTTAACTTTATTCTGGCTACTATTAGACAATTGTACTCAGTTTTAAAAGGGCCTCCAGCCATCAACAGGCTTCGAAATATCTCACATGACCCTTTTTACTCCCACAGATCCGTCTTAACCTTTAAAGCGCAAAGCTATGGTATTTGAAATGTCCCGCCAGGCGAAGGTATTTTAGTTCATTCCTGACAAAATCGTCATATGTACCATATATCATGATTATTTATCCATAAGCTCCTATTTTACTTTTATTATGAACATATGAACATTGAAAAGCAATACAACAAGTGGTAAAAGCAATTGGCTGGTGAAAATTTTATATTTTAGCTCCGCGGTCGTAATCTGACCCAGACCGGCGAGAGAGACACACCCTCCCTCTCTCGTGTCTCGTATGGTACTGAGAGACAAGGAGTGGTCTGAGACTGGCTTAGAGGGTCGGAGATACACTACCCCCCCCCCCATCCTCTCCCCTCTCTCCCAGCTGTCCTCGCACGAAAATACTCGATAAATATCGGGAATATTAGGGAAAATACCGGATAACTGAGAGGGGAATAGGAGGGAGGGGAAGGGGGAGGGTTGTGACACATGTGGAGGAGTGATAGGAGGTATTGAGGAGAATTATCTCGCTTAACCCGCAGAGTGCCAGGCCCGTATATATACGGACTAGGGTCTTGTCACGCCCAGTACCAGGTCCGTATATATACGGACTCGCCGAAAAAAAAATCGTAGCAGTGAAATGACTGCACCTATGGTTTCATATTTCTACCACATGTACCTTACCCTTCTGGCTTCTTGCCACCACCAACACAACCCCCTCCCACTCGCTGACTATCGGTCGCCTCACAAGGAAAAAAAAGGAAAATCTGTGGCGGCGAAACGACTGCACCAATCGGTTCCATATTTGTGTGACAAGCCCCTTACTCTTCTGCCTTCCCCCCACCACACCCCCAACCGCCTCCCACCACCCACTTCCAGCGTATCCGTACGAAGAAAAGGAAAAAAAGGAAAATCCGTGGTGGCGAAACTACCTCACCAATTGGCTTCATATTTGTAACACAGTCAATTACGATTCTACCTTCCCCCCACCATCCCCCAAACCACCCTCCCACCACCCTCCTACCTATACGTTCGGATACCAGAAAAGTCCATGATTTACTCTGAAAATTTCAGCTACATTCGGAATCGGGGACCTGATTTCTGGCGAAAATGGACAAGGGGAGTGTTTTTTTTACCATTATCCTTCCTTTCTCACCCAACTTGATAGATTTAGCCAAAAAAATAAAAATAACAAATCCTCTGGCACTGGCAGATGCATAGGGTCAATAATTGTCTGGCACTCTGCGGGTTAATCACATATAGTTTTGTTTTGAGTGCCAGTGGGGTGTTTTGAAAGGAATATTTTATGCCTAAGCTCTTAACCCTTTCAAACTCATATGATGCAGAGGTTGCCAGATTAGCAATAATAAATAGAGTTCTCTCACTCTTATAATTACCTCTCCAAAATTAGTGTTCTGCCCACAGCTAACTCAAAGACAACTGCAGAGGTTGAAGTAACTAAACTAAAGGTTTCTAAATACCCCTGATGGTAACAAAGGCTTTAAAGTATCCCTAATAGGCTCAAAATCGCGTCATATGTCGCAAGGGGTTAAGAGTCTCGGCGCCTTCGCCCAGTAAAACCTCTTAAGAGTCCTGATGCCTTTCCAGGGTTAAACTGCATAAAAACCTCTAAATATAGCTAGAATTAAAAAAAGAAAAAAAGACTGCTGGTGCAGAAGGGGTTAATGCATAAAGTAGGTGTATGAATGACTTACTTGTACGTCTTCTGAGAGTCGATGAAGGCCTGTTGGTTCAAGAGGTGAGCAATGACTGTGTTCCAAGCGGTAGCACCCGCCTTGAACACCACACACACGGCCAGATGATGGTCCTCTAGCAGTTCAGTCCTGGGCACAGACATAGATATAGTTTATATATATAGATATATAGATATAGATAGATAGATAGATAGATAGATAGACAGATAGATAGTTAGATAAAGATAGATAGAGAGAGAGAGAGAGAGAGAGAGAGAGAGAGAGAGAGAGAGAGAGAGAGATAGATACATAGATAGATAGAGACATACAGATAGTTTAGATACGGAGATTAACCTTTTAAGGGGAAGTATTAATTGTGTTTTATTCTCAATCCCATTTTTCTTCATGTTTAGCCCCATTAGTTTTCACATTACACAGACACGACTGTTTCAACACCTATGGATAAAAATGGAAGCTGTCGTGTCGCTAATATAAACATTATATTGGTTGTGGGAGTAATATTCAATCTATTAACGATTAGCTTACACTGTAAACACAATTTAAAAATAAATAATAAAAATAATAAAATTAATAAAATAATAAATCGAAAAATAATTACATAGAAAAAACAAAACCCTAACAAATAAATTCAGAAAAGTTGATGGAATGAATATAAACACCATACGAGGAGGAGCACTTTATTGACAGCGTTTCGCATATAGCTTTATTAGGTCATTGGCCTGATGAACCTACTGTATATGCAAAACGTTGTCAATAAATTGCTCCTTCTCATGGGGTGTATATATTTACACCAGCTAATACGTATCTGGTATTATAACTAAGCTATATATATATATATATATATAATAAAGGATGGTCCTTATCTGTACGAGTAAAAATCAAAGTTGGAATTTCTAATGTCTCACCCCCCAAAGTTATTCCATTGTGATCAAACATAATCGCACTAAAATTTGGTTACCCTAGCTCAACAACTTCTGGTGCCGCAAGGCACTTGAAGTTTGCCCCTTATGACGTCATTGAGTCGGCTTATAAGAAAGACGCTTTCGCTTCACGAATCAGTGCAGTGTCTGCTCTGACGACGAACACACGTGTTTCCTCACTGCTGTAACTGGGGTTTCAGACATGGAGAACCCGAAGAAGCCAACGACCCGAAAAGAAACCGAAGTATGGTTGGTGGGGCAGCCCCTCACTGAACTGACTGGTGGGAAGCTGCCGTCGAACAAGGAAGTCTTGCAGCGGCTCTTTCACCTCCTCCGCCTCGACAAAACCACTCTTCGCGGTGCTGCTCTTCATCTCGACGAAGAAGTTGCGGCATTCTGGGCCCGAGCTCAGATCCCCGTCGTTCAACCTCAGCACTGCGTGGGGAAGATTGAGCAACTCTACGAGAAATGGAGGCAGCTGGGCAAGAGCAAGAGCCGACAGTCTGCGACCGAGCTGAAGAAGAGGGAAGATTTCACAGTCAAACTGTCCTTCCTCTTCGACATTGCTCACGCCGAGGCCTTGTCTTTTATGAAGAACAAGGAGGATGTGGAATTCTTGCAGCGTCAACAAGAGGCCGGCACCCCGGGAGGATGTTGGGGATTGACGAGAAGTTGGTGAAGCAGGAGGAGAGAAAGGCGACGAGGGACAAGGCGGAAGCGGCCCGCAGAGACAAGGAGCGTGGAAGGAAGGAAGCTGCAAGAGGAGCCACGGCGGAACTCTCGGACGATGATGATGGTGCTGAAGACCAACCCGGGCCGTCATCAGCTGTTCTGGAGGAATCTCCTGCCAAGCGAGCTCGTGGCCGGGTCTCAGCCATCACTCCTGCTCTCTGTGCTGCCCTCGATCGAACCAAGACTACGGACCGGGGGGCGGTGCATATCTTGGCTGCTGCTGCCTCAGCCTACGACCAAGACCCAGCTGAGATGGCCCTAAACCGACAGAGCATCAGGAGAGCCCGTATTCAAGCCAGAGCTATCGCCGCCTCGACCTCTCGCGCCTCCCTGCCCGAGGGTGTCGTCCTGACCGTCCACTGGGACGGGAAGATGGTCGCTGATGGACCTGGGCAGGAGCTGGCAGAGCGACTTCCAATTTTGTTGTCCGGCGAAGGGGTGTCGAAGCTCCTGAATGTTCCCAAGCTCCCATCTAGCACGGGAGCAGCCATGGCGGATGTCGTATTCGCCACACTTCAGGATTGGGGACTCGCCGACCGTGTTGTTGGGATGGCTTTTGACACCACAGACTCCAACACTGGACAACTGTCAGGGGCTTGTCTTCTTCTTCAGCAGAAGTTGGACAAGCATCTCCTTCACTTTGCCTGCCGCCATCACATCCTGGAGCTCGTGGTTAAAAAGGTCTTCGGCCTCTGCACCTCCCTTGTTACGTCTGGACCCAACATCCAACTGTTCAAGCGTTTCAAAGAAAAATGGGGCGCCATCGACACTGCCAGGTTCCAGACTCTGCTTGACGATCCTGCCGATCCGCCTCAATCGTTCGCTCAAGTGAGGGACTTCGCCATGCAGCAGCTGAGCGTTCATCATCCACGCCACGACAATCGCGAGCTTCTGGAACTCACCGTCATTGTTCTGGGGGGAGTTCCGCAGAGGGGGTACGCTTTTCCCGGCCTGGGGCGTATCACCTTGCTCGATGGATGGCAAAGATCATCTACTCGATCAAGATCTTCCTCTTTCGCGAACAATTCCAGATTCGTCAACAGGATATCCAAGGCCTGAGGCATTTCGTCACCTTCTGCGTCACACTCTACGTGCCGATGTGGTTTCGAGCTCCCGTGGCTTCAACCGCCCCTGCCCTGGACCTGCAGTTTCTGCAAGACATATCTGCTTATCCGGACTCCGAAGTCGCCATCACCGCTACGACGGCTTTCGGACGACACCTCTGGTACCTCTCCGAGGAGTTGGTCGGCCTTGCCTTCTTCGACGACCATGTCGACGTCAACACAAAGAGAAAGATGTTGGCCGCCCTGCCCAAGGAGGGATCGGAGGACCCTCCAAAGCGCGTGACGATGGACCTCAGTCCCGATACCATCAAGCAAAAACATCTCTGGGACTTCGTCACGAGCACCACCCGCCGCACTGTGTCAGCGCTCGGAACCAACGACGGTTTCCTTGACGTCGACCCTCAGACGTCGAATGGCCGAGAGGACTTCCAGAAGGCCAAGACAACTGTCGCTGCAGTGAAGGTCACCAACGACTTCGCCGAGAGAGGAGTAGCCCTCATGCAAGACTACCTTCCCCACCTGACACGTGACGAAGAGCAACGCCAGTTCCTCCTTCAGTCCGTCGAGGCCCACCGATAGACATTCCCGGATTCCAAAAAGAAAACTGTTGTTGGCGGCCTACCTATAAGAACTAGGCAACAATGAGTGGGAGATAGGCACCTATGAAACCCCCCCCAAAGAGGGGATAATACTCACTTCATGTGAGGGGGACCTAGACATGCCCTTAGGTAGGTACTATGGTAAAACTTCGGAGGCGTTGCGGCACCAGAAAGAATTGAGCTATGTTCACCAAATTCGGCATTCATAGGTATTAGACCAAATGGAACAATTCTGCAGGGTGAGACATTAAACTTTTTGAAAATAAAAATTAAGGACCATGCCGCGGCGCGGCGGGCCGACTACCGTGCCAAATAATAATATTATTATTTAATACTAATATATATAATAATAATAATAATAATAATAATAATAATAATATAATAATAATAATTATTATTATTATTATTATAATATATATATAGTATATATATATATATATATATATATATATATATATATATATATATATATATATATATATATATATATATATATATATATATATATATATATATATATATATATATATATATATATATATATATATATATATATATATATATTATACCTTGTCCAAGTCTTTTTAACTATATTCTGGCTACCAGAATCATCTTACAAAAGGGTATCCAGCAATTAACAAGCTTCGAACTATCTCACTTAACCCTTCATACTACAACATACCCTTCTTAAGCTGCACAAATCGTCTAAATATAGCTAGAACCAAACTAAGAAGATGTTGCCGGTACTGTACTGTTCTCTGACTAACCTTGCTCTAACAGCCACGTCCATAGAAGTGGCCAACAATTTACTGGGTACCGGTTCGTGTGTACAGCCTTCTTGTAGCACCGACACACGATACGCCATCCTTCTCTGTGGAGTATAATAGTAAAGTGTAGTAGTAGTAGTAGTTGTAGTCATAGTAGCGAGCTGTCTCTGGAGGCTGCACACAAGAGGAACGAACGAGAGAAGGTCAGGACATATGGAGAAAGGATCTTACAAGTCGAACATGGCAGCTTTACCCCACTAGTCTTCACCACATCAGGAGGGATGGGACCCAGGGCCCAGTGCTTCTATTCAAGGCTAGCAGAGATCATCGCAGAGAAGAAGCAACAGCCTAGGAGCCACGTCGTAGCCTGGATGAGATGCCGTCTATCTTTCTCATTGCTCAGATCAGCACTACTATGCCTGCGGGGAACAAGAAGGTCTGCACCACAACCAGTGACGGTGGCAGAAGTAGACTACGAGGCAGCAGTGGCAGAGGGTCGCATTGGAAGGAGACTGGATTGAAGTTGCATGGTGTAGAATAGTAGTATCTGATGCTTGTGAAATTTAGTATGTGTACAATATTAAATATAAGGTAGTGGTGGTGGTGATGGTGGAGGTGGTGATGGTAGTAGTAGTAACATGAAATGTATGAAAAATATTTAAAAAAGAAAAAGAAAAAAAAAAAAAAAAAAAAAAAAAAGGTCATAGTAGTATTAGTAGTAGTAATTGAAGTTGCATGGTATAGAGTAGTAGTATAGTAAGGTAGTAGGAGTAGAATAATATATGATGCTTGTAAAATGTATTGTAGTAGTAGTAGTAGTAGTAGTATTTGTTCAAGTAGTAGGGGGTGAGGAAGGGAGTTAGAGAAAGAGATGAAGGCGACGGGGCTTGGCCAACATGCGTGAGTTGTATTTTTTTTAGTCAATTTTCAGAGTAGGACTTGAGATGATCTTTCTAATTATATATATATATATATATATATATATATATATATATATATATATATATATATATATATATATATATATATATATATACTGTAGGCCCTATATATATTATTTATTCATATTAGCTTGGTGTACTTCACTAACAACTTATAATCCTAAACAAGTTTCTGTGAGAGATTTTGTTAGTTTAACTGAGTTCTGACATTTGATTGTGATCTTTTTGTCTTATGTCTGACTATTTCACATCCTTCCAGCATTAAATATGACAGAGGTGTATGATTTCAGCAGTAGTTTGTGTTTATATAATAGGATGATAAGTGTATCAATATTTAATATTCTAGTACTATGACAATAAACTATTTTTAAATTTTAATTTTAAGGTGGGTCACAGGCTGTGTATATCTTTCTCTCCTTTTCTCTCTTTCCCTGGCTTGTATCCATTCGGCCCCATTCAGCCAACTGTTTTAAGATGTTTATATCCATCCAGGTGTCGATTTCTTCCTGGCGAGCGATAGTGAGCCAGCATTGTATGGAGAAATACGGCTTTGCCTTAGAAATATTTTTTATAGAAAAATTTACAAATTTAGCTTGCTGTCAAAACAAAAATATATACAGTACATGCTGGCTCGCTACCGCTCGCCAGGAAAATATTGACACCTGGATGTGGGTAAACGTCTTAAAACAGTAGGCTGAATGGGGCCGAATGGATACAAGCCAAAGAGAGAGGGAGAGAAAGAGAAAAAAGCGAGGTGGGTTCCCTTAAGGTTGTCCAGTGGCTGTCTACTGAAGGGTCGATCCGGCTGCAATAAAGGGGGGCGGTCTGGTTGTGACAGCAGAGGAGAAAGTGAAATTGTGAAGGGTTTGTGTGTGTGTGTGTGTGTGTGTGTGCTGTACTGTGTGTGTGTGTGTGTGTGCTGTAGTATGTGTGTGTGTTTGTACTTACTCTAGTTGTATTGCGGGAGTGAGCATGCTCGTTATTTCCCGCCTCCTATATGTGTAGGTGTTATATGTATCGTTGGAATGGCTGTGGATGTGTGTGTAGTCTGTATTTTTAGCCAATTGGCGACATCGGAAACGAAGGCTTAGGGTGGATCTGTATGGTACCATTCTCACTATAGACGGTACCGTCTCGCCCGAAGGCTTAGGTAGCCATCAGCTTAGGTGAACCATATGATACCCATCTCGCCTTGTACCATTTTTGCCAACCCCAGATGGGACGTCACAAAGTCGTCCACTTATTCCAGGTACCTATTTACAGCTAGGTGAACTGAGGCTAACACATGAAAGGAGACAAGCCCAATTTGTCTCCGCCCGGCCGGGGATTGAACCCCTGGCCCCTCGTGTGTGAGACGAGAGCTCTACCACTAGGCTACGTGCTGTGTGTGTGTGTGTGTTTGTGCGTGTGCGTGTGTGTGTGTGTGTGCAGTACTGTGCGTGTGTGTGCGCATGTGGTAGAGTGTGTGTATGTGTGGTGCTGTAGTATGTGTGTGTGGGGGGGGGGAGGTTGCTGTAGTGTGTGGTGTACTAGTAAAAGTCACTCCACCTCCCTCCCTCCATTCACTATCAAACTGCATACTTCTACCACCACTTTCAAAAATCACCACCACCACCACCACCCCCACCAACCACCACCACCATTAAGGAGGATCCGGCCTTTGGCCGGGACAATTTTCTACCAAAAAATGTACAAATTAATCTTGAAGGGGGGTTTAAGGGGTAAAATTTTAAGTTTTATGGAGGTCTAGGGAGGAAACTAAAAAAATACTAAGATGATAAATAAATAAGCCAAGAAATTGCAGCTGAAACGCATGCAATGTACAACAACTGTCCTGGTAGTGCACGTGTTCACAATGAAGCTACCAAATCACGGCAAAAGCGGGACAACGATGACGAGATGGCATTGCTCTCGGCCTTCCAGGGATTCAAGGTTTTTGCATCGGTTTCACCAGCGTCATTGCAGAATCTGGCCACAAAAGATCTAGCAACAGAGGCAATCCAAAACTCATTACTTTGTGCCAAAGAACTCGGACAAGAAAAAGTGAATACATTCGTTGAGGAGAGGATGATTGTACCTGAGCAAGGTGACAAGCCAGATGTCAGAATCCATGCACCCCTACACAGGAGTAATGCCAAAACGTTTGCATCTCTGTATGAAGTGGTCAAAGACAATAAAGAGAAAGACAAGAGAACTATCCTGAAGGCAGATAGAAACGTGCTTCAACGCCTTCTTACTGCCTATGAGGCAGGTCGTCCAGTTGACTTGCCAGCTGTCCTAAAGCACAAGCTTCTGCCAGTTCCTGTATCACTCGCTGAAATGAATGGTACACTCCGCACTGGAAATAAGTCCATACTGGCAGATAAGTTAACGGAAGACATAATCTGCCCTGAAGCTATTGAACTTCACGACTCATCATCCTGCCTAATCATTGATGGACAAGCACTGGTGGTTGCTCTGGGAAAGCCTGACAATGCAATGACCTTTGGGGATTTGGCCGACACATACGTAAGAGCAGTATTAAAGGCAGGTTCTAACTATCAACGGGTAGACATTGTGATCGACAGATATAGAGAAGAGACAATCAAGGGTGGTACGAGGACACGACGCACGAAAGCAGATCGACCAATCAGACGAATTGTTGAGGGACGTGATGTGCCTCTTCCAAAAAAATGGACTAACTTTGTGTCGCTCCCTGCTAATAAAGCTGATCTTGCAAATTTCCTGTCTGAGGAACTGTGTTCTCAGGGACCTGATGATAAGGAGATTATAGTTGCCGGGGGATTCAGAGAAGAAATTGAGGTTAGGTCATCAAAGATAATCACTGATTTGACTCAACTGAGAGCCACACATGAAGAAGCTGACACTAGGTTGGTGTTACATGCTGTGCACAGCCAGTTCAATACAGTTGTTGTGTCATCAAGGGACACTGATGTTCTCGTGCTTTTGGTTTCCCACTTCCCACGTGTACAATGTGAACACCTCTGGATGATGTCTGGTACCACCAAGAAAAGGCGATATATACCCATTGATGCAGTTTTCAACAACCTACCAAGAGATTCAACAACAACTCTTTTACCATTTCATGCATTAACCGGGTGCGACACCACCTCCTACATCGCAAATCACACCAAAAGGTCATCATGGAAAGTCTTCAAACAGCACCATCAATTGCTCATAAACTTGGGAATCGGTGAACTCACAGAGGAGACCATTCGATCTTCAGAAACGTTTGTCTGCAGAATATATGATGTGCACAAAACAGACTGTTGATGCAGCAAGGCATATACTGTTCTCAAAGACTGCCAAACCAGAAGCAATGCCCCCAACACGTGATGCTCTCCGCTTCCATTTGATGCGAGTACACTATCAAGCAATGATTTGGAGAAATGCTCACTGTGCTGTACCTGAGCTTCCTGCACCCACAGACATGGGATGGAAACATGGCGATTCAGGACTACAACCCATTCTGATGTCATTGAGTCCGATCCCACAAAGTTGCCTGGAAATTATTTCATGTGCCTGCCAGAAACAATGCAGGATGCGTCGGTGCAAATGCCGCAAATCCGGGTTACGATGCACAGCAATGTGTGCATGTCAGCAACAGAGTGATGATCAAACTCCTTGTATTGCATGAATATGGTCTACTCCAATAAATAGTTCAGGTGAGTGACAGATATTGCCCTGTTTTGCCTGCATAAGCATCAAGGAGTATCTTGGGGTAAAGTTGGGAACCATTGATTTTTCTCTAATGACAGCCGCTAATATGTATATTAAAGTCTAGGCTTATTACTGATTCCATTAAAAATGCCTCAGTGACATTCCCTGACCCTCAAAACATAGGTATAGATGCTTCACTTGTGATATTTGCTTGCCTAGTTAGAGAGATATTGGAGAAAATGGTTCAAGAATTGTCAAAAATTTCCAATTTGGCGGCCATTTTGTTTATGGAAATTAGACGGTCAAAACTCAAAATTTCGCTTGGGAACCGGGTTTATCGAATTCGGCATGCCTGAATTATGCTAAAAAGTCTGGTTCCCAACTTTTACCCAAAAATGCTCCTTGATTCTTATAGAGGGCCTTTTTTAGGAAATCCCACTATACTATTAATACATGCGAATACCAATTAACGGGTTGGTGGTAAATTAATATGGTTAGTTAATCATACCCCTTTTAATTACCACACGTAATTAATGACAGGGGAGGTATTAACTCTTGGGGGCTACTGTACAGGTGTGTGTGTGAGAGAGAGAGAGATTTACATAGATATACTGACCACACCGACGTTACGATCCCAGCGAGGTGGTCAGGACTTAATTCTAGTAGAGAGAGAGAGAGAGAATATAATATACCTTCACCTCTGCCTCAAGTAGCTTCTCGACATCCTCTCTGCTCTGCTGTGCCTGAAGGGTGAGCTTGGAGGGGAAGGGGGAGGAATGGGGGTCACTGGAGACTGAAGGGGCCTGAAGAGAAAGAGTTAAGAAAATTAGCATGGTCACACATAAGAAATACATATATACATTTATATATACTGTACGGTATATGTCTATTATTAATCTGCATATATATATATATATATATATATATATATATATATATATATATATATATATATATATATTTCAGTGTATTTGTCTATTCTCTCTCTGTTTGTCTGTCTCGCTCTCTATCTCTCTCTCTCATTCTCTCTCTCTCTCTCTCTCTCTCTCACAGTCTAGTGTTACACAGGGAATGAAGACAATTATGATCATTGCTTCCATGACCCATCCACTGCTTGTACACAACACACACACACACACACAGAAAGACACACACACACAGACACACCTATTATAGCCTCGTAAAGGTTAATGGAACTTACAACCTATTTTAGTTGATAAAGGTGGTACAGTTGCCAAAATAAGTGATGTTGCGGCACCAGGTATATTTTGATCCATAATTGGTATCAGTACTATCTAAGGTTTAATTCATAGTTTCGAGTGAGATATACAAACATTTTCCTATTTTTACACACTCTATTTAACATCTGACAGACATTAATACAGCACACAGTGAGCAAAACGTAATGACAGCGGAGATATGACTTATTTGCCCAACCGTACCATGACACGAAGTCATAATATTGACAAAGAAATGGGGTGAACGGTCTTAATATCGCCAAACTAATGGGTCGAACGTCTAAAAATCTGAAAACGAATGGGGCTAAACATGAGGAAGAAGGGGGACCAGAAAACTACCCATCTCCCCTTAATTAGACTGTGTGCATGCATACCTCGCCCCCTACCCACATAGCTAGGTCCGTGTGTGTGGTTGTGTGTGTGTGTAGTGTGGTTGTGTGTGTGTGTGGGTATGATTGTGTGTAGTTGTCTTAAAATATCTCCACAAGTCATTTTGGTACTTGTGGCTGGGCTCACAAAAGTACATAGCCATTGGCTAAACTAAAAACCTAATTTGTAACTATTAAATTTAATGGTATTTAAAAAAAATTATATGAAACTAGTTACTTGTCATTTATACTATACAGCTTTGCACCCTGATGGTCTATATAACTGACAACTCATAAAGTTGTTATCATAAACTATTGTTATGGTTACATTTACGGTTTCTTATATTACGGTTTCTTATATATATACTGTATATGTGTGTGTGTGTGTATATATTTATGTATTTATAGAATAAAAAGACGTCGCCAGTACTGCCAATTTTAAGAAGAAGCTTTCAGGGTCGCAGGGGCTCATCAAGATTCGAAGGTGCCAGTGTGATCTCTGTGTATGCCTCGGTTGTGTCGGTGTGTTCGGTCTGCAATCCAAGGTCTGACTACGAACACACACACACACACACACACATACAAACACACACACACATCTTATATCGGACACTTAACATCTTGAGGATTATGACGCATTTTGATAGTATATTCTGACTAGGATTAGCAGATTTTATAAAGTTTAGAAAGGACCTCTACGGATCTAAGGGGTCCAAACCAACACAAGTATGCCTCTGACTCCCACAGGTCCTTCCATAGCTGAATAAAATAGTCTAATAATAGCCATACTAAACTGCTAAAACAAGTCATAATTCCTAAAGTGTGTATGATTATATTTGGTATAATTATGTTTGTATGTATGTGAGTATGTATATGTATCTGTATGATACATAGTATGAGTATGTATATGAATGTAAAGGTTGAAACAAAGTATATAAATGTGTATATAATATATCACTATTATGTAATTGCCAGGAATACTGTTTAAATTTTCTAATGTCAAATAATGGGACTATCCTATTATTCGGGTTTAACTAATTCAGGTGTCTTTATAAGAGAGGCAACTCTCAATAAGGCACAGCCAATTATGTACTGTACTAAGCTAATATTACTTTGTATTATAATGTTCTTGGGCTGAATAAACTATTTCAATTTCAATTTCAAAAGGGTTAAGCACTGTCAATATTGTGTGTTCGAATGAAGTAAACATGTTACAAGTGTTCCGATCGCTTAGGACTTAATTGTTAAAGTTCATATCAATTATTGAAACACTTGTGCGTGCATAATTGTTATATTTGAACATAATTTTTAGTGTAGACTTTGATGTGGTGTGTGTGTGTGTGTGTGTGTGTGATGTAAAGTGGTAGTGATGTGATGTGAAGTGGTAGTGATGTGATGTTAATTGGCAGTGGTGTGATGTTAAGTGGTAATGAATCATGTGATGTTAAGTGGCAGTGATGTGATGTTAAGTGACAGTGATGTAAAGTGGTAATTATGATTGTAATGCCCTCGAAAATATCCCGCAACCCCAATAATGTACTACCCGTGTTGACGTCTGGTATAGTGTAAAATAGTCGTTGATGGGAAGTCCAATAAACTCATCACGTGAATCACCACGAGACTATCACCTGGTTCTTACAAATCGGACTAAGGTTACTATACTTTTGTACGTCCGTGGTAGTACAGTGGGTTAGCGCGCGGGCCTGGTTGACCTATGGAGGATATGTTTTTTTTTTTTTTTAAAGGACCTCCGTCTACGTATTGTGAAAAACCTGTTATCCTCCGGCAAATTGTGGGGTTGAGTGAGTGAAGGGGGGGACAGTGAATGAAGGAGGATGCATGTTTTTCATAATACGTGTTGCTAGCCCCAAACGCGCGAGCAACTGTGGCTTTCAACCATCCGACACATCCCCTTTTATTTATGTGCATCACACATGTTACATACAAATAAAGTTTATGTTTTGTTTTACCCTACTGTGGAAAGACTACGGATACACCACTCCTGCCCGGGCCTCACACAGTGGCATGACCCAGTCCTGTCGAACTGAGCTCATGACGCTGGTGGCATTGCCCTGGAGGATAGCCATCCCTAGTCTTTGCTTGAGCCAGAGGGTTTCCCGGGGTTCTCCTGAAACTTCTCTGATTTTACGGCCTATTTCATTCACCATCTTAAGGGCGGTAGGGCCGAAGACTCCTGAAGTTTCGAATGCCAGAGGCTCGAACTGATGATTTCTGGCGATGGCTTGATATTTTTCTCGCTTTTTATTTTCTGCTATCCGGGCGGCTTCACCTGCTTCGTCGGCGTTTCTGGCGATGTTGGTTGTGGAGAAAGTGTCAACACATGTGGCATCCCACACGAGGCACCGGCCATTCTTGTAAGGGAAAGTGGTCATCCCATCTGGCCGTTTGCCGTCTTCTCTGTGAAGTCCATGTGGTTCGAGGATTGATGCACGATTAGCACTCTGCAGGGCCCGTTTTATGACATCATTTAGTGCAGAGTGTCTTGGCAGGCGGCCTGCGTTGTAATTACATGACAAGGCATGGTGACCTTGAGCATCCATCCCCCCATCACACTTGCAAGTGTGTGGGTGACAAACTGCCGCACCCACTCTGAGCGCGATGGCAACCCGGAGCGCTTCAGCATCCAAGTGAGTTCCAAGAGGTGGGATGGGGATGGCGTGTAACCACAAGCCACTCTCCGATATGGTTACTATATGGTTATAAATGAAATGCTGGGTGTGAAGGGAATTTATGGTCTCCTGAAAACTCCCCAGGCCCACTTCCTTGGTGCCTTGCGCGGGGCTCGAACCTCTGAAGGGAGTTTAACCCTCCTAAAAACCCACAGGTTTTGAGATGCCTTGGGTGGGGTTCGAACCCTGGTTAGTAACCATATCCTCCATAGGTCAACCAGGCCCGCGCGCTAACCCACTGTACTACCACGGACGTACAAAATATAGTAACCTTAGTCCGATTTGTAAGAACCAGGTGATAGTCTCGTGGTGATTCACGTGATGAGTTTATTGGACTTCCCATCAACGACTATTTTACACTATACCAGACGTCAACTCGGGTAGTACATTATTGGGGTTGCGGGATATTTTCGAGAGCATTACAATGATGTAAAGTGGTTGTGATGTGAAGTTCTAATGATGTGAAGTGGTAGTAATACAAAGTGGTAGCAATATAAAGTGGTAGAATTATAAAGTGGTAGTAATATAAAGGGGTTGTAATATAAAGTGGTAGTTATGTAAAGTGGTATTAATATAAAGTGGTAGTAATGTCAAGTGGTAGTAATGTCAAGTGGTAGTAATATAAAGTGGTAGCAATATAAAGTGGTAGTAATATAAAGTGGTAGTAATGTAAAGTGGTAGTAATATAAAGTGGTAGTAATATAGTGGTGGTAATGTAAAGTGGTAGTAATGTACAATAAAGTGGTAGTAATATAAAGTTGTAGTAATATAAAGTGGTAGTAATATAAAGTGATAGTAACATAAAGTGGTAGTAATATAAAGTGGTAGTAATGTAAAGTGGTAGTAATATAAGTGGTATTAATATAAGTGGTATTAATATAAGTGGTATTAATATAAGTGGTATTAATATAAGTGGTATTACTGTAAGTGGTATTAATATAAGTGGTATTAATATAAGTGGTATTAATATAAAGTGGCAGTAATATAAAGTGGTAGTAATATATAGTGGTAGTAATGTAAAGTGGTAGTAATGTAAAGTGGTAGTAATATAAAGTGGTAGTAATATAGTGGTAGTAATATAAAGTGGTAGTAATATAAAGTGGTAGATGTTGTTGTTGTTCCCCAAGCTGCCTGGCCGAACAGCTCCAAGGCCCCGAGCAAGACCAAGGCCATAACCGAGCGCCCCCACAGAACCCTCCCCGCCGACCACAATAAAGCCTGGGTGACCGAAGCCACTCCATGGCGGGGAGCTGAGGAGGGTGCGGAAACGCCCGGGAAACCAAAGCCCCACCCAGGGCCCTGTGTCCCTCAGCAATTATGAAGAGAAAGTTGAGGGGCAAAGGAAAAATGTGACGCTTTGGCTTCCAATCTTGGTAGATTGGGAGGTCAATCCACGGAAGAGACGCCGTCACTTGAGATCTAGATAATATATAAGTAAAAGGAACAGTCAGAGTAAGCTATGGGTATGGCAGAGATCGCTCAGTTCTCACTCTGATAGACCAGCCCATCACCACATGACTAGAACCCAATCCTCTCAGCATCAGCTAGGAAAGGCCCTAGAAAGCCGCCTTTGGTGGGGGGATAGCTCCCCTATTTCAACCCTTTTCGGGGTTGGGCACCCGCCCTAAAGTGGTAGTAATATAAAGTGGTAGTAATATAAAGTGGTAGTAATGTAAAGTGGTAGTAATATAAAGTGGTAGTAATATAAAGTGGTAGTAATATAAAGTGGTAGTAATGCGACGTGACCAGAAACATTGGAGCCTCCTTTAAAAAAATGATTTAGTAAAGAGGGAAGTAGTTGCTTCTTCTCCTTCATGTTTAGTCCCATTAGCTTTAAGATTTGAAGACGTTCGATGCATTAGTTCGACGATTTTAAGACCTTTCACCCCGTTTCTGTGTCAATATATAGACCTTTCGTGCCATTTAGGTGTCGATTTTTTCCTGGCGAGCGATAGCAAGCCTGTAAATCTAGAAGAAACCGGCCTTCGGCTGGCAAATTTGTCTACCGAAAAATTTACAAATTATCTTGAGGGGGGTCTCGGGGGTGTTTTTTTAAAGCTTGGTGGAGGTCTAGCGATGAAACTATAAAATTAATAAATACACATATATACCTGTATATACAGGGTGTCCCAGGAGGAAAGGCCATAACTTTGGGAAATGATAGAACAAGGTATTCTAAGCATAAAATGTTCCTTAACAAAAAGTCCAGATCTCAACCGTTATAAAGATATTGAAGGCTTAATTTAGTGTCCTCCCCCGCATCGCTGTAATGGACTCACCTATGTCAAATAGTTTCCAACTGGTCCAAAGTGAGCTAATATGTCTATAATCATTTTGAAACTTACAGAATTATAGTATCTTTATAATAACATGGTAAAATAATTGCAGAAAGATGGAGGTGTGGTAGGCACTAAGACAGCTAGGCCAGCCTTATGGGGAAATACTGAAGAAAATACCATTTTCAACATGCAATATCTCGATACCGGTCGAGATTTGGAATATTTCTTAGAGAATATTTTAGGCTTAGAATACATTGTTCTATCACTTCCCAAATTTATGCCCTTTCCTCCTGGGACACCCTGTATATATACTGTATATATATACTGTATATAATATATACTGTATATAGCCAAAACTATACTCCGTTTCATTTCATCTGACGGTAAATTGAATCCCTTAGCAGTTAATTTCTCGACACTTAATGGAAAAGTACGAAACCACTGTTTCTGCCTCATACTAACACCAAGTATATAATGATCAGCACCTTATTTCACTACAAAATCTTCAAAATTACTGAGAAATCTTGATTGGAACTTTGCAATTTACCGCCAGTTGAAAAGAAACAGACTATAAGCAGTACCCCCGTAACCCCTTCTGTAACAGCGACATCTTTTATAAATTATTGTACGTACCTACAGTATATTAAGACGATTTTGTGCAGCTTAAGAAGGATCTGAGGTAGTAAAAAGGGTTAATTGAGATAATTATATGGCTTTCAATTGCTGGATAAATTCGTCTAATAGTAGCCAGAATAATGTTAAAAGTACGTGGCCGGTACAGAAGGGGTTAACTAGAGCTTTTCGTCATCGCTTGCCTCACGTGTTTGTTCGGTAATCTGGAGCGAGCGTGACTAATGAAAGGAAGAAGCTTGGAAGAGGTTACCACCGCTACCACCGTCACGGATACGAGGTTAAGGGGGGCACTGCTTAGTTTTGGCTCTATATATATATATACTGTATATAACATTAAATCACCTTCCGATTCTTTGCTATTGTTGTTATCGGTGAGACGGGGCTATACAAATTTCCGGGAGAGAGAATATATACTGTAGATCATGATTTCCGGACGAACAATAAACAATACGATTACCCAATACCCTTAACCCTTTCAAGAATATGACGTATTTTGTTAGTTTATTCTGGCTATCATTAGACGATATTATACCGTTGCTGCGCCCGAGTATTATTAACACCTTCTGTACCGGTGCCCTCCTTTTATCTTTATTCTGGATACTATTAGACGAGTATATTCTGTTTATTCTGTTTAACCCATTCTGTACAGGCGACGTCTTTATTACTTTATTCTGACTATTATTATTAGACGATGTTAATTAGTTTAAAAAGGGTCTCCAGCAACTAACAGGCTTCGAACTATCTCACTTGACCTCTTTTACTACCACAGATTCTTCTTAAGGGGGCCCACCTCGCTTTTTTTCTCTTTCTCTCCCTCTCTCTTTGGCTTGTATCCATTCGGCCCCATTCAGCCTACTGTTTTAAGACGTTTACCCCAATCCAGGTGTCAATATTTTCCTGGCGAGCGGTAGCGAGCCAGCATATATATGTTTTTGTTTTGACAGCAAGCTAAATTTATACATTTTGCTGATTTGCATACACATGCCGATTAAGGAGTCGGCGGATTGAACCCTCACTGTCAAAATGTTATTGGCAGATGTCAAGCCCGGGCAACTTGACCTAGCGAATCGAGACAAACGCCTAATATTCATGGCCACCCATTCTTGGGAAGTACGGCGTCTGGGAAAAAAAAAAAAAAAAAAAAAAAAAAAAACGGAGTCGCAAACATAACCTCCGTCCAGCTTCGTTGGTGGACGTAATGATGCGATAGTGTCATGGCTATCATAACATATTCTAAATTAAGGTCAACGACTATTTTATGAATTATACATATACCTCCTAATTTGCTGAATACGTTTATGCATATCAGTGTTATTGCATATTGCACGAACATATTTATTTTTTCGTATATTCACCTTATGCAGCTTCTCTCTCTCTCTCTCTCTCTCTCTCGCACACACAAGCACACATACACACAAGCACACATCCTTAAGTACATACCATTCACTAATCCTACCCAATCGAAGGTTATTCAGGATCTCTTCTACTATTCTCTCTCTCTCTCTCTCTCTCTCTCTCTCTCTCTCTCTCTCTCTCTCTCTCTCTCTCTCTCTCTCTCTCTCTCACTCACTCTCTCACACACACAAACTAAACACCCAAATAGGATTAACCCCCCCAAAAAAAAAAAAAATAAATAAAGATAAATAAAATAAAATTATATATATATATATATATATATATATATATATATATATATATATATATATATATGGTAAGTGTGGCGTGTGACCTACCTCAGTGGGCGAGATAGTGACTGAAGGAGGAACCCGAAGGAGGAACAGCGGAAGGTTGAAGAGCAGTAATACCAGCAGAAGAGAGGGCAGTAGGCGCCTCTTCAACCACGGCCCTCCTCTAACCTCCATCACAACCTGAAGAATATAACATAATAACATAACTTACAGTAGCATAACATGAAATTATAGGTACCGGTATAGCTTGAATCCTCCTCCTCTAACCTCCATCACAACCTGAAGAACATAACATAAATAACATAACATATCGTAAATTATAACATACGGTAACATAACATAATTTACTGTAGGTAACGCTTGTACCACCCAAAACACACACAAAAAATATACATATATAAAATAACAAAAATATTACCAAAAATTGAATAAAACAGTACCATTGTCACTACTACCACTATCTTCTACTTCTCTCCCTGTATATTGTCTCCGTTCAAACCCTACGGCAGATCCAAGTAACCTTGAATACTTGCATTGTCTTGATTTAAGGGCTGTGTGAATAGGCACAACAAACTCTATCACGGTGTAGGTCAGCGGCCTCCAAAGACAAACTAAACTACATTGATCGAAAATGGAAAAATCAAGCAAAATCCTGAATTATAATTAACACAATTATCATATTAACCCACGTCGGACCAGGTAGTGTTAAGCCGGTGTCACACGAACATTTTAGCGGCCAATGTACTCATTCTTAATGCTACAGGTCCTTTCTAATCTGCATAAAATCATCATATAGCCAGAATAAAACGAACACATGCGTTATCATGAGAGAACAAACAATGCAGACGTCCCACACCAGGCTAGAACACTCACAATAAGTTCACCATCGGCACTTATAAAGGATATTTGCAACGAATACAAAGTTTTATATATAAAATAGTGTTCAGAAAATGTATAAAAATAACCGATTAACATATGCATTGTCTATGTATCAAAAGAAATAACACTGGTTGAGGTACAATGTCTAATTCAGATATATATACTGTATATATTATGAAAGCAATGCCAATGAACACGACATTATTTAATATCTACTCTGTACATTGTGTAAGTGGTTAGAAGTTAATGACGTTTGTAGAATATAATGATATATATACTGTATATACAGTATATATATATATATTGTAGAAGTATTGCACTATAACATTACCGTGGGCAATACAGAACACTTGGACTCTAACATAATGGTCACACATGTTAGAAGTATTAAGGGGGTACTGCTTAGTTTTGGGTCTAAATATAGTTTATTATTATTATTATTATTATTATTATTTTTAGTTTCAAAACTAGACGTCCATCAAACTTAAATAAAATACCCCCCGCCCCTTCGAGATCAATGTGTGCATTTTTCGGTAGAACAATTTTCCAAGGCCGGTTCCTCCTAAAACCTAAACGGCACAAAAGGTTTTAAAATTGACATAAATGGGGCGAAAGTACTTAAAATCGCCCAACTAATGCAACGAACGTCTTAAAATCTCACAGCTAATGGGACTAAACATGAGGGAGAAAAAGCAACTACCTCCTTAATATGAGCACACTTTACAAACCTTTAAGGGGACGTTAGTTTATCTATTTATTTATGTTATTATTACCAGTATATAAATATATTATGTTATTATGTTATTAAGTTATTATTACCAGTATATAAACATATTATGTTATTATGTTATTAAGTTATTATTACCAGTATATAAATATATTATGTTATTATGTTATTAAGTTATTATTACCAGTATATATATATATTATGTTATTATGTTATTAAGTTATTATTACCAGTATATAAATATATTATGTTATTATGTTATTAAGTTATTATTACCAGTATATAAATATATTATGTTATTATGTTATTAAGTTATTATTACCAGTATATAAATATATTATGTTATTATGTTATTAAGTTATTATTACCAGTATATAAATATATTATGTTATTAAGTTATTATTACCAGTATTATTACGAGTATATAAATATATTATGTTATTATGTTATTAAGTTATTATTACCAGTATATATATATGCTATGTTATTAACTTATTATTACCAGTATATAGATATATATTGTTATTATGTTATTATTACCAGTATATATTTATATTATGTTATCAAGTTATTACCAGTATATATATATATTATGTTATTATGTTATTATTACCAGTATATATATATATATATATATATATATATATATATATATATATATATATATATATATATATATATTTTTTTTTAACTTGCTCCCTGGACCTCTATCAAGCATTATACAAAAACACATCCCCCTCCCCCCCCCCTTCGATATAAGTGTAAATTTTTCGGTAGAAAAATTTCCTGGCCGAAGGTCGGTTCCTCCAAAATTATAGGCTCGCTAAGATAAAAATCGATCTCTAAATGGCATGAATAAATACATAAATAAATTAATTAATTGACCCAAAAAACAGCCACTAGCCTCTTAATATACAGTGTCAAGCGAGAGACCTATTCCCGCTTTTTAGGTATCATTATTAAATATACAGAGATATATTTAGGCTTCAGAGTTCTAATTATGTCCTTAAAAGTGTTAACATAAAACGACACCTAAATGGCACGAAAGGTCTTAATATTGACATATATGGGGTGAAATGTCTTAAAATCGCCTAACTAATGAGGCGAACGTCTTAAAATCTCAAAACTAATGGGGTTAAACATGAGGGAGAAGGGGGTCAAGAAAACTAAGTTCCCCTTAATATTAAACAGCACATCCCATAACAAAACTCTCCCCCTGTACACAATATGATGCACGCAGAGTAGGCTACTCGATAAGATACAGGTAATGGTTATCAAGCAGCAGGTAAGGGGAAAACATGGGGGAAAAGGGGGTCCAAAAACAACAACAACAACTCTTGCTCAACTCAACTCAGCCGGCATGGGAAGGGTAATCAAAGGGCTAAACATGAGGGAGAAGGGGGTCCAAAAACAGCACATTCCATAACAAAACTCTCACCTTGTATAAACCGATGTACGAAGAGTCCTTGATGAGATAATGATAAGGTTTATCAGCCGGCATGGGAAGGGTAATCAAAGGGCTAAACATGAGGGAGAAGGGGGTCCAACAACAGCACATTCCATAACAAAACTCTCACCTTGTATACACCGATGTACGAAGAGTCCTTGATGAGATAATGATAAGGTTTATCAGCCGGCATGGGAAGGGTAATCAAAGGGCTTAACATGAGGGAGAAGGGGGTCCAACAACAGCACATTCCATAACAAAACTCTCACCTTGTATACACCGATGTACGAAGAGTCCTTGATGAGATAATGATAAGGTTTATCAGCCGGCATGGGAAGGGTAATCAAAGGGCTAAACATGAGGGAGAAGGGGGTCCAACAACAGCACATTCCATAACAACACTCTCACCTTGTATAAACCGATGTACGAAGAGTCCTTGATGAGATAATGATAAGGTTTATCAGCTGGTAGGGTAGGGTAGTCTCATGGTGGAGGATGGGGTTGGTATGAGGGGCGATGTGAGCCAAAGTTCTCATGTTGGTGTGGTAGCTCAGCGGGTGGGTGACATGTCTGGGTGCAGCGGGGTGTACCACATGATCACGTTAGCACCAGCCACTGTCACTAGACCATCACACGATCTTTATATCAGGGTGTCAAACGAAAGCTGAATCTATTAGTTTAGTCTATATTATTGTATGTGTAATTATTATGCTTTTTCCACCAACCAACTTCACATATAAACTCAATTAATAAAACAACATATACATGTGGCACTCCAAGGACTCGAACCTAGGATACTCACATCGAAATTATGGTTTATAGTTCAAGTAGTGTCTTTTGCAAGTGATAAAATGGCCAAAACGATGCTATTTGACGGTAATTTTCTTGTATTCCTTCTCACATTCATCCAAGTCTTCAACAAAAATTTCCCTGGTTTAACACCCTGCTTTGTATTTAGTCTACTGCGAATCTACTTTGAATTTACTAAGTCTACTTTGAGTCTAGGCGATTTTATTCAGGTTAAAAAGTGTCTGTGGGAGTAAAACAAACGGGTTACTTGGGATAGATTGTACCTCTTTGATTGCAAGAGGCCCTTTCTAATCTGTAATAAGTACTTTATTGTTAGCAAGGGTATCACGAAAAAGACACCATGTCCTCTGTAAGCTGTAATAAGTTTCCTAATGTGAGCAATGACAAAAAAAACAAAAAAAACAAAAAACGCTCTTTCACTAAAGGCACAATGTCATTTGTAAGCTGCAATAAGTTTCCTAATGTTAGCATGAAGAATAATAAGTTTCCTAATGTTAGCATGAAGAATAATAAACCTACGCCCGTCGCCCCGTTACTAAAAGGGTTATGATCACCAAGAAAACAGGTTCGTCCGTAGCTCCCTGCACGACTCCCCCCAGCTTGCTCGGGTCCTCAGGTAACAACAAAAGGATGGAAGTGAGCAGCCCCGTAAGCAATAGGTGGGGCACGAAATTACTGGATCACTTAACCCCTTCACCACCATTACGTAATTTTCATCATTGCCATTAGACGATTTTCTTTATTTTGTAATATACCTATGCGATCTCAATAAACCCTCTTATTAACATAGATCCTTGTTATTCTGCATAGAATAATCTAATGTTAGCCAGAATCAAAGGTATAAAAGCGTCATGGTGCTGAAGGGTTTAAGTAGCTGGTAGAAAGCTCGAATTTATCGCTAGTAATTTTCGCGTTCTATATTGCTTTCTGTAATATTCTTGAGTTGAGACGGGTATACCAAACAACAAG
Organism: Paralithodes platypus; assembly: GCA_032716605.1. Classification (NCBI taxonomy): domain Eukaryota; kingdom Metazoa; phylum Arthropoda; class Malacostraca; order Decapoda; family Lithodidae; genus Paralithodes; species Paralithodes platypus. Next base: position 56,313,873 of record CM064482.1, on the reverse strand, counting down.
CTGACCTTGTAATGATAAGATTAACGGTGTTCTATGTCATAGTTTAAAGGAAACTTTCTACATAGCGGCACTCCTTGCATTGCATGTTGCATATTGAAATTCACTTGCAAACACATTCGGAAATTATGTAGTTATATCAGGGTCCAGATAATAATAGTCCCCTAACCCTGAGTTATATGTAATTTAAATTCATATTGCAAGAATCTTGACATCCAATCCATCAATAATCGACTTAAAAGGAGTTAATTGTTAAGTTTCGAGGGTAATATAGGTTTGTAGGAGAGGGTACAAGGAGAGTGTAGGGAGGTCAGCGATCCTATACCCCACCACTATCACCATCACCACCACCACACACCACAGAGGCTCGCAACACACTCTCTACAGGGACCACTAGGAAGGCTACACCATCTCGTCTCCTCAACTCCCTCCCTCCCCCTTCACTCCTTACCTCCCGACACACCACCCTCCCCCACTCCCTCCTTACCTCCCGACACACCCCTCCCTCCCTCCCTCCCGACACACCTCACTCCTTACCTCCCGACACACCTCCCTCCCTCCCGACACACCTCTCTTCCTCCAGACACACCTCCCTTGCTGCCCCCAACATACCTCCCTCCAGCAACCTGAAGTTAGTTCGATATTCGATATTCGATATTCGAAATTTCGGTAATTTTCATATTTTCATGATATTGTTACTAACAGTACATTTTCGATAAGTCCGTGTCTCATACCAATTTCTATGAGGAAGATCGATATCAATATTAATTATATTTTAAATACACAAAATATTATGGAAAAATCGAAGTCCTGAACTTTGGCTATTCATATCAATACCACAAGATACTGGACCTATTTCACATATCTTGTACTAATATGGTTATGTTACATACCAATTTTAAGGAGGAAGATCGATATAAATATTGATTATAATATAAATACACAATTATTATGGAAAAATCGAAGTCCTGACCTTTGGATATTCATATCAATACCACAAGATACTGAGTCTATATCAGATAATTATGTTGTACTGATATGGTCGTGTTACATATCAATCTTAAAGAGGAAGATCGATATCAATATTTATTCTTTTATAATAGGACAAATACTATGGAAACATCGAAGTCCTGAACTTTGGATATTCATATCAATACCACACGATACTGGGCCTATATCACATATATTGTAATAATATGGTTGTTTTACATACCAATTTCAAGGAGGAAGATCGATATCAATATTGATTAATATAAATACAAAAATATTATGGAAAATATTGCTGGTAGAGAATTGACGGAAAATCGTTCGTGTGATTCCAAGTTTATAGTGGGAAACATTGGTGTGTGTGTGTTTTTTTTTTTTCTGTGTGTGTCTAGGTGTGTGTGTGTGTTTTGGTGTGTGTTGTGTGCTTGTGTTGTGTGTGTGTGTTTGTGTGTATGAGTGTGTGTGTATGTGTCTGTGTGTGTGTGTGTGTGTGTGATGTGTATGTAATAATACGAAAATGTTTACCTCTAATGATTTGATGTTATAGATAAATAACGATATTAATCATATGTTGAACTACAGTTGTAATTCAACATTCTAAATGTTTGATATTCGAACTTTGTAAAGTGTTTGTATTATAGACTAATGTAAAAATGTATGCTGTGGTCAATAAACTGTCTATCTATCTATCTATCTATCTATATGTATGTGCGTGTGTGTGTGTGTGTGTGTGTATGTGTATGTGTGTGTTTGTCCGGAAAGTTTGGTAATGCTTGGTTTCATGTGGAGAGTTAATTTGTCATATATCCTTGGTGTGTGAGAGAGAGAGAGAGAGAAAAAAAAATGTGTACAAAGGAAATCAAGCAACAACAGATCTAGTGACCCTTCTAGGCTGCTTGTCCTCCAAAACACTGAGGATCAAGTGTCCAAACAGTGGTTTAGAGTGGGTAAGGGAACATTGGAAAGGGAACTACTGCCCTGGAACTAATGTCCGTGGCAGGATTAGGAAGTTAGTAGGGGACAGATGGGTTAGTAACTGAGGGGGGGATAAAATAAAGTTATTCATTTACAAACGCAGTCAGTCGCGGGTTTGATGCGAGATATTTGTCTAAGCGGAGTTTAAATGAATCAACGGTGCTGCAGTCTATAACGTCTCGGGGAAGCCCATTCCACAAGTTGACAACTCGATTGAAGAAGAAATTCTTAGATTCGTGTGAGTTAAAAGATTTACCAATAATTTTGCAACCGGTTCCCCGCATGTAATTAGATTGGTCGATAGTGAAGTACTTACTACAGTTCATATTGTCGATGCCTTTGATGATTTTGAACACTTGAATTAAGTCACCTCTTAATCTGCGCTGGGTTAAAGGACATAGATTTAATTCTCTAAGACGCTCTTCGTATGGTTTGTTCTTTAGGCTAGGTATAATTTTGGTAACTCTACGTTGAACTCGTTCTAGCTTGGGTAAGAGGTATCCTCACCAGGATTCGAACCCACTCACTCCAGGTATATTTGGGAGAGTCGGGCACCGTAACTACTCGGCCATGAGCGGGGCGGCGTCATGTGCCGTAGCACGCACACTGGTTGGCGACAATGCTCCTGACGAGCGGCGCCTATAGGAGGTAGGGCGGCGCCGATAGATACTACGGCGGCGATGGACAGCCACCCTGTCACACTGGACCCCTACTCCGTCACACTTGATCCCGACCGCGGCAAACCGGTCCGTCGGAGGCGACCTTTGTGTGTGTGTGTGTGGGGGGGGGGGTGTTAAGCTTGAGATCTAAGGAGGAAACTAAAAACAATTAAAAAGATCCATAAATGAGCAAACAAATGCGCCCATCTCTCCTTAATTAAGTGTTATTTTTGTTTAGTAATTGGTAAAACAAGGCCATCTATAGTTAACCCTTTCAGTACCGGTGACGTCTTTCTCGTTATAGTCTGGCAACTATTAGGTTATTGTATTATGCTTACATAGGGCCTGTAGCAATCACAAGACCTCCATTCCTCTCATTTATCTCTTAAAACTCCCACAGACCGTTCTTAAGCTCCATAAAATCGTCTAAGTATGGCAGAACTATGGCAAAACAGACGCCACCGCTATTGAAAGGGTTTATAGATAGTCATTATTATAGATATTATAGATATTATTATTATTATTATTATTATTATTTTCACTCGTTGATGGGATCGGATTAAGGGGACAGTGGTGATTTTTGGGGTCTATTTATTTATATATTCATTTATTTTTTAGTTTCCTTGCTAGACCTCCATCAAGGTTAAAACATAAACACCCCCAAAACCATCTATCAACGATGTCTCGTGCGACGTTGCCAGGTCGCGGACTCACGGTATGCCCTCCCCCTATGACGGCGCCTGGGCGTTACCGGGTCGCTGCCTGAAGGCGACCTACCTTATAAGCGGCGTCTGACGCAGACAGGTCGACACCCTTGTACCGTCTGACGCCTACTGGATGCCGCCCGACGCCACCCGCCTACCGTCACCTTCCCGCCAATTCACTAGCCGCCGACTCAACTCATGAAGCAGGCGTCACACCATGCCGACTTGAGCCAAGACTGACCACGACCTTTAGTCGTGGTCAGGAGTGCCGACCTTCGGCGGAGAGCTTAAGGATTTGGGGGGGGTGAGTTTTGGACGGGACGCAGTATGGATGGCCACGCCGCCTGACGGCGACCTGACGGGGTAGAGCGGCGCCCATGCAGGACTGAAGGTGAGACCTAGGTCGCCGCTGGAGTGCCGATCTGCGGCGTAGCGCGTTGACAACAACCCGACGAACGGCGTCGACAGGAGGTAGGGCGGCGTCAGTATGCATTACTGTGCCGATGAACGGCGACCCCTTCAGTATGGACGGCTGATTATTAACTGATTATTTCAGTTAATTCTGTTATTTTATTATTATTATTAATTTAATTATGTATTGAATGTTGTTATTTTTAATTTTTTCTGTAATTAATATACCTAATCTTATATTTTGATGGTTATTGATAATATATTTATTATTTAATTATTTAATTATGTCGTTTATTTATATATTGACCGTTAGGGCATCGTTGGGTCGCCGCAAGCCGCCGCTGATCCCCGCAGGTTGTTATGGTGACGCCGCCTGACGCAGACCTCATTTATGGTGCCGTGTGCCGCCGTGTGCCGCCGCACTGACGCCTACCTTTTCCCGTCAAGCGCCGTCACATGCCATCAGCCTCCCGTCCCCTTCACGTCCCATTTTTTGACCTCACTCCACGCCGACTTGATTTTCAAAGTTGTGCATGTTGAACTTTTGAGGGGGTATGTGAAGACCCATCCCGACCTGTTTGTTATGTTGGCGACGGCCCATGATGCGCGGCGACGTAGACCAAGACTGTCCACAACCCTTAGGTCGCGGACAGTCTTGGCCTAAAATCGGCTAGGTGTGACGGGTGCTTGAGAGTTGTGCATGTCGAACTTTTCCTGAGGCCCCTGACGACCTCTCCCGACGGCTCCCTTGAGTAGGTGCCCACCCACGTCGCGCGGCGATGTAGGCAAAGACCGATCTTTAAGTCGTGGAGCGTCGGCACTTAAATCGGCATAGTGTGACACCTGCTTTAGCAGTGAATTTCCCGATACTCAATGGCAACATATGAAACTAATATATCGTTAAGTCACATTTATGCCAAGTTCTCATAAGTAACAACAAATTTCGCTACAAAATCATCGTAATAACCGAGTAATGAAGATGGGTACATGGCAATTTATCCTCAACTGGGGAAAAACAAGACTATACTTATTATCCTCCAAACTGTGTAACCTTGTCATTGTCCGTGTTTATCGTGACTTAGGACCTTGCTTATCTTATCTTTTATCTTTGTTATAGCAAGCGGTTGTAAAGATAACACTTAAGGCTATGTGTATTGAATATAATAAGAAATGAGGGGAAGTAGAGGGTTTCCACGTGAACACACATTTTACACTTGTACACACACACGTTCACACACACACACACACACACACTTGTACACACACTGTAAACCTTTATAGCTGATTGTACATCCATAAAGGTTTACAGTGTGTGTGTGTGTGTGTGTACAAGTGGAAAGTGTGTGTACATAAATTAAAAGGGTGTAATAATTTAAGTGACCTTACTAATTTCAGCTTTACTGATATATGTATATTGAGAAACCCATGTAATTATAACGATAAATATTTACCAGTGTATCAAATAATGATAATTATCAAAGGCAATTCAGTATCAATGTACCCAATTTATATTATTGCGTTGTTTTTTGTTTTTTGTTGTCACTAAACCTCAAAGTTGTGAATCGATTTTCACGAAATTTGGTGGGCATATAGGAAATGCCTCAATAAAGATACATTTCATTTTAGGCGATTTGGGGATTTTCATGAAATTTGGTGGGCAGATAGAATACCAGTATGCGTTTTGAACAGTTCACGCAATTTGGTGGGTAAATTGGATATGCGCAGCCCCAGTGAAGATGTGATTCAATTTAAGAGACGATCTGGAGATTTTATGATCATGTACTCAACCTTTAACTGTGTTGGTTGTGTATTGGGTTTAGATGCTTATGTTCTGGGTGTGGTGTCCCGAGTTCGAATCAGGGGAGGACCATATGCTTTCATTAATTTATTCAAGTAAATTGGGGTTTTTAATAGAAGAATAATGTTAAGAACGGGGTGTTCCTTTATTAATATAATTGATTATGGGATTGAATCGAAAATTAAATAGAAATGCATTGTGAGTTGGTAAAAGACTATAGCTATAGGGGTTCTATTAGAGGCCGTTCTTAGGTTCGTTGCAAGTTGATAATAGGTTCAATGGAAAGCCTATACATATAGCTTCTATATGGCATATGTCTCATGTCTGCCGCTATAAGCATATAGACAATATAGCAACAATTTTGGATGCTTTAACTGAGGAAATGCCAGTTTTTACTATTTCGGTTCTATTAGAGGCGGTTCTTAGGTTCGTTGCAAGTTGATAATAGGGTAAATGGAAAGCCTATACATATAGCTTCTGTGTGGCATATAAACATAGCAAGGTTTTGGGATGTTTTAATTACCGGTTCGTAAATGACTAACACTTGAATCGGGAATTAGGAACTGGGAAACGGGAACCAACTTCAGCCAGGTCTCTGGTGTCTGGCCGGTTGTTTCTTGGAGCGAGCTGAAGGAAATGGCCTTCCTTCACTGCATCAATACCATGTAGGATTCTGTAGGTTTGAATCATATCACCCCGGCCGAAAGGTCTACAAATCGCCAAACTAACGGAACGAACGTCTTAAAACCTCAAAACTAATATGCTAAACATGAGGGAGAAAGGGGTCCAGCAAAAGCGAGTACTACCCCCTTAAGGGAGGTAGTTCGAAACCTGTAAATTTCTGGAGGCCCTTCTTAAGCTAAATACAATCGTCTAATAGTAGTCAGAATAAAGTAAAAAGGACGGCACCGGTACAGTCGCCCTAATAAGTGATGTCTGGGCACCAATTATGTTCTGATCAATAATTGGTATCAGGAATATTTACACATGATTTCTTCTTTTTAAGTGAGATATACCAACATGTTCCTACACTTACCCAGCCAGCCAGCCTATTAAACATCTGACAGACATTAATACAGCACAGAGCGAGCCAAAAGTAATGACAGCTGGGACATGACTTATTAGCGCGACAGTACACAGAGGGTTAACCCCTTGAGGATTATGACGCGTTTTGACAGTACATTCTGGCTACCATTAGACGATTTTATTCAGCTTTAGAAGGCGCTCTAGCAGTGTAAGGGGTAGAAACTATCTCAATCAACCTTCTGACACCCACAAGTCCTTCCTAATCTGAATAAAATCGTCTAATAATAGCCAGAATAAATTGTCAAAACACGTCATAATCCTCAATGTGTAAACAATATGAGCTATTTGAAGACATAAATCTCCCTTTCAGGATCCGATTACGCAGTTTATTTATGTTTTCTTGACTATTATTAGACGATTGTATTCAGATTAGGAAGGGTATATGGAAGTCAGAGGGTTAGCTGAGATAGTCTTTACCCTTTTCATTCCCACAGGTCCTTCCTAAACTCTAAAATCGTCTATTGATGGCCAGAATATATTGTCAAAATGCGTCATAATCTTCAAAGGATAAAGAATTATGATGCAATTCAATGCCCAATCTGGCTATCAGTAGACGATTTTATTCAGCTTAGGAAGGATCTGTAGGTGTCAGAGGCATAGTTGAGTTAGCTTTGAACCCTTAACCCTTTCAGTACCGGTGACACATTTTTATTATATTCTGGCAACTATTAGACAGTTTTATTCAGCCTAGGAAGGATGTCTACCCTTTAAAAGGTTATAAACTATCTCAATTCTTTTAGCTACCATATTTTTTGTCTATGTGAGTGATGGAGACAAAAGGCAGAGCTGCCTGTAGCGAGTGCCTCTCCCAGAGTTGAAAGAAAACATTTATGTTATAGGAAGAGGGAAAGAATGATTCTGGGAGAGAGTTCCATAGCTCAGCTTTTAAATAGAGAATAGAAGAAAGACTGAGAATAACGTTTCACCCTTGGGTTGGAGAATTGCACAGAGTAGGGGTGGGATTGTGTTGCAAGACAGGTGCTACATGCTCTACGAAATGGAGGGCGGTATACAGTACACTGAAAGAGCTCTGAGGAGCACTGATTATTGTAATAGACATAGAATAGCGATAGATATGCAACATTGCGGCGAAAAGAGAGAGACCAGGGAAATGGTGAGTGGACGTGAGTTAACCCCTTATTGGCGGCGCACGACATATGTCGAGTGAAATAAATTTGGACTATGTGGCGGTGCACGACATCTGTCGAGCACCATTTTCAGCACGTAATGTTGCTGAGAGAGAGAGCTGAGCGGTGGGACGAGCGTAGTAACCTTATGACCGCTCCCCACGACCACCGCGGGTGTACTGAACTGTATTCTAACTTCCTCCCCCTCTTCTCACTCACTACACAGGGAATTATGTAAGGAAATTACATTATTTCAGGGTTTTTGCACTCGTGTTGCACGATCGTTGCAAGAGAACCAGTGGTCGTACAAGGATGGTTCGGGTGTCATTGGAAAGCTCTGTTTATGCCCTTTTAGGGATAGATACTTGTTTTACGCTCTGGGTCTTATTTAGGCATGAAAATGAGCACGGAATCAACCCTATTTAGGGTTATAAAAAAAACGCTGGGCGCTACAGTCAAATAGACCATCTAGCCCGCTAAATAAGGGTTAATGAGACGGAAGGCTTTCTTTTCTACTTTGTCTACAAGTGCGGTGTGAGAGGATCCTCCCCACACATGTGAAAATACATAATACAAGGACGCATCTCAAATAAGGCTATATTATTAGATAATTTTAAACAGCTTAGGAAAGATCTTAGGGAATTTAAAAGAGTTAAGACTATCTCAAATAAGGCTACATCTTTAGACAATTTTGTACAGCTTAGGAAGGATCCCTGGAAATTTCAAAGGGCTAAAAACTATCTCCACGATTTTATACAGCTTAGGAAGGATATCTGGGAATTTCAAAGGGTAAAGACTACCGGTATCTCAATTATTCTCAAATAAGGCTACATCCTTAGACGATTTTACACAGCTTAGGAAGGATCTCTGGGAATTTCAAAGGGTAAAGACTATCTCAAACAAGGCTACATCCATAGACGATTTTATACAGCTTAGGAAGGATCTCTGGGAATTTCAAAGGGTAAAGACTATCTAAAATAAGGCTAGGCTACATCCTTAGACGATTTTAGACAGCTTAGAAAGGATCTCTGGGAATTTCAAAGGGTCAAGACTATCTCAAATAAGGCTACATCCTTAATAATATTAATTATATTAATAATATTAAAAGTCCTCTGTAGCCCAAACTATAAGTCCTAGAGAATTCTAACTGGTGCCATTCGTTTTTTCTCGCCGATCTGCTTCTAGACATGGTCGTAGATTTCATTCTCGCCCAGCCATTCGCCCAGAATCGAAAATATTTTTTTCCAAAAACCTTGGGTTTAAGCCCAGGTAAATCCTTGATTTTGGTCGAATTTTGACTTGTCAATATTATTACACATTTGGATTCGTCTCGCCGGTGCGGTGTCAATGGTTTAATTATTTTTTTAATTTTTACCATTTTTTAGGCCAATAGGCCTAATTTAAAGTTTAAAAACTCTATAGACGAGTTATTTATGTACGATTTTTTTTTAAATTTATACCATAAGTACACTTTGGCAAGCTGAATCGAATGGCCCAAGCAGAATTAAAATCGGACCATTAGTTTAGGATTTCGATTTTGAGTGGCCTTCCTGGAAGGCCCAGGGGACCGTTTTTTTGGACTTTAAAAGTCCTCTGTAGCCCAAACTATAAGTCCTAGAGAATTCTAACTGGTGCCATTCGTTTTTTCTCGCCGATCTGCTTCTAGACATGGTCGTCGATTTTATTTTCGCCAAGCCATTCGCCCAGAATCGAAAATATGTTTTTCCAAAAAAACAGGCAAATCCTTGATTTTGGTCGAACTTTGACTTGTCAATATTATTACATATTTGGATTCGTCTCGCCGTTGCGGTTTCAACGGTATAATTTGTTTTTAAATTTTGACCAATTCTTAGGCCCAATAGGCCTATTTTAAATTTTAAAAACTCCATAGACGAGTTATTTATGTACGGATTTTGTTTAAATTTATACAATAAGTACACTTTGACAAGCTGAATCGAATGGCCCAAACAAAATTAAAATCGGACCATTAGTTTAGCATTTCGATTTTAACTTGGCCTTCCTGGAGGGCCCAGGGGACCGTTTTTTGGACTTTAAAAGTCCTCTGTAGCCCAAACTATAATAAGTCTTACAGAATTCTAACTGGTGCCATTCGTTTTTTCTCGCCGATCTGCTTCTAGACATAGTCATAGATTTCATTTTCGCCCAGCCATTCGCCCAGAATCGAAAATATTTTTTCCAAAAAAACTTGGGAATGGGAAACCCAGGCAAATCCTTGATTTTGGTCGAATTTTGACTTGTCAATATTATTACATATTTGGATTCGTCTCACCGTTGCAGTTTCAACGGTATAATTATTTTTTAAATTTTGACCAATTTTTTAGGCCCAATAGGCCTATTTTAAAATAAAGGTCATGATATTATGTGTCCAGTGACTACTAACCTATTTCTGGCGGGTGCCCAACTCCGAAAGGAGTTGAAGTAGGGGAGCTATCCCCCCGCCAAAGGCGGCTTTCTAGGGCCTTTCCTAGCTGATGCTGAGAGGATTGGGTTCTAGTCATGTGGTGATGGGCTGGTCTATCAGAGTGAGAGCTGAGCGATCTCTGCCATACCCATAGCTTACTCTGACTGTTCCTTTTACTTATATATCTTCTAGATCTCAAGTGACGGCGTCTTTTCCGTGGATCGACCTCCCTACTGCCAACCTAAAAGTTGGCAGATTGGGAGCCAAAGCGTCACATTTTTCCCTTGCCCCTCAACTTTCCCTTCATAATTGCTGAGGGGCACAGGGCCTTGGGTGGGGCTTTGGTTTCTCGGGCGTTTCCGCGCCCTCCTCAGCTCCCTGCCTTAGAGTGGCTTCGGTCACCTGGGTTTTGTTAGTGGTAAGCAGGGAGGGTTTTGTGGGGGCGCTCTATGGCCTTGGCCTTGCTCAGGACCTTGGGGCTGTTCGGCCAGGCAGCCTGGGGAACAACAACAACAACAACAACTAACCTATTTTGGGGAGATGGGTCGTTTTTCTGGCCCCCCTTCCTGATGTTTAACCCCATTAGTTTTCAGATTTTAAGACGTTCTGCCCATTAGTTTGGCGATTTTAAGATCTTTCGCACCATTTATTTGTCAATATTAAGACTTTTCGTGTCATTTAGGTGTCATTTTTATCATGGCGAGCGATAGCGAACCTGTAATTTAAGAGGAACCGGCCTTCGGCCGGTAATTTGTTCTATCAAAAACGTACAAATTTGTCTTGAAGGAGGGTCTTGGGCGGATGTTGTTTTAAGCTTGATGGAGGTCTACGGAGGAAACTAAAAAATATATAAAAATATACATAAATGAGCAAATAAATACGCCCATCCCCATTTAAGGAGGGGAGAAAGGAGTCCCTTCTCCCTCATGCTTAGCCCCATTAGTTTTGATATTATAACACATTCAGTACCGGTGACATCCTTTTCATTATATTCTGACACGTATTAGACAATTTTATTCCGCTTGGGAAGGACATCTACCAAATAAAAGGCTACAGACGATCTCAATTAATGCTTTTAGCTATCACATAACCTTCGTAAGCTTAATACAATCGTCTAACTAGAGTTGAAATCAAATTAAAAGAGACATCACCGGTACAGAAAGGGTTAAGACATGCGTGATCTTTTTACTCCGACTGTACAATCGCCCACATAAGTCCTGTTCTTCTCTGTGATCTTATACATGGAAATATAATGCACATGATTGAATTACGAGTGTAGTTTCTAATACAGTGGTTAACTTAACTGATTAGTCAACTTATACTTAAAATAAATTATTGAATTACGAGTGTAGATTCTTATGGAGTGGTTAACTCATATGATTAGTCAACTGATAATTAAAAGAAACCACACTCGCCATGCATTCATACTCATTTGATCACGGCAAGGAACAGAACTTATGCGGGCAACTGTACGGTAGCGCTAATAAGTCATGTATCAGTTGTCATTACGCTTGGCTCGCTCTTTACTGTATTAATGTCTGTCAGATGTTGAATAGGGTGGGTAAGTGTAGGAACATATTTGTATATCTCACTCGAAATGAAGAAATCCTGTTTAGATATTGCTGATACCAATTATAGAACAAAATATACTTGGTGCCGAGACATCCGGATGGATGGGACTCGTTAGCATTGGTCGGGAACCCATCTACGGGAGACAACCTTATACAAATCGGGGTTGATGGGACTCGTCAGCCTTGGTCGGCAACCTGTCTAGGAGAGTAAACCTGATACAAATGCGTACTGCTTATCTAAGGGTAAGGCAGGTTAGTGGATGGACTAGCCGAACACCAACTGTAGAAAAATAGTGGTAACAAGATACATAGAGGGCCTCGGAGTCGGACGGATCCTAAATTGAGTAGTCAATCCTGTAAGTCCTTCAGTAAACTGGCTCGGGTTGTCCCTCTTACAGGGAATATGTCCGCTTCTGTGTATGGCTACCCTCATTAAGGGGAGTAAGGCGCCGGCAATAGATAGATATATAGATAAACATAACTTATTAGGCCGACTGTACACATCGTAAACGCCTGGTGAATGTTGTGTTGAGGAGGTAAGGGCGGGGCGCCAGCGGGTGGTAGTGGCCGAACAGCACCACCGTCAGCGCCTTCTGCGGTAGTATCTGTGGGCGTGGCGGAGGGCGGCGCTACACAGACGATCACACAAGCCGCCCGGGCCACCACCCACTACCACAGGTCAGACACAAGAGGAACAGACACTCTAACGATTGTATTTTATATTGCTATTATTAAATTTGATTTATTTATCTATTTATATATTTTGTACTTCATTTATTAATTATTTTATTTAGTTATCTGTATTATTATTATTATTATTATTATTATTATTATTATTATTATTATTGTTTTTTTGTTTTGTTTTTAGAGAGAGGCCTGGTCAAAGACATAGTACCCGATTTCTCACCACCCTCTTCCTCCTCCTCCGACGACGATGAAGATGAGGAGAGGAATTATAATGTAAAACTTGCAAATAAACAAACCAAAACTGGGACGACACAAGATAAACGCAAAGGACCTAAACAAAACATTCTGAGGGAGGCCCGCTGGAACGACATGATCTCGCATAACAAGGTGACGTTGTAAAGGTTTATCCCTCAATACCTTCACCTTATGTTATTGTTGGTCCTGCTCTTGTCAGTCATTAGTTTCATTAACTTTTAAGTGGAAGTATTTGTTTTGTTTTCCTGGACTCCTTTCTCCCTCATGCTTAGCCCCATTAGTTGGGCCCAGGGAGGTGTTAGCTTGGAGGCTGGTTATGAAGGTATAATAATCCACAATCTAGACTATAAGACACTTAATAAAAAATGTCACTCGTATTGTTACACTCTATAAAGTGTACGAGCCAAAATGCGTGTGAAATACTGCAAAACATAATTATATAAGATAGATTATAATGCAAATTCATAAGTGAAATATGAAACACTGAAATTATGAAACACTGGAAAACATGTAGATCATCAATAATACAAATTCCTCAGTGATATATTGATTCCAAGTTTATTAACACTTATGGGTGCCTTTTATTGCCGGCTAAAATTTCCCTTCACACACGCACTACAAAAAAAAAAAAAAAAAAAACGTACATAGGCCTACACCCGTGAAAAAAAAAACGTACTGACAAAAAAAAAAACACTGTACACACACATGCACACAAAAGGGCAAATGTACTAAAATGTCAAAACTAATGGACTGAGAAGGGGGTCAAGAAAAAGCACGCCCTTAAGACCACGATATATTATACCTTAACCTAACGTATACTTACGTGGAATGTCTACAAAACTATTGTATATTCATAACGAGGACGGGTACCCGGCGTTGCCCGGGTTTAAATTCTACTACCATAATCACCACAATACTACTACTACCATAATCACCGGCCTCAACCTCCCTGTGCCTCATTAAACGGCGACCTCGATTTCGGCCGCTAAATGACCTCCGATTTTGGATCTGACCTCATCCGTACCCCCATTTTGGGGAGCTGCGAACAACTTTCGTTCCATACACCTTTTCGATCGGAGGCCTCCTTCTGCCCCAAACGGCCATTTTTTTCGCATTTTTTTCGCTCCCGTATACTACGTAAGTTCTGCCGAAAATTTTATTAAACAAAAGTGTCTCCGATTTCCACTAAACTCGCCTAAAACCATCTCCAAAGCCTGGGCTATCCAACGGTGCCTCACACTCCCACCTGGCACCAAAACTGTGGGAGGAGTTTAGTAACAAAGGTCGGGTAACTGACAGACAAACATTGACCTTTATTTATTAAGATATTGCATGGTAATAACAGGATCACACAAGTACAAGAAAAGGATTGCCTTACATTTCCTAAAGGGCTGAAGGGGGGGGGGGGGGATATGGAAGTATATATTTGCTTATTGTTTTATCTTTTCATTATATTTAATTTCCTCCCTAGCCCTCCATCAAGCTGTAAAAAAACACCCCTAGACCCCCTTCAAGATAAATTTGTACATTTTTCGGCAGAAAAATGTCCCGGCCAAAGGTCCGTTACTCTTAAAATTTCAGGCTTGCTATCGCTCCCCAGGAAAAATTTGACACCTAAATGGCACGAAAGATTTTAATATTGACAAAGAAATGGGGTGTAAAGTTTTAAAATCGCCAAACTAATGGGCCGAACGTCTTAAAATCAATAAACCAACGGGGCTAAACAGGAGGGAGAAGGGGGGCCAGAAAAACGGACCATCACCCCCTTAACCCAGCCCCGGCTATTGTATTCTATAATTTCCCCGAAACCCGGGGGTTTTGGCCAAAAAAAGTCTACGCCTAGGCTACCGTATCTTTGTTATTTTGACTGCTTCCGCATTCCCGCGCATCCCCAAGCGTAGATGTGTTTCGTACCTGTAAAATGGCATTGGGTAGAGCTCTCTAAATCAACTGGTTCAGTTGTGATGACGATTTCCGTGGAGAGAACTTTGTGGCGATGTTAGCCACTTTTCAATACTTAACAATAACACACACCCACACACGAACAAGCGATGCCTCTCCTTCTTGTGGTCGGAGATGCGCGCCGTCGGTCCAACCGGCTGTTGTTTACATGCGTCGGACGGACGCCTCGCACACCAAGCTTACAGGCTTTCAAGCTGCCGGTGCCTCAGAGCCCTACCGGGTTCCGCGGGCGCATTTGTTATGGGTTTCTCAGAGCCCAACCGGGTCTGGTGGGTTAAGGCAATGTGACACGAGATCTATTTCCGTCAGTGTTTACGGGTAAGTGCAGAGTGACCGCTTCAAAATATAAAATTATGTTTCATAAGAATTAACCCCTTCAGTACCAGGGACGTCCTTTTCATCATATTCTGGCATATATTAATTAGGACGACTTTATTCAGCTTAGGAAGGACCTCTAGCAATAATAAGGCTTCAAACTATCTCCACCAACCCTTTTAACTACCACAGATCCTTCCTCAGCTACACAAATAGGCTGATGTCGACAGTCACACACCACAGATCCTTCTCAACCATAATGCAGCATGATGAGATAGCACACTTAAATTTCCCACTACTGTTATGAACGTGAAAAAGTATTACTAGAATATCACATACGTCCAAAAATATACACATGTCTAAACTAAAACATAATTAGTACGAAAAGGGTATTTAAAAGTGTCCATAATAATCTACCTATTTACAGGTATATTGGTGGCAATAAAGCCATGTTATACTAGTTAGAAAGGTAAATCACTATCAATATACCCAATGATTATATATATATATATATATATATATATATATATATATATATATATATATATATATATATATACTGTATATATATATATATATATTTTTTTTTTTTTTTTTTTTTTTTTTTTCATACCCTAGATTTATTTTAGTATATGATGATTGTCAAAGCGGAGGCATCCATTGAAAAGTGTGGTCCAAATGTAGATAACCCTTTCAGTAAAATGGCGCTGCTTATTAAATTGTAGTCTTGTTAAACTTTGGCAATTTTATACAGTTTAGGAAAGATCTCTATCAATCAAAGGGTTAAACACGTCTACTGAAAGGGTTAACATGAAGCACTTGTGTTCTCATGTCCCTTGTACCAGGTTGGTCACTTTCATTGTATAATCAGTCGCTTGTAATTTAATTAAGTTTGTGATATACTATAGATTTAATCTGAAACAGCAATTATTTATTAAACTGTGAATAACAGAAGCACATTAAATGTGCCCCTTCAAGGCTGATTGAATAGTGTGATAAATATATAGTATAGGGCTAAAATATCTATACTGGATTTATTTCCAGCTGATGGTAAATTGAATCCCTAAGCAACTGATTTCTCGATACTTAATATGAAACTGCTATATCTCAACTTTCTAATATTACCAACTGTTCATAATTAACACCATATTTCGCTACACTATGTTCGTAATAACTGAGTAATCAAGATGAGGACATGGCAATATATCCTCAGCTGGAAAATAAAACATACTTTAGTTATCAATCTCTCCAATCTATGGTGTTATTGGGTGATATACGGTTGAGGAGGTTGGTGGGGTCGTAACCTAGTAAGATAAAGTCCTCCTTGTAGACTTTAAGAATTATTTTAAGGACCCGAGGCTCCAGCGTAGAATAGTAGGACACCAGCAGGTCCTGGGTCTTGCCGATGCCCTTATGGCTATTGGAGGTCAGCAGACTTCTATCAACTTTCCTGTCCATCCCCGTTTTGCTGTTGAGAAATCACCATAGTGTTATAGTCTAGTCGCTGTAAGTAGGCGAAAAATCATGACCTCTATCCTTCGTAACTTAAAAAAGGGCTAGAGCAAACTGGCTGTAAATGTTCACATCTATTCCTTGACTGACTCTTCCCAAATGGTAGACATATTAGCTCGATTACTCTAGTCGTGCTTGAGTTACAGAGGTTAGAGGTCATGATTTCTCGCCTACTTACAGCGAATAGTAAAGTACAGGATTAGTTAGTTAAAATAGGACTTGTCTTAGAGGCTATCAACCCTTCTAGATGAATAAGGAGAGGTAAATTTCCACTTGAGGAATTGTTTTCTGGACCCCTTTCTCCCTCATGTTTAGACCCATTGCTTTTAAGATTTTAAGATGTAATTTCAGCCTGTAATTTAATAGGAACTGGCCTTCGGCCGGGACATTTTTCTGCCGAAAAATGTACACATTTATCTTGAAAGGGGGTTTAGAGAGTGTACTGTAATTTTAAACTTGCTGGAGGTCTAGCAAACAAACTAAAAACCTCCCCTTAAGCCAAGCATGCTGTACGTCAAGATTAACATCAGGACTGGAGCCCAGGACACGGGAAAAGAAAGGTTATATTGAACAAGAAAATAACAATATTTCATTATATCGTGAAAAACATGTACAGTATATATGCCAAACAAACATGAAACTACTTGAACCAACTGCATGATATAATGGATGTCGTCTGTAAATGTCTCCATGTGCACAACGTCGGTGTAGTTGTAGCGGCAGAGAGAGCAGAGGAGGTGGATGGGTTTCCAGTGAGGGTCGTAGTCCTGAGGCACTACCCCCACCAGGAACCGCACGAACTCATTAAAGGTGGGCACGATCTTCAGGGTTCCGTTAATGTTATACAAGTCTCTGTTGGGGTACCTGGAGAGAGAAAAGTATATTAAGCACAGATCCTTCCCAAGCTGCATAATATCGACTAAATATTGCTAGAATAAGATATACCACACGTCGCTGGTACTCAAAGGGGAACGCCCCTGCCCAGCCCCTCCGACGAGGGCCCTGACGAAAGTACCGACGGAGGCGCAGCCGACAATGAGTTGATAAGGAGACGAGACAACCTGGCTTGAATGACAAGCTCCACCACCCCTTTTGAAAGTTGCATTAGGCGATTATAGGGCCGTTAGACGGCCAATTAGAGTACTTACAACAGTACTAATAGGGTCTTGTAGAGCCTTGCCGCCTTGCGGATGCTCTAAATACCTTGATCAATTGCCTGTAACTTGTTCACTTAACTTCGAGGTTAGCTCCCAAGTTATACCACATCAACTCATTGGTTAAATGACTAAGAAGTCTTGCTGAGTTTAGCTCTTAGCAGGTAGAGCCCTCGATTACAGTCAGTGGTGACGAGATTGCAGAGGTAGACGTTAGGGGTCAGTAGCTTAGTAAAAGAGCTAGCTTGCAAAGAGAGAAATAAGTTAATGTTAGGATCTGTCCCGCCCTAAGCAGACGAATAGTAGGAATTATCAACAGATAGTAATAGAGCCTAGATTTGACAAACTGTGTTCAGGTTAGTTGCCCCCGATAGGCATATAAAGGCTCACGAAAGAAATCTGGTTCTTTGGAACAAATATTTAAGTATCTTCTATAATTTGTAATCAGAGGGACGATAGACTGTCCATTGCGAGCACTATATTATATTTGATCACTGTTTATTAAGCACACTACCACTTGATTCACGATTGGCTATTACCTAGTATTAATGCTCCTCAGTTCAATTAAGAGATTAACTTCCTCCCATTGATCAGTCTAAGGTTAAAGACTTAATTTACTAAGAGATTAATCACTTGTCCTGAAAGCAAAGGTTTATTGTTGTGCTAAAGTTAGTTTGTATATAAGTATGTATCTAATTATTACCACGTTGAAGTATTGTATGTAAGGTTGTCGCCAGTTAAGTAATATATTGTCTGCTTCCACGATCACAGCCAGTATCTACTTATCACTGATACCATACTGTATGTTGCTTTTTTTTTTGTACTGTGTTCTATGGGTATTCCTGTCTGTTACCTTTAAGTTAACAAAACCCTTCTGCATACCTATGTTATCATATGTTTCTGTTATCCAGCTAAGCATGCAGTAGACCCCACCCTTATTACAATTGCATAACACTACCAGAGGGATTTTTAAGACAATAAACAGAGGAAGTAAAAACAAAGACAAAACAAAGAAGGTCCATGTGCCTAAAGGCATCCTACATTCATAAAATGTTTGTAACAATTGGCAGAAAACACGGACCTGATCGTGAAGCCAGCAGTATAATAGGAGCATAGTGATTAGTAAATTTCTCTGATTTTGGATCCACTGTATACTGCTTCTACTACTACTACTACTATTTTTTTTTTTTTTTTTAACCACTCAGCCTACTACTACTACTACTACTACTACTACTACTACTAGAGGGAATGGCTGAACACACTGACCTGAACCCCCTTGTAGCCAGCAGTATCAGAGGAGCATAGTGATGAGCCTGATGTGAGAATCTCCTCTGGTCCAATATCCGGTCACGGTAGGCGGACAATAGGCGTTCCAGGGGTTCCCGAGCCATCAAGACCCGTGTGTAGTTACCCGTAGACACGTTCACAAATTTCTGGTGACCCGGTTTTAGGAAATTTATCATTCTGGGGAAAAAGATAATTAATTAATAAATAAGAGTTACAAGGAATAGATAGCATCTCAGAGACCTTTCGGTCCATCCCGGGGAGATACTCAAAGTGGAAGGTGAGATAATATTGTTCAGTGCACTAGTGTGAAAAATCCTTTTTTTTTTTTTTTTTTTTTTTTTTTTTTTTTTTTAAAGAGACAATGAACGGAGGACGGAAAAACACAGATAACACAAAAAAGGTCCATGTGCCTAAAGGCATCCTCCATTCATAAAATGCTTGTAACAACTGGATTTAAACCAGTGGCGGATCCAGCTCAGGCTTAAGGGGGGGGGCTGATATACATGAGGGGCGCCATAATTCACACATTATTCTTTATATGTATTGTATTTCAGATAAAATGCAGTATATGCAGAGGGGAGGTGTGGCGGAGTGGTCTTGCCACTGGCCTGGTAATCCAAAGGTCCCGGGTTCAAATCCCGATGTATCAATGGGAAGATATTATTGAGATGGAATTTGTGCTGTACCTAGTATCAGTGCATTACCACAAAGCCCACCGAAAACGCTAATAAAATACCCTCATTGTTCCCTGATTAAATAGCACTGTATGAATATTCCCATATTCAAAATATGCTATAGGGGTGCAATGCCTGGTGAGTTAGCTGCTCAACAGGTGGCGTTGTGTGTGTAAGAGCGAGTGTCCGAGTGTAGGGAGTGAGACAGTGAAGCACGGGAACGAGGTGGCTTCAGAGATGGGGTCACTTCGGACCATGAGTGAGCACCGTGCCTCATGTGAAGGCAAGATGGCAGGTGCTCGTTGTACTCTACGTGCTTCACATGCCTCACTCCCTAGACTGGAACAAGACCTCACGGGCTTCACTGCTCATTATACAGCTGTGAATGTCCAGGCTCTCAGCCTATGCCCGAGAGGGAGTAAGTTGGAATATAGGAAAAAAAAAAAAAAAAAAAAAAAACAGATGTAAGGGCACAATTTTGGTCACTAAGGGGGGGGGGGGCCTGGCCTGCCCCCCCCCCCCCCCCCCCCTGGATCCGCCACTGATTTAAACTGTTGTAGATTGTAAGTTTGTGGAAAGCAACTCGAGGGAAGTGAATTCCAAAGAGTAGTAGTTCTGGCGATAAATGAATTTTGATAAGCAGAAGTTCTGCATTGTGGAGGAGAAAGTGTAAATTCATGGGCGCTCTCAGCTGCCCTAGTTCTACGGGGAAAGATGTGGAGAGGCGGCACAATTGAAGCAAGTTCCTCAGAACAATTGCTGTGAAAATATCTGTAGAATAATGCAAGGGATGCAACGTTTCTTCGTATGGATAATGTAGGAAGGTCCTGTGTGATTGCAGGGTTATTGATTAATCTAATAGCTTTATTTTGAATTTTGTCCAACTGCCTCAATGCAACCACTCCACTTCCACTCCACAGAGGTGAACAGTAATCCATCTGAGAACGCACATGACTTTTATATATTACGGCCAACTGCTCGTCAGTGAAGAATTCTCGAACTCTGTACAGGAGTCCCAGTTTTTTAGAGGCATTCTTAGCAATGCTTCTAACATAATGTGTCCAGCTCAGGTTAGTAGTTAATGTTACACCGAGAATACTAGGGGAAGTGGGAATATTTACATCATTAAAAAATATATGGGAGTCAGTGAGATTCTGTCGGTTAGTAAATTGAATGTACTGTACTTGGTTTTCTGTGCATTAAAGGAAACTAGATTCTCTTGTCCCCATTCATTATTTCTAGAAAGGTCCTGGTTCAGAGAAATTGCAGTGTTTATTTTTGAATTTATAAGATAGGGTTGGGTGAAAGAATTGGTAAATGTGAAGGAACTGTGGAGTGTTGAGTCATCTGCGTAGGAATGTATTGGATTATGAGTGGTAGATATGAGATCATCGATATGAATGAGGAACAGAGTTGGGGCCAAAACTGATCCCTGGGGAACACCAGCATTTATTGAGTGAAATTGAGAATAAAGGCCATCTACCATTACACATATTTTTCTGTTATGAAGATAAGAAGAAATTAGTGAAACTAATGATGCAAGGCCGTAGTGTGACATCTTCGGCAATAAGGATTGATGCCAGACTCTATCAAATGCCTTTGATATATCCAGTGCTATTGTATGTGTTTCACCATGTTGGTCTGTAGCTTGGTTGATTTGATGTGTAAGAAGGCAAAGAATATCTGCAGTTGATTGACATCGTCTAAAACCATATTGCCTATCACTGATTAATCTATTATTCTCAAGATGCTTAATTATATGATTATTTAATATAATTTCAAAGACTTTACCAAGAGTGGAAGTTATAGCTATTGGTCTGTAGTTTGATGGATCTGAAGAGGCACCTTTTTTAGGAACTGGATGGATGTTTGCTTCTTTCCAGGATAATGGGAAGCATGAGGTATGAGTACACAGACGGAATAATTTTGCCAATACAAGAGCGAGCACCAAGGAGCAATTCTTAAGTACTATTGAAGGACGGGGCTGTTCGGCCAGGCAGCTTAGGGAACAACAACAACAACAACTATTGAAGGAATTTCATCTGGACCAGGAGCTTTATCTACGGAGAGATTCTGCAAAATAGTTTTGACATGTCTGGTGTGGATCTTAAGTGAGGGAATTTCAGGCGAATTAAAATTAAATACAGGGACATCTTGATTTATTTCATCTAAGGTTGAGTTGGTGGAGAAAATATCCGCAAGAAGGTTAGCTTTACCTCGTGGGTCACTTACAAGATTGCCAGTCGGAGATTTTAATGGTGGAATGGATGAAACAGTAGTGAAGTTGGATTTGAATGAGTTAAGAGTAGACCAAAATATGTTGTCATCATTTGGATTATTTAGAAGTTTATTTGCCTGCTTGTGGAGAAAGTTTGATTTAGTTAGATTTAATACAATTTTGGCATGATTTCTTATGTTTCTAAAGTAATTAAAGGCTTCATATGTTTTTGATCTTGTGTATGCATTGTAGGCTATTGCTTTTTGTTCAGTTACTCTAGCACAATTATGGTCAAACCATTTAGGTGAATTAAATCTTTGGGAAACAGATTAACTTGCTCATGTAGTAATGTACACCCTATGTGGTGGATTGTGTTCTTTTATTTAATAATTTTCATTTTAGTAAGCGTTGTTTCCACATAGCGATTTTGATAATTTAATTTGACTTTATATTGTCCTTGTCCCAATTTTAGTTTGTTTAGTTTGCAAGTTTTACATTTTAATTAAACTGTACTTTTGATGAGGAATAAAAGCTTCCATTCCAATTTTTATAAAATCTTGTATGTGGCTCAAGCTGGAGTGTGCATCATTAGAAAAAAAAGAAAAAAAGAAAAAAAAAGAAAAAAAAAAAGTCCAGGGAATATCAATAAAGAAATCTTGAAGACCCTCCCAGTCTGCCCTATCGTAATGCCATTTAGTCACCAAAACAGGTTCAGAGTGGGAAGGTGTGGTAGGTGATAGACAGGTGGCCTGTATCAGACAGTGATCAGAAGATCCAAGTGGGGACCTCACTGTAACATCATAATTTTCTGAATTGGTTGTTAAAAATAAGTCCAGTAGGTGGGAATTATGATCAGGATTATCTGGTACACCGGTGGGTTGGTTGACTAGTTGAGTGAGATTAAATGAGTCTGCAAATAGCTCCCATTCAAGACCAGCATCATCAGTCCTGGCTGAATGAGTGAGCCATTCAACATTATGGACATTAAAATCACCCAACACAGTGATTTCAGAAGAAGCATTTAAGTTGAGGACACTGAGTTGTGAGGACAGAGAATCAAAAAGACTTTGCTCTGGAGGAGTATTTGGGGAACGGTAGATGCAACATATGTATTTAAATTTACCAGCAGAAATGAATTTGTATATAGAATAATCAAAATGGGGACAATTGAAACTAGTAACTTCCTCCCGGGCAATTTCAGATTTTGCGAAGCAACATACACCTCCTTTAGGTCTGAAATTTTGGAGCAGTTGATAACCTGGAAAATTAAATCTAGATGTGTCAGATGTGGATGTTACTCGAGTCTCTGTCAAAAAAAGGAGAGTAGGGGGATTCTGCTTGAAGAAATTGGTGTACAGAATTGATGTTAGAGTGAAGTCCCCTTATATTGCTAAAGAAAAAGCTGCACCGACGAGCAGCTTTGGGATGCTGCAATGCTGTTGACACAGTCGCATGATGACCGGGAGGGCCCTGTGTCGATGACCCAACCCTGCCGGGGGTGGATATCCGAGGGACCACCAGGTTTGCTCTTAACAATTGTACTGCCATGATTTATTAGGTAAATATGTATAGTGTTGCATGTATGATATGTAGTGGGAAGAGCAGTGTTTTATGAATAGAGGATAGCGATGTAGGGCAATGTCGTGAAGTTGGATGTGTATGTTATATAAAGGGGGTTTTCCTGATACCCCTGATGTGTGAGGCAGAAAGATATGTATCCAGCTACCAAGGCCTGGGAGAGAAAATGGAATTCAGGCTATTCCCTGAGTCTCCCGAAACCTTGGCGGCAGTACTTCCCTGGGCGGGGCTGCCTACCCCTACTACTACTCTCTTCTTGCTCTGCTCTTCTCAAAAACTGTTTGCAGCTTCTGAGGGAAGTTTGTTCCAGGTAGAACAGATCTTATACGTGAAAAAGTTTCCACTAGCATATACCAATACGGTATTTGCAAGGGAGCCTAGCGCCACTTTCAAAAAATCTATATGAAAATACGACGATTTGCGTTTTTTTTTTTTTTTTTTTTTTTTAATAACCAAAGATATTTGGGTTTCTTGTGTTCGTTTTTATTGGTGTTTGATGTTCTAGGGCGATTGACCCAAACGTTGGATACAAGACTAATCCTCACCTAACACCTAGTATGTGTCTTTAGTACCCAGTACGTGGGATACAAGACTAACCCTCACCTAACACCTAGTATGTGTCTCTAGTACCCAGTACGTGGGATACAAGACTAACCCTCACCTAACACCTAGTATGTGTTCCTAGTACCCAGTACGTGGAATACAAGGCTAACCCTCACCAAACACCTAGTACCCAGTACGTGGGATACAAGGCTAACCCTCACCTAACACGTAGTATGCGTTCCTAGTACCCAGTACGTGGGATACAAGGCTAACCCTCACCTAACACCTAGTATGTGTTCCTAGTACCCAGTACGTGGGATACAAGGCTAACCCTCACCTAACACCTAGTATGTGTCTCTAGTACCCAGTACGTTGGATACAAGACTAACCCTCACCTAACACCTAGTATGTGTCCCTAGTCCCTAGTACGTGGGATACAAGGCTAACTCTCACTAAACACCTAATATGTGTTCCTAGTACCCAGTACGTGGGATAGAAGACTAACCCTTACCTACCAGGTAGTAAGTGTTCCTAATAACAATAATAATAATAAGCATGTTACTTATTTCTCATAAGCGCCAATTTTTCCGAAGAATTCACTAGCGCTCGGAAAGAGAAAGAAAAAAGAACAAAATCAATGCATCAAAAGAAAGCTTATATACAACACACATTTAACAATCACTAGCAGTGGCAAAATAGCCTAAACTCTATAGCCATCTGTCTTGACACCTCTCTCAAGATCATAGCTTCTCTCAAAGAGAAAAGTCTTAAGTTGTCTCTTGAAGCATTCAACAGAATTCAGTTGTCTCATGGACAGCGGAAACCTGTTATACAACCTCGGAACCATGTAGGAGAATGACCTCTCAAAGAAAGAAAACTGCTGGAAATCCCTTGGTTCATCAAGACGAAAAGGGTCATTGTCATGACGCACAACTACACCATGGTGTGCCGGTGGGCGCCTGAGCAGCTCCGCAAGGTACCTAGGCTCACCAAATTTGAGAACCTTAAAAGTCACTAAACACAACTTAAATTCTATTCTTGCTCTTACTGGCAGCCAGTGCAGTTCTATGTGAAGAGATTTAGTAGGAGTTCTAGGTGGAACACCAAAAATGAGTCTTGCGGCCCTGTTAAGAACAGACTGAAGTTTCTTTAAAATATAATTTGGAAGACCCACCAACAGGGCATTGCAATAAGCAACACGAGAGAAGACCAATGAGTGAACCAATGTCAGGAGGCAACGTCTGGTTATAAACGGCTTCACCAAATAGAGATTTCTGATGTGCAAGTAACAACTTTTAACTATCTGGTTTACATGCTCTTTGAAATCTAATCGGAAGTTCACATATACACCCAGATTTCGAACAGAGTTGGCCGGTCGCAGCTGAGATCCACCCATATTGATGGAGAGGGCACCTACTATATCATCAGCTCTTCTATTTCCTCGGATGATGAGAATATCAATTTTACTATCATTTAGTTTAAGTTTTCTCGCTCTCATCCACTTCTTGATATCAGACATCAACAATTCCATCTTACTCCGTATATCAACTATATTTGTGATTCTCACATAAATCTGGGTGTCATCTGCATAAAAGTGAAAGGTGACATTATGTGCACGAAGCAGAAGAGACAAACTGCTGATATAAATTATAAATAGGATAGGACCTAAAACTGATCCCTGCGGAACACCATACTGCAGGGGTGTCGAGTCCGAGACCATTTGATTTACCATCACACTCTGGGATCTACCCGACAAGTACGACCCAAGAAGCAAGAGAGCGGAGTCACGCACACCACAATCATAAAGATCACTCAATAACAACTCGTGATCCACTGTGTAAAGGCCGCAGAGAGATCAAGCAAGATCAATAGTGAGGCCACACCATTGCAAATGTTCTCAACTAGATCATTATGTACTCTAATCAATGCTGTTTCAGTTGAATGATGCTGTCGGTAAGCAGACTGAAAAATTGGGCTAGTTTCATTCTGCTGAAGTAGTGGTTGTAATTGGTCAAGTATTGCACGCTCTAATATCTTTAATATGAAGGACAGGTTGGAGACAGGACGATAGTTCAACATGTTCTCAACATCAATTCCAGGTTTCTTTAGACTAGGTCGGAGTAGTGCATGCTTTTCAGAATGTGGGAAGTTACCTTCAGAGATGCACTTATTAATTATTTTGGAAATAAACTCAACTGTGTGATCATAGACTCTTGGTAGCTTGGAAACATTTATGGGATCCAACGGGCAAAAAGTTTTATTGAGGTTTCTTATGTAGGACGAGATCATGTCCACCTCTACTGAGTGAAAGGATGAGAGGACATTATTAGGAATGTGTCGGGGTTGGAGTACAACTGAAATTCTTCACCAACAGAAACATCATCCAGTTCCTGTCTTATGCGAGTTATCTTGCCAGCAAAAAATAACACAAAGTTGGCAGCCAACTCGGCATCGGGTACAGAAGGTCTTAAGCCGACTCTTGTACCTAGTACCTAGTTTATTCCATACCTACCACCAGATCCCTGGTCATTAACCTAACCTAATCTAACCTAGACCTAGTACATTAGAAAGAAGACCAACCCTCACCTAACTCCAAGTATGTGTCCCTAGTACCTATCACCACAATCGCTCTAGAACATCAAACACCACAAACATCGAACACTAGAAACCCAAATATCTCGACAATATACAGTATGGTTAAATAAAAATAACGGATATCGTCGTAGTTTCATCGTATCCATTTTTTTAAAGTGGCGCTAGGCTCCCTTGCAAATACCAATACTAGTGCTAAACGTATTAAATTCTAATTTCCAGCCATAGCTGCGTGTAGTATTCATATTGAGGCTAAACATTTTGCTTTAGTCCACATTATCAAACCCATTAAGTATCTTATAAACTCCAATGAAATGACCTCGTAGTATGCGTGTCTCCAACGGAAAGATATCAAGAGCTCTCAACCAGCTCAGTCTTCTAATCGATGGAATAAGCGTTGTAGCCCTAGCCTGTACTCTCTCCAGTCGCTCTATAGCCTAACTTCCCTGAGTGCTGGAGAGAGAGAGAATAATTACATCTTATAACAGGTGGGAAGTGTTAGTGCTATTATTACTGCGAAGAGTTCGTACTGTTGGTCTAATAGGTCAAGTTACCCATTAAAAATCGTCGTTTTCTAATAGCCTAAACGTATGAGAAAATTAAGTTCAGTGGGTAACTAAATTAAATAATACGATGAGTGTAAATGTCCCGGCCGAAGGCCATTACTCTTAAAATTACAGGCTCGCTATCGCTCGCCATGAAACAATCGACACCTAAATAGCAAGAAAGGTCTTAATATTGACAAAGAAATGGGGCATAAAGTCTTAAAATCGCCAAACTAATGGACCAAACGTCTTAAAATTGCCAAACTAATGAACCAAACATCTTAAAATCTAAAAACCAATGGGGTTCAACACGAGAGAGAAAGGGGGCCAGAAAAACCGGCCCATCCCCCCTTTTAAATAGAGGGACAGAGTACCGTACAGACCAAAACTACTGTGTCAGAGCTATTATCACTATACTTGGTTTGTGTTCATTTGACGGTAAATTTAATCCCTTGGCAGCTAATTTCTCGATAGTTAATGGAAAAATATGAAACTGCTATATCTATGCATTATATTTAGACGAAGTTTATATAATCAACACCATATTTCACTACAAAAACTTCAAAAATAACTGGATATCTTGATGGGAACTAAGCAATTTACCGTCAGTTGAAAAGAAACAGAGTATAGTGCTACCCATACAGACTTTTGTAGCTGGCCATATCATTAGAAGGACCCCAATATTAAGACCTTTCGTGCCATTTAGGTGTAGATTTTTTCATAATGAGCGAAAGGGAGCCTGTAATTTTTAGAAGGAATCGGCCTTTGGCCGGGAAATTTTTCTACCGAAAAATTTGCAAATGTATCTTGAAAGGGGGTCTAGGGGGTGTTGTTTTAAACTTGATGGGCATCTAGCACTACCCCCTTAACCCCTTCTGTACCGACGACGTCCTTTTGGTTATATTCTGGCAACTGTTAGAAGATTTTATTCAGCTTAGGAAGGACGTCCACCCATTAAAAAAAGCTGTAGACTACCTCAATTAGTCCTTTGAGCTACAGTACCATATATACTTCCCGAACTTCATTAAATCGTCTAAATGTAGCTGAAATCAAGTAAAAAAGACGTCGCCGGTACAGAAAGGGTTACATAAAGGGACAGAGTACCGTACAGCCAAACATACTACTTTAGAGTTATTACCACTACCCATACAGACTTTTGTAACATATCATTTAGCCGGTATCACACGAGAGCTTTTATAGTCAACATTTGATGATCAAAAAAATTCTGGCAACATTTCTGGAATATTGCGCTCTGGTATCGGAAACTAGACTGGTGATAGATGAATTCAGGTGACAAGGATAAATGTTGAGGGAAAAAGTGCCATTGAGATACCGGCTTTAGAAAGTCTGCGGACCCCCTACCCATAAACAAATCCTGTATGGAAAAATGAACCCTTATAGTACCGGTACCGTCGTTTAACTTTATTCTGGCTACTATTAGACAATTGTACTCAGTTTTAAAAGGACCTCCAGCCATCAACAGGCTTCGAAATATCTCACATGACCCTTTTTACTACCACAGATCCGTCTTAACCTTTAAAGTGCAAAGCTATGGTATTTGAAACGTCCCGCCAGGCGAATGTATTTTAGTTCATTCCTGACAAAATCGTCATATGTACCATATTAAATCATGATTATTTATCCATAAGCTCCTATTTTACTTTTATTATGAACATACGAATATTGAAAAGCAATACAACAAGTGGTAAAAGCAATTGGCTGGTGAAAATTTTATATTTTAGCTCCGCGGTCGTAATCTGACCCAGACCGGCGAGACACACCCTCCCTCTCTCGTGTCTCGTATGGTACTAAGAGACAAGGAGTGGTCTGAGACTGGCTTAGAGGGTCGGAGATACACTCCCCCCGCCCCCCCCCCATCCTCTCCCCTCTCTCCCAGCCGTCCTCGTACGAAAATACTCGATAAATATCGGGAATATTAGGGAAAATACCGGATAACTGAGGAGAGGGGAATAGGAGGGTTGTAACACATGTGGAGGAGTGATAGGAGGTATTGAGGGGAATTATCTCGCTTAATCAAATATGGTTTTGTTTTGAGTGCCAGTGGGGTGTTTTGAAAGGCATTTTTTATGCCTAAGCTCTTAAGAGTCTCGGCGCCTTCGCCCAGTAAAACCTCTTAAGAGTCCTGACGCCTTTCCAGGGTTAAACTGCATAAAAACCTCTAAATATAGCTAGAATTAAAAACAAAAAATAAAGACTGCTGGTGCAGAAGGGGTTAATGCATAAAGTAGGTTTTTGAATGACTTACTTGTATGTCTTCCAAGATTCGATGAAGGCCTGTTGGTTAAAGAGGTGAGCCATGAGGTGGTTCCAAGCGGTAGAACCCGCCTTGTACACCACACACACGGCCAATTGATGGTCCTCTAGCAGTTCAGTCCTGGGCACAGACATATAGATAGTTTATATATATAGATAGATAGATAGATAGATAGATAGATAGATAGTTAGATAAAGATAGATATATAGATAGATAGAGAGATAGATAGAGATAGATAGAGACATACAGATAGTTTAGATACGGAGATTAGCCTTTTAAGGGGAAGTATTTGTTATATTCTCACTCCCATTTTTCTTCATGTTTAGCCCCATTAGTTTTCACATTACACAGACACGACTGTTTCAACACCTATGGATAAAAATGGAAGCTGTCGTGTCGCTAATATAAACATTATATTGGTTGTGGGAGTAATATTCAATCTATTAACGATTAGCTTACACTGTAAACACAATTAAAAAATAAATAATAAAAATAATAAAATAAATAAAATAATAAATCGAAAAATAATTACATAGAAAAAACAAAACCCTAACAAATAAATTCAGAAAAGTTGATGGAATGAATATAAACACCATACGAGGTGGAGCACTTTATTGACAGCGTTTCGCATATAGCTTTATTAGGTCATTGGCCTGATGAACCTATATGCAAAATGTTGTCAATAAAGTGCTCCTTCTCATGGGGTGTATATATTTACACCAGCTAATACGTATTTGGAATTATAACTAAGCTATATATATATATATATATTACCTTGTCCAAGTCTTTTTAACTATATTCTGGCTACCATTAGACGATTTTAATAATCTTACAAAAGGGTATCCAGCAATTAACAAGCTTCGAACTATCTCACTTAACCCTTCATGGTGATGGGCTGGTCTATCAGAGTGAGAACTGAGCAATCTCTGCCATACCCATAGCTTACTCTGACTGTTCCTTTTACTTATATATTTTCTAGATCTCAAGTGACGGCGTCTCTTGCTTGGATTGACCTCCTAATCTACCAAGATTGGAAGCCAAAGCATCACATCTTTCCTTTGCCCCTCAACTTTCTCTTCATAATTGCTGAGGGGCACAGGGCCCTGGGTGGGGCTTTGGTTTCCCGGGCATTTCCGCACCCTCCTTAGCTCCCCGCCATAGAGTGGCTTCGGTCACCCAGGCTTTATTATGGTCGGCAGGGAGGGTTCTGTGGGGGCGCTCGGTTATGGCCTTGGCCTTGCTCAGGGCCTTGGGGCTGTTCGGCCAGGCAGCTTGGGGAAAAACAACAACAACAACCCTTCATACTACAACAGACCCTTCTTAAGCTGCACAAATCGTCTAAATATAGCTAGAACCAAACTAAGATGTCGCCGGTACTGTACTGTTCTCTGACTAACCTTGCTCTAACAGCCACGTCCATAGAAGTTGCCAACAATTTACTGGGTACCGGTTCGTGCGTACAGCCTTCTCGTAGCACCGACACCCGATACGCCATCCTTCTCTGTGGAGTATAATAGTAAAGTGTAGTAGTAGTAGTAGTAATAGCAGTAGTAGTAGTAATTGAAGTTGCATAGTATAGTAAGGTAGTAGGAGTAGAATAATATATGATGCTTGTAAAATGTAATGTAGTAGTAGTAGTAGTAGTAGTAGTAATAGCAGTAGTAGTAGTAATTGAAGTTACATAGTATAGAGTAGTAGTATAGTAAGGTAGTAGGAGTAGAATAATATATGATGCTTGTAAAATGTAACGTAGTAGTAGTAGTATTTGTTCAAGTAGTAGGGGGTGAGGAAGGGAGTTAGAGAAGGAGATGAAGGCGACGGGGCTTGCCCAACATGCGTGAGTTGTATTTTTTTTAGTCAATTTTCAGAGTAGGACTTGAGATGATCTTTCTAATTATTTATATATATATATATATACTGTAGGCCCTATATATATTATTTATTCATATTAGCTTGGTGTACTTCACTAACAACTTATAATCCTAAAATGTTTCTGTGAGAGATTTTGTTAGTTTAACTGAGTTCTGACATTTGATTGTGATCTTTTTGTCTTATGTCTGACTATTTCACACCCTTCCAGCATTAAATATGACAGAGGTGTATGATTTCAGCAGTAGTTTGTGTTTATATAATAGGATGATAAGTGTATCAATATTTAATATTCTAGTACTATGACAATAAACTATTTTAAATTTTAATTTTAAGGTGGGTCACAGGCTGTTTTTATCTTTCTCTCCTTTTCTCTCTTTCCCTGGCTTGTATCCATTCGGCCCCATTCAGCTAACTGTTTTAAGATGTTTATATCCATCCAGGTGTCGATTTCTTCCTGGCGAGCGATAGTGAGCCAGCATTGTATGGAGAAATACGGCTTTGCCTTAGAAATATTTTTATCGAAAAATGTACAAATTTAGCTTGCTGTCAAAACAAAAATATATACAGTACATGCTGGCTCGCTACCGCTCGCCAGGAAAATATTGACACCTGGATGTGGGTAAACGTCTTAAAACAGTAGGCTGAATGGGGCCGAATGGATACAAGCCAAAGAGAGAGGGAGAGAAAGAGAAAAAAGCGAGGTGGGCTCCCTTAAGGTTGTCCAGTGGCTGTCTACTGAAGGGTCCGGCTGCAGTGAAGGGGGCCGGTCTGGTTGTGACAGCAGAGGAGAAAGTGAAATTGTGGAGGGTTTGTGTGTGTGTGTGTGCTGTACTGTGTGTGTGTGTGTGTGTGTGTGTGCAGTACTGTGCGCGTGTGGTAGAGTGCGTGTGTGTGTGTGTTTGTGCGTGTGTGTGTGTGCAGTACTGTGCGTGTGTGTGCGCGTGTGGTAGAGTGCGTGTGTGTGTGTGTGTGTACAGTACTGTGCGTGTGTGTGTGTGTGTGAAGTACTGTGCGTGTGGTAGAGTGCGTGTGTGTGTGTGTGTGCAGTACTGTGCGTGTGTGTGCGCATGTGGTAGAGTGCGTGTACAGTACTGTGTGTGTGTGTGTGTGTGTACAGTACTGTGCGTGTGTGTGTGTGTGTGTGTGCAGTACTGTGCGTGTGTGTGTGTGTAGGTGGGTGGGGGGGGGTGTTGCTGTAGTGTGTGTGTGTGTGTGGTGCTGTAGTGTGTGTGGTGCTAGAGTGTGTGTGTGGGTGGGGGGGGGGGGTTGCTGTAGTGTGTGTGTGTGTGTGGTGCTGTAGTGTGTGTGTGTGGGGGGGGGGTTGCTGTAGTGTGTGTGTGTGTTTGGTTCTGTAGTTGGGGTATGGGGGGGGGAGGGTTGCTGTAGTGTGTGTGTGTGTGGTGCTGTAGTGTGTGTGGTGCTGTAGTGT
Organism: Paralithodes platypus; assembly: GCA_032716605.1. Taxonomy (NCBI): domain Eukaryota; kingdom Metazoa; phylum Arthropoda; class Malacostraca; order Decapoda; family Lithodidae; genus Paralithodes; species Paralithodes platypus. The sequence continues at coordinate 56,281,238 of CM064482.1, read as the reverse complement.
GTGTGTGGGGGGGGGGGGTTGCTCTAGTGTGTGTGTGGTGCTGTAGTGTGTGTGTGGTGCTGTAGTGTGTGTGTGGGGGGGGGGGTTGCTCTAGTGTGTGTGTGGTGCTGTAGTGTGTGTGTGTGTGGTGCTGTAGTGTGTGTGGTGCTGTAGTGTGTGTGTGGTGCTCTAGTGTGTGTGTGGTGCTGTAGTGTGTGTGTGGTGCTGTAGTGTGTGTGTGGTGCTGTAGTGTGTGTGTGGTGCTGTAGTGTGTGTGTGTGTGTAGGGGGGGGGGGGGGGGGTTGCTGGAGTGTGTGCTGTACTAGTAAAAGTCACTCCACCTCCCTCCCTCCATTCACTATCAAACTGCATACTTCTACCACCACTTTCAAAAATCACCACCACCATCCACCACCATTAAGGAGGAGCCGGCCTGTGGCCGGGACAATTTTAAGTTTGATGGAGGTCTAGGGAGGAAACTAAAACAATACTAAGATGATCAATAAATAAGCCAAGAAATACGTCCATCCCCCCTTAATGCATGCGAATACCAATTAACGGGTTGGTGGTAAATTAATATGGTTAGTTAATCATACGCCTTTTAATTACCACACGTAATTAATGACAGGGGAGGTTTTAACTCTTGGGGGCTACTGTACAGGAGAGAGAGAGAGAGAGAGAGAGAGAGAGAGAGATTTACATAGATATACTGACCACACAGACCTTACGATCCCAGCGAGGTGGTCAGGACTTAATTCTAGTAGAGAGAGAGAGAGAGAGAGAGAGAGAGAATATAATATACCCTCACCTCTGCCTCAAGTAGCTTCTCGACATCCTCTCTGCTCTTCTGTGCCTGAAGGGTGAGCTTGGAGGGGGAGGGGTAGGACTGGGGGTCACTGGAGACTGAAGGGGCCTGAAGAGAAAGAGTTAAGAAAATTAGCATGGTCACACATAAGAAATACATATATACATTTATATATATATGTCTATTATTAATCTGTATATATACAGTATATATATATATACAGTATATATATGTATATACTGTATATATACAGTATATATATATATATATATATATATATATATTTCAGTGTATTTGTCTATTCTCTCTCTGTCTGTCTCTCGCTCTCTATCTCTCTCTCTCTCCCACAGACTAGTGTTACACAGGGAATGAAGACAATTCTGATCATTGCTTCCATGACTCATCCACTGCTTGTACATACACACACACACACACACACACACAGACACCTAGTATAGCCTCGTAAAGGTCAATGGAACTTACAACCTATTTTAGTTGATAAAGGTGGTACAGTTGCCAAAATAAGTGATGTCGCAGCACCAGGTATATTTCGATTCACAATTGGTATCAGCACTATCTAAGCCTTCTAAGGTTTATTTCATAGTTTCGAGTGAAGATATACAAAAAATGTCCTATCTTTACAGACCCTATTGAACATCTGGCAGACATTAATACAGCACACAGTGAGCAAAACGTAATGACAGCGGAGACATGACTTATTTGGCCAACCGTACCATGACACGAAGTCATAATATTGACAAAGAAATGGAAGGAAAGGTCTTAATATCGCCAAACTAATGGGCCAAACGTATTAAAATCTGAAAACGAAAGGGGCTTAACATGAGGAAGAAGGGGGACCAGAAAAATTACCCATCTCCCCTTAATTAGACTGTGTGCATGCATACCTCGCCCCCTACCCACATACCTAGGTCCGTGTGTGTGTGTGTGTGTGTGTGTGTGTGTGTGTGTGTATGTAGTTGGTTGTGTGTGTGTATGTAGTTGTTGTTGTTCTTGTTGTTGTTGTTCCCCAAGCTGCCTGGCCGAACAGCCCAATGCCAAGGCCATAACTGAGCGCCCCCACAGAATCCTCCCTGCCGACCACAATAAAGCCTGGGTGACCGAAGCCACTCCATGGCGGGGAGCTGAGGAGGGTGCGGAAACGCCCGGAAAACCAAAGCCCCACCCAGAGCCCTGTGCCCCTCAGCAATTATGAAGAGAAAGTTGAGGGGCAAAGGAAAAATGTGACGCTTTGGCTTCCAATCTTAGTAGATTGGGAGGTCAATCCACGGAAGAGACGCCGTCACTTGAGATCTAGATAATATATAAGTAAAAGGAACAGTCAGAGTAAGCTATGGGTATGGCAGAGATCGCTCAGTTCTCACTCTGATAGACCAGCCCATTGGTTGTGTGTGTGTGTGTGTGTGTGTGGGGGGGGTTGTGTATGTAGTGTGTGTGGGTGTTGGGGGGGGGGGGGGAGGGTTGTGTGTGGGTGTTGGTGGGGGGGGGGGGGTGTAGTGTGTGTGTGGGGGGGGGGGGGCGTATGTTTGTGGGTGTGTAGTGAAGTTGTGTGTGTGTGGTTGTGTATGTAGTGTGTGTATATGTGTGGGGGCGTATGTTTGTGTGTGTGTATGGGCATGATTGTGTGTGTAGTGTGCGTGTGTGTGTGTGTGTATGAACGTAATAATATATACTGTACAATAAATTGGTAGTAATATAAAGTGGTAGTAATATAGTGGTAGTAATATAAAGTGGTAGTAATAAGTAGTATAAAGTGGTAGTAATACGTAGTATAATGGTAGTAATATAAAGTGGTAGTAATAAGTAGTATAAAGTGGTAGTAATAGGTAGTATAATGGTAGTAATATAAAGTGGTAGTAATATAAAGTGGTAGTAATAGGTAGTATAATGGTAGTAATATAAAGTGGTAGTAATATAAAGTGGTAGTAATAGGTAGTATAATGGTAGTAATATAAAGTGGTAGTAATATAAAGTGGTAGTAATATAAAGTGGTAGTAATATAGTGGTAGTAATATAAAGTGGTAGTAATATAAAGTGGTAGTAATATAAAGTGGTAGTAATATAAAGTGGTAGTAATATAAAGTGGTAGTAATATAGTGGTAGTAATATAAAGTGGTAGTAATATAAAGTGGTAGTAATATAAAGTGGTAGTAATATAAAGTGGTAGTAATATAAAGTGGTAGTAATATAAAGTGGTAGTAATGCGACGTGACCAGAAACATTAGAGCCTACCTTAAAAAATTATTTAGTAAAGGGGGAAGTAGTTGCTTCTTCTCCATGGTTAGTCCCATTAGCTTTAAGATTTGAAGACGTTCGATCCATTAGTTCGGCGATTTTAAGACCTTTCACCCCGTTTCTGTGTCAATAATGTTTAGACCTTTCGTGCCATTTAGGTGTCGATTTTTTCCTGGCGAGCGATAGCAAGCCTGTAATTCTAGAAGAAACCGGCCTTTGGCCGGCAAATTTTTCTACCGAAAAATGTACAAAATATCTTGATGGGGTTCTCGGGAGTGTTTTTTTAAAGCTTGATGGAGGTCTAGCGATGAAACTATAAAATTAATAAATACATAATTGTATATATATATATATATATATACTGTATATACTGTATATATATACTGTATATAATATATACTGTATATAGCCAAAACTATACTCCGTTTCATTTCATCTGACGGTAAATTGAATCCCTTAGCAGTTAATTTCTCGACACTTAATGGAAAAATACGAAACCACTGTTTCTGCCTCATACTAACACCAAGTATATAATGATCAGCACCTTATTTCACTACAAAATCTTCAAAATTACTGAGAAATCTTGATTGGAACTTTGCAATTTACCGCCAGTTGAAAAGAAACAGACTATAAGCAGTACCCCCGTAACCCCTTCTGTAACAGCGACATCTTTTATAAATTATTGTACGTACCTACAGTATATTAAGACGATTTTGTGCAGCTTAAGAAGGATCTGAGGTAGTAAAAAGGGTTAATTGAGATAGTTATATGGCTTTCAATTGCTGGATAAATTCGTCTAATAGTAGCCAGAATAATGTTAAAAGTACGTGGCCGGTACAGAAGGGGTTAACTAGAGCTTTTCGTCATCGCTTGCCTCACGTGTTTGTTCGGTAATCTGGAGCGAGCGTGACTAGTGAAAGGAAGAAGCTTGGAAGAGGTTACCACCGCTACCACCGTCACGGATACGAGGTTGTTGTTGTTGTTGTTTTTGTTGTTGTTCCCCAAGCTGCCTGGCCGAACAGCCCCAAGGCCCCGAGCAATTCCAAGGCCATAACCGAGCGCACCCACAGAACCCTCCCCGCCGACCACAATAAAGCCTGGGTGACCGAAGCCACTCCATGGCGGGGAGCTGAGGAGGGCGCGGAAACGCCCGGGAAACCAAAGCCCCACCCAGGGCCCTGTGCCCCTCAGCAATTATGAAGAGAAAGTGGAGGGGCAAGGGAAAAATGTGACGCTTTGGCTTCCAATCTTGGTAGATTGGGAGGTCAATCCACGGAAAAGACGCCGTCACTTGAGATCTAGAAAATATATAAGTTAAAGGAACAGTCAGAGTAAGCTATGGGTATGGCAGAGATCGCTCAGTTCTCACTCTGATAGACCAGCCCATCACCACATGACTAGAACCCAATCCTCTCAGCATCAGCTAGGAAAGGCCCTAGAAAGCCGCCTTTGGCGGGGGGATAGCTCCCCTATTTCAACCCCTTTCGGGGTCGGGCACCCGCCAACGGGTACGAGGTTAAGGGGGGCACTGCTTAGTTTTGGCTCTATATATATTGTTACGTATCTTGATCCTCAAGTGGTTAACTTGATGAATCTAGATAGCACAGAGATATATATTAAGGTATCAGTCAGCTGAAGGCAAAACAAAAGTAAAATCTAATAAAATAATTTCCTGTTGTTGCTTCCTTTCCTTTTGGATCTTAGGACTTAGTATCCTTTATTGACTGATACTCTTTAATTATGAAAAATACTGAAACTAATTAAAGTCATGTAGTATTTATAAAGAATTATTATTTAACCGAAGCTTAGTAGGCTATGGTTATGAACCGAAGAAGTTATATCTAAAGAAGGACTATTAATTTTATAAAAAGTCTTGAAAGATAAATATTAAAGTAAGAATATTTCTGTCTCTTACCCTTTTTGAAATGAATAGATAGTTTTCTTCTATGTCCTTTTATTTATATTTAATGTAATTATTCTTGGTTCTTGTCTTACGTTAATAGTATTATATTATTATTATCATCAGGAGTAATATCAAAGTCACATACAAAGTTAGATATATATTTAATAATTAGTTAAATTTATTTCTTAACCACGTAACATTGAGGTTTGATTATGAGTAAATAAAGTTACAGGATCGCTTCATAGATTCGATTCAGGTCTCACTCAAATAATATGAAAAGCAAAATATAATATTTTGAAGCAAAAGAATTTTCTTCAGCTTAGGAAATCACTATAAGTAATATTAACACAGCCATGTTAGTCTAAGGCGATATTACTAATACGAGACAATAGCATCACCTTACTAAGCACCATTAAGCAATGTAAGCTTAATTCAAAGAAAATGAAAGAACTCGTAAGTATTAATATAAAACAATAGTATTACTTTCATCATAACCCAATTACTTAAAGAGTTGCTTTAGTCCACAAGTTAGTCAACTAAAATAGTTAAGTACATAATAATAGCGTTAACGTTAATTCCCAATTAAATAGTTAAACACATAATAGTAGTGTTCACGTTAATTCCCAATCAAATAGTTAAACACATAATAGTAGTGTTCACGTTAATTCCCAATCAAATAGTTAAACACATAATAGTAGTGTTCACGTTAATTCCCAATCAAATAGTTAAACACATAATAGCAGTGTTCACGTTAATTCCCAATCACATATCTCACTAACCAACATAACATAAGTGTTTACACCGAACACACTTAACACACATTTATATAATCTGACTGACAGTCACAATCCCATTATAATACTTCACCCCGTCTTCCTCCAGCTGCAAGTTCACCTTCCCCAACTCCAAATGAGACTGATTTGAATGCCCACAACTCGGGTCTTATATACCAAACAATGATGGTGTAGGAACGAATCAGGAGGCGGCGGGTGGTGCCGGCTCCAATCATAGCTCCTCGAATCACATAACAGGTGCCTGGTCCACTCACAGCTCCTGGCGTCGATCATACGTCATAGCATCGGTCATCGAGGTATGGGGCGAGCTGGTATGGGGCGAGATGGTTTGCCCACTCGCTCGTTCGCTCGCTAGTCTGCTTCACCACTTGGGTAGTTTGGCTCCTTGAACTCTAATTCTAACTCTTAAATTAACATACAGGGCTCCGTATGTCAGAATATATATATATATATATATATATATATATATATATATATATATATATTAGTTTCCTCACTAGACCTCCATCAAACTTGTAGACACCCCTTCAAGATAAATGTGTACATTTTCCAGTGAAAAAAGTCCCGAAAGGTCTATATATTGACAAAGAAATGGGGTGAAAGGTCTTGAAATTGCCAAACAATGGAACAAACTTCTTAAAATCTCAAAGCTAATGGGACTAAACATGAGGGAGAACATAGGACTACCTCCCCCTTAAAGATACGCTCGCGGTTTTAATTTGAATAGACTAGACGGGCACGTACAGTCGGCCTAATAAGTGATGTCTCGGCACCCATCATGTTTTGATCAATAATTGGTATCAGCAATATTTACACATGATTTCTTCCTTTTGAGTGAGATATACAACCATGTTCCTACACTTACCCACCATATTCAACATCTGACAGACATTAATAAAACACAGAGCAAGCCTTACTTAATGACAGCTGAGACATGACTTATTAGCGTCACTGTACACTCTAACGTATTGTATTAAAAAAATAAATACAAATAAAAACATTAAGGGAGCTCACCTCGCTTTTTTTCTCTTTCTCTCCCTCTCTCTTTGGCTTGTATCTCTTGTGGCCCCATTCAGCCTACTGTTTTAAGACGTTAATTTACTCCCATCCAGGTGTCAATATTTTGTTCTGGCGAGCGGTAGCGATCCAGCATATATATATATTTTTGTTTTGACAGCAAGCTAAATTTGTAAATTTTTCGATAAAAAAATTCTCCGGCGAAGCCAGATTTATGCATACAATGCTGGCTCGCTATCGCTCGCCAGGAAGAAATCAACACCTGGATGGGGATAAACTTCTTAAAACAGTTGGCTGAATGGGACCGAATGGATACAAGCCAAAGAGAGAGGGAGAGAAAGAGAAAAAAAAACGAGGTCGGCCCCCTTAAATCATCTTCCAATTCGTTGATATTATTGTTATCGGTGAGGCGTGGGTATAATGGCTTCAGGGAGAGAGAGAGAGAATATATAGATCATCATTCCCGGACCAACGATAAACAATAGGATTACCCAAGACCTTCACCTTAACCCCTTCTGTACAGTCGCGCTAATAAGTCATGTCCCAGCTGTCATTACGTCTGGCTTGCTCTGTGCTGTATTAATGTCTGTCAGATGTTGAATAGGGTGGGTAAATGTAGGAACAGGTTTGTATATTGCACTCGATATGATTATATGATTAGATATTAGATATTAGGGGGCCCACCTCGCTTTTTTTTCTCTTTCTCTCCCTCTCTCTTTGGCTTGTATCCATTCGGCCCCATTCAGCCTACTGCTTAAGACGTTTAACCCCATCCAGGTGTTAATATTTTCCTGGCGAGCGGTAGCGAGCCAGCATATATATATTTTTGTTTTGACAGCAAGCTAAATTTATACATTTTTAGATAGAAAAACGTCGGAGCAGCTAGTGTCCACCCCTTGTCTATGTACTGTTGTGATAAGATACTGCATATAACTATACTGTTTATGATATAGCAACACACACACACACACATACATATACAGTACATACGCATATATACAGTATATATATATATATATATATATATATATATATATATATATATATATATATATGTCATGTCCCTTCGCCCAGGACATATTTTTACCGAAAATGTACACATTTATCTTGAAAGGGGGGGGGGGGGTCTAGGGGGTGTTTTCATGAGCTTGATGGAGGTCTAGCGAGGGAACTCAAACATTTATAAATAAATAGAAAAAAACAAAAAACAAGCACTGCCCCCTTAACCCCTTGTGTACCAGCGACGTTTTTCATATTTTATATCAGCTAAATTTAAACGATTTTATGAAGCATAGGAAGGATATATGGTAGCTATAAGTATTAATTGAGATAATGTGCAGCCTAATAATGAGTAGACGTCCTTCCTAAGCTGAATAAAATTGTCTAATCATTACCAGAATATAACAAAAAGGATGTCACCGGTACGGAAGGGGTTAAAATCGGTGTTGGTTCGGTCACTATTTACTACAGGGGCTCCCACCGCTACTTTCCCTTTCTGTAATATTAGGTTAGGTGGAGGGGGGGGGGGGGGGGCTCGAAAAAGGTTCTCAAGGTGTTTTTTAGTTTTTATTTTTTTCGCCGCACGAGTGTTCTATAGTCTTTACTTTACTCACTTTCACACACACATACACACCCTCTGACATATTTTCTCTCTCACACACACACACACTCTCACTTTCTCTCCTGTGCTATCCTGTTCTTCCTCCATTCTATATTTTTTTTTTTTTTTGCTAGCACTACTATAATCAAGTTATGACCACCTCGTCTGCATCGTAAGGTCTGTGTGGTAAGTGTAGATAAGTAAATGTGTGAGCGTGTGTGTGCAGTATGTGAATGTGTATGTATGTATGTAGGCCTAATGTGAGTGTATGTGTGTGCATTTTTGTATGTGTGTTTGGCCTATATTGAATCACTTAGTTTTTGGCGCATATCCTATCTACCCACCAAATATCGTGAAAATCGGTTCATAACTCAGTAGAACGTTGCATGCTGATTAAGGAGTCGGCGGATCGAACCCTCACTGTCAAAATGTTATTGGCAGATGTCAAGCCCGGGCAACTTAACCTAGCGATTCGAGACAAACGCCTAATATTCATTCTTGGGAAGTACGGCGTCTGGATGGAGAAAAAAAAAAAAAAAAGGGAATCGCAAACATAACCTCCGTCCAGCTTCGTTGGTGGACGTAATGATGGGATAGAGCCATGGCTATCATAACATATTCTAAATTAAGGTCAACGACTATTTTATGAATTATACATATACCTCCTAATTTGCTGAATATGTTTATGCATATCAGTGTTATTGCATATTGCACGAACATATTAATGTTTCGTATATTCACCTTATGCAGCTTCTCTCTCTCTCTCTCTCTCTCTCTCTCTCTCTCTCTCTCTCACACACACACAGATATACACACAAGCACACATCCTTAAGTACATACCATTCACTAATCCTACCCAATCGAAGGTTATTCAGGATCTCTTCTACTATTCTCTCTCTCACACACACTAACTAAACACCCAAATAGGATTAACCCCCCCCCCCCTCAAAAATAAAATAAAAAATAAAATAAAGATTTATGGTAAGTGTGGCGTGTGACCTACCGCAGTGGGCGAGGTAGTAACTGAAGGAGGAACCCAAAGGAGGAACAGCGGAAAGTTGAAGAGCAGTAATACCAGCAGAAGAGAGGGCAGTAGGCGCCTCTTCAACCACGGCCATCCTTTAACCTCCATCACAACCTGAAGAATATAACATAAATAATATAACTTACGGTAGCATAACATGAAATTATAGGTATAGCTTGAATCCTCCTCCTCTAACCTCCATCACAACCTGAAGAACATAACATAAATAACATAACATATCGGAAATTATAACATACGGTAACATAACATAATTTACTGTAGGTAACGCTTGTACCACCCAAAACACACAACAAAAAATATACATATATAAAATAAAAAAAATATTACCAAAAATTGAATAAAACAGTACCATTGTCACTACTACCACTATCTTCTACTTCACTCCCTGTATATTGTCTCCGTTCAAACCCTACGGCAGATCCAAGTAACCTTGAATACTTGCATTGTCTTGATTCTTGATTTAAGGGCTGTGTGAATAGGCCCAACAAACTCTATCACGGTGTAGGTCAGCGGCCTCGAAGGACAAACTAAACTACATTGATCGAAAATGGAAAAATCAAGCAAAATCCTGAATTATAATTAACACAATTATCATATTAACCCACGTCGGACCAGGTAGTGTTAAGCCGGTGTCACACGAACATTTTAGCGGCCAATGTACTCACTCTTAATGCTACAGGTCCTTTCTAATCTGCATAAAATCATCATATGTTAGCCAGAATAAAACGAACACATGCGTTATCATGAGAGAACAAACAATGCAGACGTCCCACACCAGGCTAGAACACTCACAATAAGTTCACCATCGGCACTTATAAAGGATATTTGCAACGAATACAAAGTTTTATATATAAAATAGTGTTCAGAAAATGTATAAAAATAACCGATTAACATATGCATTGTCTATGTATCAAAAGAAATAACACTGGTTGAGGTACAATGTCTAATTCAGATATATATATATAATATTTATATAATATATTATATATATATATATATATATATATATATATATATATATATATATATATATATATATATATTATATATATATATATAATATATATATATATATATATATATATATTTATATATATATATAATTATATATATATATATATATATATATATATATACAGTATATATATATATATATATACTGTATATATATGAAAACATGCCAATGAACACGACATTATTTAATATCTACTCTGTACATTGTGTAAGTGGTTAGAAGTTAATGACGTTTGTAGAATATAATGATATATATACTGTATATACAGTATATATATATATATTGTAGAAGTATTGCACTATAACATTACCGTGGGCAATACAGAACACTTGGACTCTAACATAATGGTCACACATGTTAGAAGTATTAAGGGTACTGCTTAGTTTTGGGTCTAAATATAATTTATTATTATTATTATTATTATTATTATTTTTAGTTTCAAAACTAGACGTCCATCAAACTTAAATAAAATACCCCCCCCCCCCCCCCCCCCCCCCGCCCCTTCGAGATCAATGTGTGCATTTTTCGGTAGAAAAAATTTCCAAGGCCGGTTCCTCCTAAAACCTAAATGGCACAAAAGGTTTTAAAATTGACATAAATGGGGCGAAAGTACTTAAAATCGCCCAACTAATGCAACGAACGTCTTAAAATCTCACAGCTAATGGGACTAAACATATAGAAAAGCAACTACCTCCTTAATATGAGCACACTTTACAAACCTTTAAGGGGACGTTAGTTTATCTATTTATTTATGTTATTATTACCAGTATATAAATATATTATGTTATTATGTTATTAAGTTATTATTACCAGTATATAAATATATATGTATTGTTATTAAGTTATTATTACCAGTAAAAATATATTATGTTATTATGTTATTAAGTTATTATTACCAGTATAAATTATTATGTTATTATGTTAAGTTATTATTACCAGTATATAAATATATTATGTTATTAAGTTATTATTACCAGTATATAAATATATTATGTTATTATGTTATTAAGTTATTATTACCAGTATATAAATATATTATGTTATTAAGTTATTATTACCTTATTATTACCAGTATATAAATATTTATGTTATTATGTTATTAAGTTATTATTACCAGTATATAAATATATTATGTTATTATGTTATTAAGTTATTATTACCAGTATATAAATATATTATGTTATTATGTTATTAAGTTATTATTACCAGTATATAAATATATTATGTTATTAAGTTATTATTACCAGTATATAAATATATTATGTTATTATGTTATTAAGTTATTATTACCAGTATATAAAATATTATGTTATTAAGTTATTATTACCAGTATATAATATATTATGTTATTATGAGTTATTATTACCATATATATATATATATATATATATATATTTTTTTTTTTTTTTTTTTTTTTTTAACTTGCTCCCTGGTCCTCTATCAAGCATTATACAAAAACACATCCCCCCCCCCCCCTTCGATATAAGTGTACATTTTTCGGTAGAAAAATTTCCTGGCCGAAGGTCGGTTCCTCCAAAATTATAACACACGTACACACTCATTCACTTTTGTTGTTCTCTCTCTCTCTCTAAGTTTTAACACATTACAGACACTAAACAACACACACCACGACACAGACACACACAACACATACACTGACAGACACTACACACACACATATTCAGGTATAATACACTACACACACACACACACACATATTGACACTACAACACACACACACATCGACAAGAGATGTAGCCTACACACAAGCACACATCAGTAATTACATATCGTGTACCAATCATAAGCAATCGAAGGTTGATGAAACTCAATTATCTCTCTCTCTCTCTCTCTCTCTCGGTGTTCTTCTCGTCTATTAGTATACGCTTCTAGCTAATCCTAATTATTCCAGTTCTTAAAGTTCACACACACATTCTCTCTTTCTCTGTGTGTGTTATTCTTCTTGTCAATTAGCATACGCTTCTAACTAATCCTAATGATTCGACAGTTCTTAAAGTTCACACACACATTCACTTTTGTTTTCTCTCTCTCTCTGTCTGTTCTTCTTCTCGTCTATTATTATACGCTTCTTCTAACTAATCCGAATGATACAAGTTCTTAAAGTTCACACACACACATATTCACTCCCTCTCCCTCTCTCCCCATCCATTATTATCCGCTTTTAACTAATCTTAATGACTCAAAAGTTCTTTGACACAGAAAGCAAAGAGTAGTCATAAACGGTAAGGCATCTAAATGGACCAATGTAAGTAGCGGGGTACCCCAGGGATCGGTACTAGGACCAATTCTCTTTCTAATTTATATCAACGACATAGATGAGGGTCTCACCTGTACAATCTCAAAATTTGCTGACGATACAAAAATTGCAAATAGCGTACTTTCAAAAGTTGACGATATGCAACACAATCTAGATAAATTGTCATGTTGGGCCCAAATTTGGCAAATGAGTTTCAATGCGGATAAATGTAAAGTACTACATATCGGATACCTAAATGAGAAAGCAAACTATTCGATGAATGGCACTCAGCTTAAGAATGTAAACAGAGAAACCGATCTGGGAGTAACAATATCGAGTAACCTAAAACCGAGTCAACAATGTTCAGAAGTTGTTAAGAAGGCAAACAAAATAATTGGCTTTATAGGCAGGTCATTTGAGCATAAATCCAAAGAAGTTATCCTAACCCTTTACAATTCCTTAGTCCGCCCTCTTCTGGAATACTGCGTTCAATCCTGGTGCCCTTATTACCAAAAAGATATAAACAAGCTAGAACGAGTTCAACGTAGAGTTACCAAAATGATACCTAGCCTAAAGAACAAACCATACGAAGAGCGTCTTAGAGAATTAAATCTATTTCCTTTAACCCAGCGCAGATTAAGAGGTGACTTAATTCAAGTGTTCAAAATCATCAAAGGCATCGACAATATGAACTGTAATAAGTACTTCACTATCAACCAATCTAATTACACGCGGGAAACGGTTGCAAAATTATTGGTAAATCTTTTAACTCACACGAATCTAAGAATTTCTTCTTCAATCGAGTTGTCAACTTGTGGAATGGGCTTCCCCGAAACGTTATAGACTGCATCACCGTTGATTCATTTAAACTCCGCCTAGACAAATATCTCGCATCAAACCCGCGACTGACTGCGTTTGTAAATGAATAACTTTATTTTATCCCCCCCTCAGTTACTAACCCATCTGCTCCCTACTAACTTCCTAATCCTGCCACGGACATTAGTTCCAGGGCAGTAATTCCCTTTCCAATGTTCCCTTACCCACTCTAAACCACTGTTTGGACACTTGATCCTCAGTGTTTTGGAGGACAAGCAACCTAGAAGGGTCACTAGATCTGTTGTTGCTTGATTTCCTTTGTACTCCTTTGTACTCTCTCGTACACACACACTCACTCACTCTCACTCCTCCCTCCCCAACCCCTCACTCTCTCTCACACACACACACATTCACTCCTCCCCCTCTCTCTCACACACACACACACTCCCTCCCTCTCATCCTGGCTACAAGTTGAAACCAGGAAAAACACCCGGACAGGTCCCGGCTTTGACCCCTTCACCTTTCATCAGCCGACCTTCAGGTACCGTCAGCGGGGCTCGAACCCTCGCCGTTATAGAGACAGCCTTCGTAAACACCAACAGGAATCCATTGTCACTTTTCGCACCATTAACCCCTTCTGTACCGGCGACGTCTTTCTAATTGTATTCTAACTATCTTTAGACATTTTAGTGCAGTTTACGAAGGATCTGTGGCATTAGAAAGGGTTAAGTGAGATAGTTCGAAGCCTGTTAATTGCTGTAGGCCTTTCTCACTTAACCCTTTCTACTGCCACAGATCCTTCGTAAACTGCACTACAATGTCAAAATATAGCTAGAATAAAATTAGAAAGACGTCGCCGGTACAGAAGGGGTTAACCCTTTCAACTATATTTAACCCCTTCTGTACCGGTGATGTACTTTTCATTATATTCTGGCGACTATTAGACGATTTTGTACAGCTTAGGAAGGCCGTCTACTCATTAAAAGGCTACAGACTATCTCAATTAATCATGTCAGCTATTATATCCTTCCTAAGCTTCATAAAGACGTCTAAATATAGGTGAAATCATATCTAAAGTGGCATTACTTGATTTAAAGGAGCTCACCTCGCTTTTTGTCTCTTTCTCTCCCTCTCTCTTTAGCTTGTATCCATTCGGCTCCATTCAGCCTACTGTTTTAAGACGTTTACCCCCATCCAGGTGTCAATATTTTCCTGGCGAGCGGGAGCGAGCCAGCATAGGCCTATATGTATTTATTTTATTTTTTTGACAGCAGGCTAAATTTGTAATTTTTTGATAGAAAAATTTCTCCGGCGAAGCCGGATTTCTCCATGCAATGCTGTCTCGCTATCGCTCGCCAGGAAGAAATCGATGCCTGGATGGGGATAAACCTCTTAAAACAGTTGGCTGAATGGGGCCGAATGGATACAAGCCAGGGAAAGAGAGAAAAGGAGAGAAAGATAAACAAAATCCGGTGACCCCCCTTAAAGATATGATTTACCACGGACTGGGAGCTGCCTCTATACTTCACTGATAGGGGGTATCTTGTGGGAGAATGTCTATGGGTGGATGGATGTATAAAGGAGTACAAAGGAAATCAAGCAACAACAGTTCTAGTGACCCCTCTAGGCTGCTTGTCCTCCAAAACACTGAGGATCAAGTGTCCGAACAGTGGTTTAGAGTGGGTAAGGGAAAATTAGGAAGGGAACTACTGCCCTGGAACTAATGTCCCAGGAACTAATGTGGGACGTCCCAAGCCCCGTCATCGATTGGTCTGTGTGGCGGTCTCCATCTTCGCCACAATACTCCTCCTTTGAGGTAGAAACATTCACCACCCTCCTTCTCACATTCCTCTTCACTCACGGACCTGGCAGCTAACTCCTTGCATTCACGATCATCTCTCTGTAGCTCTACCAGGCCACTAGGACAATTTGGAGGGGTTTCATGGTCATCGTTAGGGTCAAGATGAGCCATAAAGGTGTCAGATAAATCCACCTCAGTCACATCATCAGGCACAGTTGGAGCATCATTCACACTCTCATCATCCCTTTCATCAACTCTTACATTCGGTACATTTCTGTCTGAGGGAACTGCTACTTGAGACATTGAACGTGTGACAGCACACACAGGGAAAACTGTTGGCATCTCCTTTTCGAGCTCACCGGTTAGTGGCTCGTTAACAGGGGAAAGTGACAAAATGGGGTCTGGTCGGACCTTCTCACCTGCTACATCATTCCCCAAAAGGAGAGTTACCCCAGGCACAGGGATATCTTGGGACCTACACAAAGCTATGGTGGCCTCACCCTGTAGTAACTCACATTCAATTTCGCCTTTTACCAAGTATGCATAAAACTGGCCTCCAGCACCTCTCATTACAACTGGTTCGCCAGGTGGGCACTCAGTGTAAGGATTCACCATGAGGGTGCTAGTAGAACCTGTGTCTCTCAGAATTTTTACCTCATGCATGCAACCATTTAATCTCACGTTGCCAGATGAAATAAAGGGACGGTAACTGTCCTGCACTGATGGTGAAATTATTATTGGCTTAACCCTAGTGGGTTGCACCACACATGCTACTACACCCCTGTCTAGATGATTTACGTTAGCTGCTAGGTACTCCTTCTGTCGAGAGTCCTGCATTAAAGGAACTTTTGGTGCTAGGTACTCCTTCTGTCGGGAGTCCTGCATTACAGGCACATATGGAGTTTGAGATACGGCGGCAACTGTCTGCCCCGATCTCTCGGTTCTCTCCTTGGCCCAGCACTGATAAGCTAGGTGGCCTCTCTTGCCACAAAAAGTACATACTTTAGGGGATACGGGAACGTTCCCTCTTTGAGCATTACTATTAGTTTGGGGCCCACCTCTGTTACCATTGCCCTGAGTCGCATTTTTAGTTGGGGGAACATTTCTATTTTGGCTAGCTGGGGAAGACGTTATAGGCTTGTGACCGAGTCTGTCAGATTTGTGATTGGGATACTTAAAATTAGAGCTAGAATTATCGTAGGGCTTCTTTCCACGAAATTTGTTGTTGAGCACGTATGTGTCAGCCATGTCAGCAGCGTCAGCAAGACAATCTACCTTTTTCCCCTTTAAATGATAGGATACAGAAGAATCAATTTTCCATAGGAAATTTTCTAACAGGACCAACTCCTTCAGATCGTTGTAGCTTGTGACTTTCTTACTCTTGACCCAATGATTGAAAGTTTTAGTCATGGTCCTGGCAAATACCTTATGGGTTTCTTCTACTTTCTTCTGGTTTTTACGGAAAGATTGCCTGTAAGCCTCAGGCTGCAATTGATAGGTTTTTAGGATAGCTTCTTTGAGATTGTCATAATCCTGCCTAACTTCTGCTACTTCTGACAAATACGTGGCTCGAGCCTGCCCTGTCAAAACGGTTTGTAACATAAAAGGCCATTGATCTCTTGTCCACTTCATACCTCCAGCAACTTCCTCAAACAAAACAAAGAAATCCTGCACATTATCCTCAGTGAAAGGTGGAATGACACTAGTCATAGTCAATCCCAGAGGGGGAGCAATTACGGGAGCATTTGTATTGACATTTAGTTGAGCCGTACGATATTGATATTCACATTGTTCGGTCGTTGCTCTGGCTTTTATGCTGGCTTCTTCGATATTTGCTCTTATTCTGGCTTCTTCGGTATTTATTCTGGCTAGTTCTATTTTTAGTTTGGCTTGTTCTAGTTCGAATATTTGATCACCGGTCAAACCAGGTGGCAATTGTATATCAAGTTGGCTAGGTTTACTCGGGATCCCACCAACTGCTCCGTCACCCTCCCCGCCTTCTACAGGGAACAGGTGGGTTTTTATGGTCTGAGCCACCTCTACTTTGGACATGTTTGAGACAGTTAATTGGAGATGTGAGGCAAGCACTTTCAGTTCGGATTTTGACAGACAGTCAATATCAGGGGCTGTGGGTTCTGATTCTATGAAAACTCGAGCATCTTCTTCATTAATTAGTTGAGGCATGATTAATAATTGATTTTTAAGTAGTGAAACGTTAATGAAACTGAGTGAAATTGTATGAAACGAATCCTGGCGAGGTCGCCACTCTTCTGTTACGTATCTTGATCCTCAAGTGGTTAACTTGATGAATCTAGATAGCACAGAGATATATATTAAGGTATCAGTCAGCTGAAGGCAAAACAAAAGTAAAATCTAATAAAATAATTTCCTGTTGTTGCTTCCTTTCCTTTTGGACCTTAGGACTTAGTATCCTTTATTGACTGATACTCTTTAATTATGAAAAATACTGAAACTAATTAAAGTCATGTAGTATTTATAAAGAATTATTATTTAACCGAAGCTTAGTAGGCTATGGTTATGAACCGAATAAGTTATAGCTAAAGAAGGACTATTAATTTTATAAAAAGTCTTGAAAGATAAATATTAAAGTAAGAATATTTCTGTCTCTTACCCTTTTTGAAATGAATAGATAGTTTTCTTCTATGTCCTTTTATTTATATTTAATGTAATTATTCTTGGTTCTTGTCTTACGTTAATAGTATTATATTATTATTATCATTAGGAGTAATATCAAAGTCACACAAAAAGTTAGATATATATTTAATAATTAGTTAAATGTATTTCTTAACCACGTAACATTGAGGTTTGATTATGAGTAAATAAAGTTACAGGATCGTTTCATAGATTCGATTCAGGTCTTACTCAAATAATATGAAAAGCAAAATATAATATTTTGAAGCAAAAGAATTTTCTTCAGCTTAGAAAATCACTATAAGTAATATTAACACAGCCATGTTAGTCTAAGGCGATATTACTAATATGAGACAATAGCATCACCGTACTAAGCACCATTAAGCAATGTAAGCTTAATTAAAAGAAAATGAAAGAACTCGTAAGTATTAATATAAAACAATAGTATTACTTTCATCATAACCCAATTACTTAAAGAGTTGCTTTAGTCCACAAGTTAGTCAACTAAAATAGTTAAGCACATAATAATAGCGTTAACGTTAATTCCCAATCAAATAGTTAAGTACATAAATAGTAGCGTTAACGTTAATTCGCAATCAAATAGTTAAACACATAATAGTAGCGTTCACGTTAATTCCCAATTAAATAGTTAAACACATAATAGTAGCGTTAACGTTAATTCCCAATCACATATCTCACTAACCAACATAACATAAGTGTTTTACACCGAACACACTTAACACACATTTATATAATCTGACTGACAGTCACAATCCCATTATAATACTTCACCCCGTCTTCCTCCAGCTGCAAGTTCACCTTCCCCAACTCCAAATGAGACTGATTTGAATGCCCACAACTCGGGTCTTATATACCAAACAATGATGGTGTAGGAACGAATCAGGAGGCGGCGGGTGATGCCTGCTCCAATCATAGCTCCTCGAGTCGCATAACAGGTGCGTGGTCCACTCACAGCTCCTGGCGTCGATCATACGTCATAGCATCGGTCATCGAGGTGTGAAGGCTAGCATGCTGGTATGGGGCGAGATGGTTTGCCCACTCGCTCGTTCGCTAGTCTGCTTCACCGTTTGGGTAGTGGGCTCCTTCAACTCTAATTCTAACTCTTAAATTAACATACAGGGCTCCGTATGTCAGAAAGTACAAACAAACCTTTAAGAATACACCTCCAAGACGATAACATACCTGTCCTCTATACACCCGGAATACACACACACACACACACACACACACACACGAGTTCTTACCTATTCCGTTATTTCACTTATGCAGTTAAAAATATTATGATGAATTTACAGGAATAATTTGTTACTACAAAAGTTAACCCTTTGAAGATTATGACGCATTTTGACATTTTCTTCTGGCTATCATTAGACGACCGTATACAGTTTAGGAAGGATCTGTGTGAATTATAAGGGTAAAGACTATTCAATTAACCCTCTGATTTCCATATACCCTTCCCAATCTAAAGAAAATCGGCAAATATTAGCCAGAAAACAGAAAAGAAATGTGTAATCGGATCTTGAAAGTGCTAGAATAGGATTGATTTATTTGTTAGTAGTCTTGGCAAATCCAACGTCAAGGCTATTAACCTAATTGCAATGACGACTTGTCTATTTTGACTGCTATGTCGTCATTCCAACCGCGGTTAAAAAGAAAACGTCTAGAGTCTACTCCTTATCTTGCTCTAGGAGACGTTGTACATTAACCAAAACTACCACCGAAGGTGAAAAAAGCATAGAAGAGAAGAAAAAGGGGTTTACCTTAGTTACCGCTTAAGGCCCATCCCGTGTACCGTCATTTGCAGATCCCTGTCGAACGTGCGCATGAGCGACCCTCTTTTGTCATAATTTTTTCACGCGCTCCATTGCTTGAGTCCGCTTTTGTTGTGCTCCTTCAATTCACCCTGTTTTAGGTTCGTTTCGGCTTATCTGGCCTTCTTTTTTGTTAGACAGATGTTACGTGATCTAGGGCACACGTAAATGGGCTCCTAAGTGTGTATAATGTTGACGCGTGTGGAAATAGCCTACCGAAGGTACGGGGGCGCCTGGCGTTCCTCGTATATGTTTTTCATTCTTTCTCTTTTCATATTCTTTTTTCCTGTTAGTCTGGGCGTAGTTTAGCTTTTAGCTTAATTTAGCCTAGCTCGTTTTCTCATTCAGGAATTGCTATGCCCCTATGAGTTTTCATTTTTTCATAGCCTAAGGTGTACCGTTGGTAAACAATCTGAGATTTCGTTGGTGGCGGTGCTGTTTGTAGAGTTTGTGTCGGCCGCATTATTAGCGTTATTCCCGAGTCCCCCCTTTCGAGCCTTCACTGTGTCTCAAGGGCCTGGGCGACAGGTGGTTCGTGATAATCCAGGGGTACCCCACGGGGTACCTTCACACCACAGGGTTTTTCGCCCCTGACACATTTTCTGCTCTCGGCTAGGCCACCCTTTTTCTCACCAGTTTCATTTACTGGTTTTTGTTTTCTCTTCCTGTTTCACCTCCATCCTTTCATAGTCTTTTTTGCCCAATCCAGGGGTACCCCACGGGGGCCCCTGTTTGTGCGAAACCACCCTCCCTGCCACTTCTCCTCATGGGCTTTGCTCTACCTCTGTGGGTTGGGTGGTTCCTGGGGGATGTGCCTCCTCTCCCCTGGTGTGTCTTCCTTGCCTCTCCCTTTCCCGGTTGAGTTAGGATATTTTCAAGGAAGACACTGCTCAGCTTGATGGCCATCATCGCTTGGAGTTCATAAGGAGATGACGCATTTTTGTGGCCCTTTTTTGGTATTCCCTAGACGCTCCTCTCGCTTTTTCGGCGCCGGACCATCTCGGCCGGTCCCGCAAATTTGCGGGAGCTCGATTCGGTCCTCTGGGACGTTTCGGCTCCCCACAAATTTGCGGAGATCATTGGGGGGGGGCCCGCAAAATTGCGGGAGGGTGGTGTCGGTACGGTTATGACTCCATTGGCCCGCAAATTTGCGGTAATAGTTGGCTTTTACTATTGACCTTTTTTATGTCATCTTGTTGCCTGATACTATTTGGTGTGTGCACTTTACTGGTGTTATAGGCCCTGCATGTAAGATGTTGAGTGGTGGTTAACACTATTTGTTAGTAGTCTTGGCAAATCCAACGTCAAGGCTATTAACCTAATTGCAATGACGACTTGTCTATTTTGACTGCTATGTCGTCATTCCAACCGCGGTTAAAAAGAAAACGTCTAGAGTCTACTCCTTATCTTGCTCTAGGAGACGTTGTACATTAACCAAAACTACCACCGAAGGTGAAAAAAGTATAGAAGAGAAGAAAAAGGGGTTTACCTTAGTTACCGCTCAAGGCCCATCCCGTGTTCCGTCATGCGCAGATCCCTGTCGAACGTGCGCATGAGCGACCCTCTCTTGTCATCATTTTTTCACGCGTCGCCATTGTTGAGTCCGCTTTTGTTGTGCTCCTTCAATTCACCCTGTTTTAGGTTCGTTTCGGCTTTTCTGGCCTTCTTTTTGTTAGACAGATGTTACGTGATCTAGGGCACACGTAAATGGGCTCCTCAGTGTGTTTAATGGAGACGCATGTGGAAATAGCTACCGAAGGTACGGGGGCGCCTCGCGTTCCTCGTGTGTGTTTTTCATTCCTTTCTCTTTTCATATTCTTTTTTCCTGTTAGTCTGGGCATAGTTTAGCTTTTAGCTTATTTTAGCCTAGCTTGTTTCTCATTCAGGAATTGCTATGCCCCTATGAGTTTTCATATTTTCATAGCCTAGGTGTACAGTTGGTTCACGATCTGAGATTTTGTGGTGGCGGTGCTGTTTGTAGGGTTTGTGTCGGCCGCATTATTAGCGTTATTCCCGAGTCCCCCCTTTCGAGCCTTCACTGTGACTCAAGGGCCTGGGCGCTTGGTGGTTCGTGATATCCAGGGGTACCCCACGGGGGCCTCTCCCTCACACCACAGGGTTTTTCGCCCCTGACACATTCTCTCCTCACGGCTAGGCCACCCTTTTTCTCGCCAGTTTCATTTACTGGTTTTTGTGTTCCCTTACTGTTTTCACCTCCATCCTTTCTTTCCCTTTTGCCCAATCCTGGGGTACCCTACGGGGGCCCCTGTTTGTGCCAAACCACCCTTCCTGCCACTTCTCCTCATGGGCTTTGCTCTATCTCTGTGGGTGGGGTGGTTCCTGGGGGATGTGCCTCCTCTCTCCTGGTGTGTCTTCCTTGCCTCTCCCTTGACCGGTTGAGTCAGGATATTATCAAGGAAGACACTGCTCAGCTTGATGGCCATCGTCGCTTGGAGTCATAAGGAGTTGACGCTTTTTTCTGGGCCTGTTTTGGTATTCCCTAGACGCTCCTCTCGCTTTTTCGGCGCCGGACCATCTCGGCCGGTCCCGCAAATTTGCGGAGTGCTCGGTTTGGTCCACGGACGTTTCGGCTCCCCGCAAATTTGCGGAGATCGCTGGGGGGTCTCGCGGTGAGGCGGGAGGGTTGTGTCGGTACGGTTATGCCTCCATTGGCCCGCAAATTTGCGGTTATAGTTGGCTTTCACTGTGACCCTTTTTTGTGTCATCTTGTTGCCTGATACTATATTGGTGTATGCACTTTCCTGGTGTTATGGACCCTGCATGTGAGGTGTTGAGTGGTGGTTAACACTTTCTCCATCTTTGCAGGTTCTGCTTGTGCTCTTCCGCCTCACCCGCCCTCCTCACCTCCATCGGTGCTCCCGGTTTAGAGTGAGTACGACTTCCAGTTTGCATGTGTGTTCCTGTTTACCCATGCTCATTCCCTGGTTTTTATTGGACATTATCTTCCCTTACTCCGTCAACGTGCTGCTTATGGTGTGTGTTCTTCCGTTGCAGGTGGGATGCCTTGCTTTCGCCAGGGCTGTGGCTCCCCGTGCTTGGAATGCCACAGGTCCTGCTTACGCCACTCTCAATGTGTGTCCTCTACGGCCTACCTCCCTGCTTTGTGTGGCCCGTGTATGGACCTGGTGGATGTGGTGGACCATCACCCTGGTTCCTCTGACGCGGCAGTGGCCTCTGCATCCCTTCAGTCTGTGTGGGCGGTGGTCTCCCACCACATTAGGACTGTGGGCCACCGTTCCCCGGCCTTTGTTGACGACCGGATACGCGTCGCCCTGGGCATCCCTGACCCGTCTGGAGGCCGTTTACCTGGCCCTCTCCCTGCTCGGGCCCTCCTCCCTGAATCCCGTAGTCGGTCGTCACATCGTCGGGTGGATCCCCAGCTCCGTCCACGCTCTCGCTCTCCTCGTCGCCCGTCCTCTACTGCCCCTCCTCGTCCTCCTGATCACCTTGACTCCGCCGTTCGCCCTCGTCATGGTTCTCGCCCTGAGGCCGGGGTTAGCGTCTCTGCCCCTGTACGCCCTCCCCTGGCCTCTCCGGATAGGGGCTCTACTACCTTCCGCCCGCTTCCCCTGCACAAAAGACGTCCTCTTCATTTGTCCTCTACGCGCGCGGATGTTCATGCTGTAGCTGGCCCTCTGCTCCCTCCTTCTACTCTGTCCAGGAGGGTCCGCCAGGATGTAGTTGCTTCTCCTCCTACTTCTCCTGCTTCGGTGCCTCTTCTTCCTTCTCGGTCTCGTCCCAAGGTGGAGGTTCCTCCCTCCTCCGCCTCGGTGTCGGGCCGCCCTGTTCTCTCAGCCCCGGGGATCCTTGCTCTGTTTCCCCCCGCGGCTCCTTCTGACCTCCTTTCACCCGGCCAGCCTTCCTCCTCCCGTCATCCTGCTCCTCTTCCTTCTTCTATTCCTGATCTTCGCTTGCCGGCTCCCAGTGAGGGTACCCCGCCGCTTGACTCGGTAGAGTATAGCGAGGTTTCGGGGTCCCCTTTCTCGGGGGCTGACGTGTCGCTGGAAGAGGGGGATGGTGATGTTTCCCCCTCGGGCGTTAGTGATCGGGGACGAGACCCTCAGGACCGCCACGGCCGTCGTCGCTCGCCTTCTTTGGGCCGCGACGCTGCTGTTTCGTGTCGTGGGTCTCGCTCTCGCTCACGCTCGCCCCTGCGGGCCGAACTATCTTCGGGGGGGTCGCCTCTCTCGGATCGATTTTCGGCTATGCAGGGGTGGGTTGTGTCACACTTCGACGCGCGCTTGGAGGCGATGCAAGAATCCCTCTTATCGCGCTTCTTGGCGGTGACACAACCTCAGCGCCTCACCCAACCTGCCCCTGCTTTGGTCCCCCTCCCCTCTGTGGTGGACCACATTCCTTCTCGCCCTGCTTCTCCGCCTGCCCGGTCGTCGGCTAGTACTGCTCCTGCCCTGGCTCAGGTGGTTGCCCCTGCTGTCTCCCATGCGGGGGTTCTCCGTCTGCTAGGGCAGGGTCCGCGCTTGCCCCCCATCCAGAAGGCCAAGGTCCCGTCGCGGACTATGCCGCTCCTCTATGGCTCCTTGGCTGTTTGGAAGGGGGTGCAGGCCTCCCACCCGGAGCGTGCTACCGACTTCCCGTCAGGTGAGAGGGCCCTACCTTCGGACTGGTCGGTCCAAATTAATGACAAAATGTAGTTCAGGGCGATCAGGGTGGATGGTCAGGTGGCCGACGTGGAGGTGCGGGCGTACCCGACAAGGACTGACCTTCAGTACTTTTCGGTGAAGCCCAAGCCCCCGTCTGCTCCTCGAACTAAGCTCTGGTCAGACTTCAGCCGCCAGGACATCCTTCAGGATGTTCAGTCCCTGGCTGTGTTAACGGGACTGTCCTCCTATGGGACGGGTTTGTGCGACGACGGTAAGCCTGGCTTAGCCGTCGTGCTCGATAATCCTCTCCCATTGGAGGCCTGGTTTGCTGAGGCCTTAGACTTTGCCAACCGTTCCGTCGACAGATCTGTTTCAGTCCCTCCCCCAGAGTCGTCACTGCTTTTGCCTCCTCTGGTATCTGTCGGCGGATTGGATGGCAAGTTCTGGTCCTGGATTAGCGCACCCAAACTTGAAATTTGTGCTATTGCTAACCCGTTCTTCTCCCACCCAGATAAGTCCTCTGTCGACAGGGATTTTACCTTGCGGCAGAGGGTGGCGAACTTATTGTCTTGTCTTCTAGGTTCCCTCCAGACGTCTGTTCACCACCTGCGACTTATCGAGGCGACTGCACCTGGCGATCTTCGCGAGGGTTTGGACCACGTTCGGCGGATCCACCTTCAGCTCGCGGTGTCTTTGGTTCCCGAGCTGAAGGCGGTTTTGTGCGAGGCAACTCGACAACGCCAGACGGTAAGGTCCTCGTTCTGCCGGAAAGCCCCTTTGGATATTCGTCAGGGTTTGTTATACTCTGAACTATATACATCGGGGCTTTTTGCGCAGGATGCTTGGGAACGCTACGCTTCTCTGTCAGCGGACCCTGCTTACGACACGCAAAGACGCGCTGTGTCGCGACCAGGGTCTTCGCAGTCCCGTCCTTCTGCCGGTCCCCTTCGGGGTGCTGCCGCCAATGCTGCCGCCAAGAAAGGGCGCAGGAAAGGGAAGTTGCCGGCCAGAGCGTCGGTTCCGCCTCGCACTTCTGCTCCTGCTCCCTTTCATCCCCGCCGAGAAGGGGCTGGCCAGCCTTCCACTTCCGGCCGCACTTCGACGGGGTCAGACGCACAACGGACAGGGGATGGGGTGACCCGCCCTTTTCGGCGAAGTGGGGGGGGTAGGGGTGGTCAACGTGGCTCTTATGACCGCAGGGACCGTACCGGGGGACCCTCCACGTCAAAAAATGTGTAGGTTCTCCAGGTCGGTCTCCTCCTTGTTCTCCTTCTCGCCTCGCAGAAAGGGTCGCTCACCTCATCTCGGGGGCTCCCACAGGTTATTTTCGCCCTTGCGCCCTTCGGTGGCCGCGAGGGACGTGGGGGCGGAAGATTGCACGGAGGGGTCTAACCTGGAGATGGAAGTCCAGACCCCCACTCAGCTCTTGTCAACGAAGCCGGCCTGTCTCTTCGGAGGTGGCCGACGTGATTACATCCATGCACGAGCAGGGAATCGTCAAGGAGGTGAAAGCCGGTCAACCGGTTTTCCTCTCCCGTGTTTTTCTGGTACCGAAGAAGGACTGCGACGCGATGCGACCGGTGGTGGATCTGTCGGCCCTCAACGGGCACATCGTGAACACACGGTTTCGGATGCTGACGGTGCACCAGGTACGACTGGCCCTGCGACCTCTGTCGTGGGTAGTGTCGCTGGACCTCAAGGATGCGTATTGGCACGTTCCTATCCATCCTCGTTTCCAGCGATTCTTGGCCGTTCAGACTTCCGATCGTGTGTTCATGTTCGACAGACTTCCCTTCGGTCTCAACATCGCGCCGCGGATCTTCTCGAAACTGGTGAAGCAGGCTCTGGATCCTCTCCTCAGGAGCGGCCTCCAGATCCTGTTTTACTTGGACGACTGGTTGATAGTTTCAGACACCCTAGAACAGTGCGTCCACGACACCCTCACAGTAGTTCGACACATCACACAGTTAGGGTTCAAAGTCAATATTCCCAAGTCCCGCCTGACCCCGCGTGTCGTGACGTGGGTAGGTCTCGAATGGGATCTGTCCGACGCTACGGTAACCCAGAGTCAGCCAAACGCGGTGAAACTTCGCAGGAAGGTCTTCGCCGTGTTGCACTCGGTCTCCCTCACGAGGAGGATCTGGGACTCGTTAGTGGGTTCACTGAATTGGGCTGCTCTGACCATTCCCTTAGGGAGGCTCAGGCTGCGCCGCCTAATCCTCATGGGCAACAAGGTGTTTCCGTTGGCCCCTATGGATCGGCTCATGCCGATCCCGCGTACCATTCACAGACACTTAGGACACTGGGTTGCTCGGGGCACGCTCTCTGCGGCTGTGCTCTGGACCTCACCCCCGCCGACGATCTGGGTGGATACGGATGCGTCGAGCGAGGTAGGGTGGGGTTACCAATCCAACCTGGGACATCAACATCACGGCAGATGGGTGGGACACACACCTACACATCAATGCCCTCGAACTGTTGGTTCCCTTGTTCTTCCTGCGGGACCACGCGCTGGCCCTTCAGGGCCAGTCGGTGGCCTTCCGGATGGACAATCAGACAGCTGTCCACTGTATCCAAAAGCAGGGGTCCTCCAGGTCTTTGACTCTGTTGGGGATCTCCGAGAAGTTGTTCTTCCTCGCGAACCGACACAACATCTCCCTGCACGCCTCCTACCTGCCCGGGACTGCCAACCTGTGGGCGGACGCCCTGTCGAGAGGACAGGGCGTTCTTGTAGAATGGGCGATGAAACAGACTGTATTCGACGACCTCGCGGCTTCCTGGGGTGTTCCGGAGGTCGACTTGTTCGCATCGAAGGAGACGCGCAAGTTGCCTCGGTACCTATCCCTCCGGACTCGTACTCCGGAGGGGGGTCCGGACGCTTTCATGGAAGACTGGAGCAGGTGGCAGTCGATATACATATTTCCGCCATCAGACGCACTGTTGATGTGCAAAGTCCTCGCGAGGCTGCGGCTGTACCGCGGCAGAGTCTGGCTCATAGCTCCTCTGTGGCCGGCCCAGGCTTGGTATTCCCAGTTGAAGCGGTGGTGCCCGAGTCCGGTCCCTCTCCCTCTCTCAAACTTCCACTTGAGCCAGGTTGGAGACCTACGGACCTCGTTGGCCTTCGCATCGTGGATGTTCGTGAGGCACGGTGGCTCCCAGTCCACGGACGGGACCTGACTGACTTCCTGAAGCGTTCATGGACGTCTTCGACTTGGGGGACTTACGAGTCCCACTGGAGGTCTTTTACTAGGTGGATACAGGACACTCGCCAGACTGTTAGCTCTCCTTCCCTCGTCCTACACTACTTGTTTCACCTCTTCCGTACACGTCGCTTTCAAGTCAACACTATACGTAACCACTTGTCTGCCATCCGGGAGGTCTTTGAGTCCGTCACTGGGCTGGTCGTTCCACCGAAGGAGCTGGATTCCTTCATGAAGGCTGCCTTCAGGGAGCGACCGCCTCCGCGCCAGATCCCTCCTCAGTGGGATCTGGGGCGTGCTCTGGACCTTCTGGCTTCACACACATATACACGGGATACTACACCGGTTCAGTTGCTGGAGTGTACACTCTTCCTTGTCGCTCTGGCCACTGGGGATAGGGTGTCTGAACTAGCTGCCATGTCGCGGTCCCAGGAATGCATGCGCTTCTCCCCGTCCTTGAATGTCGTCACGTTAGCCCCCTCCCCTCATTTTGTTGCCAAGAATGAGAGAGAGACCCACGTTTTCAAGCCTTTCCCCATCCAGGCTTTAAACCGTGGGCATACTCACCATGTGTTGTGCCCGGTGCAGGCCTTGCACTCCTATGTTGAGTCTGTGGCTCCGACTTCGGGTACTGCTGTGTGGGTGTCTCCTCGGACTGGTAGGAGGCTCTCGAAGGTACAGATCGGACGCCACATTTGTCGGGTCATTCGTGCCAGTAACCCTGCTTGTCGGGGTTCTGCGCACGATGTGCGATCCTTTGCTGCCTCCTTACGGTTCCTGCAGACTCGTTCGTTGCCTGACGTCGCCTCGGCGGGTTTGTGGTCTTCTGTCCATACCTTCGTCTCCTCCTACCTCTCCATGTCCATTGTTAGACCCCCTCGGCCTGTGATAGCTCTCGGGAGTCGTGTTTCCTAGGGCTCTCGCGAAGTTGCCTGGTCTTCCCCCCTAGTCACTCTTTCTTTTACTTTGTTTTCTTTAAAAAAGGGGGGGAGGGAAGTACGGGTTTGCAACACTGGATTGCAAGTTTGGGTTTATGTTATATGTATACAGTACATAAGTGTTTTTGCCACATTGAAAATTGTGTTTTGTTATTGTGTTCCATGTTTTTGTTGGTTTTGGAAGAAAGGGGATTTTGGGTACAGTACCTTTTTGGTTTAAGACAAGTCTATGTTTTTGCATTACTATGAATGACGGGCATGTGTTAAAACTGTTCTTTTTAGCTACTCCTCAGTTTTTCACTCTTTTATTAAACTCTCTTGTTTAAATTGTGTCTTTGTCATTCATAATTTTGTTTTATGCATTGGCTTTTTTGGTATGTTGGGTTTGGATGTCCTCCTCCTATTTGTTATGCAGCCTTGACGTTGGATTTGCCAAGACTACTAACAAATTGGGAGGTTTGACGTACCTCCCAACCTACCAAATAGGAAAACCTACTATTTGGTAGTAGTCTTGGAAAATCCAACGTACATAATACCCTCCCTCACGCCGGACCTCTGCCCATCCGCGTTCTTCTGCTGACATGAGATGTGATGACAAGAGAGGGTCGCTCATGCGCACGTTCGACAGGGATCTGCACATGACGGAACACGGGATGGGCCCTAAGCGGTAACTAAGGTAAACCCCATTTTCTTCTCTTCTATGCTTTTTTCACCTTCGGTGGTAGTTTTGGTTAATGTACAACGTCTCCTAAAGCAAGATAAGGAGTAGACTCTAGACTTTTTCTTTTTAACCGCGGTTGGAATGACGACATAGCAGTCAAAATAGACAAGTCGTCATTGCAATTAGGTTAATAGCCTTGACGTTGGATTTTCCAAGACTACTACCAAATAGTAGGTTTTCCTATTTGGTAGGTTGGGAGGTACGTCAAACCTCCCAATATGAATAATCTATTACTTAACCCCTTTTTACCGGTGACGTGCTTTTAACTTTATTCTGGCTATTATTAGACGATTTTCTTCAGTTTAAACATGGCCTCCAGCAATAAACAGGCTTCAAACAATCTCCCTTAGCTCTTTTTACCTCCACAGATCCTTCTTAGATTGAACAAAATCGTCAAAATATAGCTAGAATACAGTGCAAAAGATTTCGCCGGTACAGAAGGGGTTACAAGTTAATTGATTGATCATTAACCCCTTCTGTACCGGCGACGTCATTTTTGTTCTATTATAGCCAGATTTAGATGATTTTATGAAACTTAGGAAGGATACATGGCAGCTAGAAGGATTAATTGAGATAGTCTGTACTCTTTTAATGAGTAGACGTCCTTCCTAAGCTGTACAAAATCGTCCAATAGTTGCCAGAATATAATGAAAAGTACATCACCAGTACAGAAGGGGTTAAAATTTTCTATTGCATGATTCACTCGTAATCCAACCATACTATATTACTTCCGTGCATGATATCAAGACCAGTGTATGTACGAATTCCTGTGCGTAACTGTACACACACACACACATACACACACAGACGCCGAATACGAGGACTCATGTTTATCTTTGTCCGTTTGTGTGTATATCCTGAATACACATACATACATACATACACATACACCATACACATACACCATACACACACATAAATACACATACACATACATACATACACACATATACACCATACACATACATACATACACATAAATACATATACAGTACACCACTAATATGGTTGTGTTACGTACCAATTTTAAGGAGGAAGATCGATATCAATATTGATTATAATATAAATACAAAAATATTATGGAAACATCGAAGTCCTGAACTTTGGATATTCATATCAGTGCCACAAGATACTGGTTGTATGTACTGTACAGTCCCGGCCATAAGTCCCTTTCCACCCTTTTGCCCCTCTCTCTGAGAAATATGTAGATCTGTCACCGCCGCATCGGACTATCGCATTAATGAGGTGTGAAGACCGATACGACTATAGATTAACCTTTACCCTACCTCCTTCCATATTCTCTCCTTACCTTCCTTCTTTCTTCGTTTCCCTTTTCCCTTTCTCATTGTGCTCCATCTAAACTAATATTATTTTGATGAGTGGGTTTGATATCGGTGTAGTATAACACCGTTATGCTAGCTAACTTCGCCCCCTACCTTAACTATTTGCATATTTATATATCAGAGAGAGAGAGAGAGAGAGAGACGTGAAATAATATCGATTATTTTGTATAGCACTCGCATAGAAGAGTTGTTCGTGGTCAATGTCTCATCACCTAGTATTAAGAAGGTGTTCTTGATCCTGCTATATCAGAAGACTACCTTTAATATTATTCTACATAGACTACACATAGTTGATTTCATTGAAATTGAGGAACAGCGTGGATTAAATACTTTACAATCAAACTACCGTCAATTACCGTGTGATTATGTAAGACCCTTCCTAAGCTAAATACAATGCTCACGGAGCAGTTAGAACGATATACTCTAATATATATTCCAAGTTGGCATAGGACTGTATGTCTATTTATATTTCACGGGGGGAGAGAGAGAGAGAGAGAGAGAGTAAACGAATACTGTATATATATATATATATATATATATATATATATATATATATATATATATATAAGCAAACTGTTTACTTGATACGATACGGACACTAACTCCTCTCCTTGCCTTGACTATTTGCATGTATATATTTCCAAGATAGAGAGAGAGAGAGAACATTAAATCTGGAGTTAATAAAACACCGCATTAATTACCTTAAACTGTTTACTTGACGATACAATAGTGACAACTTACTAATCACTTTTTTGCGTATTGCAAGGGCGATTAAAATTCAGTATTGCCACATTTCTTTTTCTAGGGATGGCCTTAAATCTGCATTTAATATATTAGTATGCAGTTTGATCTAAACTTTCTTTATTTATATTTGGAATGTAACACTTGTATGCTAGCTTCGCTCCTGATCTGATCATATTAATATCATATATTGCTCTTTCCATTCACATATGCATAGCCTACGTGAGTTGCAGTTGGGATGTGTGTACATGCTTAGATTGATATGCAGGATTCGAAGTTGCATAATAAATCGTAGGCAGTGTCCACCATCCTTTAACTGTCTTCGTGGTGCGATGCATAAGGTGTTGATTTTCGGTGTGAGCGTCCTGGGTTCGAATCCACGGACTGCCACATGTGTTTGTAAATTTCATTAATCGATTTTAGGAGTATAGTTGGTTGTTGGAAGGAACATAATAATTGATATTGGTTCAGGGGTAATTTATCGAGAGGACTTCCCTAATGATTAAGGCCCCATTAATTGTTCTTTCCATTCACATATGCATTGCCTACGTGAGTTGCAGTTGGGATGTGTGTACATGCTTAGATTGATATGCAGGATTCGAAGTTGCATAATAAATAGTAGGCAGTGTCCACCATCCTTTAACTGTCTTCGTGGTGCGATGCATAAGGTGTTGATTTTCGGTGTGAGCGTCCTGGGTTCGAATCCACGGACTGCCACATGTGTTTGTAAATTTCATTAATCGATTTTAGGAGTATAGTTGGTTGTTGGAAGGAACATAATAATTGATATTGGTTCAGGGGTAATTTATCGAGAGGACTTCCCTAGTGGTTAAGGCCCCATTAATTGCTCTTTCCACTCACATATGCATAGCCTACGTGAGTTGCAGTTGGGATGTGTGTACATGCTTAGATTGATATGCAGGATTCGAAGTTGCATAATAAATCGTAGGCAGTGTCCACCATCCTTTAACTGTCTTCGTGGTGCGATGCATAAGGTGTTGATTTTCGGTGTGAGCGTCCTGGGTTCGAATCCACGGACTGCCACATGTTTGTAAATTTCATTAATCGATTTTAGGAGTATAGTTGGTTGTTGGAAGGAACATAATAATTGATATTGGTTCAGGGGTAATTTATCGAGAGGACTTCCCTAGTGGTTAAGGCCCCATTAATTGCTCTTTCCATTCACATATGCATAGCCTACGTGAGTTGCAGTTGGGATGTGTGTACATGCTTAGATTGATATGCAGGATTCGAAGTTGCATAATAAATCGTAGGCAGTGTCCACCATCCTTTAACTGTCTTTGTGGTGCGATGCATAAGGTGTTGATTTTCGGTGTGAGCGTCCTGGGTTCGAATCCACGGACTGCCACATGTGTTTGTAAATTTCATTAATCGATTTTAGGAGTATAGTTGGTTGTTGGAAGGAACATAATAATATTAACGACCTTGATGTAGGAATAACTACCAAAATAAGTAAATTTGCAGGTTACACTAAAATAGGAAGAGTGATAAATTCTGATCATGATATTCAGGCTCTCCAAATATATTAGATACACTACAGGAATGGGCAGTAAATTGGCACATGAAGTTCAATGTAGATAAAATAAATGCAGTATAGTAAAAATTTGGGAAATCGATAAAAAATGCAGGATATAGATTACATAACGTGAATATAAGAAAATCAGATAATGAAAAATATTTGGGAGTCATCGTCAGCTGTGATTTTAAACCTAGAAATCAATGCATTAGTGCTTTAAATAAGGCAAATAGAGTTCTCGGATATCGGACTGCCACATGTGTTTGTAAATTTCATTAATCGATTTTAGGAGTATAGTTGGTTGTTGGAAGGAACATAATAATCTATAAGTGTGAGTAATAGAACAGCAGACGTAATCTACATCTCTGTTGGTCATTCAGCTCTGGGGAAAGCACTTGCTATATATGACATTATGACACTAATAAACAATAATAAAATTATAAATAAATGAGCAAATAAATACGCAGAGTGAGAGAGAAAGAAAGAGAGAGAGAGAGTGAGTGAGTGAGTGAGTGAGTTAGAAATAGTTAGAGTGAGTGAGAGAGAGGTTGAACATGTGCAGGTTTACTAATTAATTGCCCTAATTAATTACCTTTAAGCAAACAGCTGTGCCAACAATCTCTCAATAAATGGTGGACTATCCTTGACTAGCGAAATAGTTATGGGTGTGGATATATTAGAAGGGGTAGTGGCTTTTTATTTATTTATTTATTTATTATTTTATTTTTGTATTTTTTTGTCTATTAATTAATGTATTTATATTGTGACGTTAACCACTCTGTTAGAACCGCATGGCTTGTCCTACAGAGACTCGCTAGGATCGCCAGGGCAGTGGATGGGGCTACAGTTTATGTATTAGAGTGTGCTTTATTTCATATGAAAGCTTGTGTCATGGGCAGTCCAGAAAGGCTCTTTGTTTTCACCCATGTCAAGGCTTTATATATTTAATTGTAAAGTATATGTTTTACCATTAACTAGTAATGATGGGATCTGGGAGAGAGAGAGAGAGTAGAACAGAGTGAGAGGGAGCGCGCAGTGTTTTTGTCCCGCTCGATGACGTCACGGCTGGCTGCCTCGTGGGGGTTGGTGGAGAGAGGTCCTTACCATGCTGCTAGCTCCCTTACTAGTGGCTAGAGGACTTGTAACCGCTTTTTTCCCACGCGCCTCGAGCTAGTGCGAGTATATATACAGTTCCTCGCCACTCTCTCCCTCAGATCTGGTTTCTAGAACGCATCCATCTTTTTCCCTTGCTATCTGTACCCCGCCCCGCACCTGAGAATCTTTTCCTCTGCCTACCTCTCTCTTTTTCATATCTTTCACCACCTTTTTATTAATATTATACCCCCTCTGGTTAACTCTGCAAAATCAGCTTCATGCTGGCCAGTTGTATTGTGCGTTAAGGTCTGATATAACCCATGTATGTTAGTTGTTAAGATAAGTGGATCACGAAGCATTGGTTGGCTTTCATATTGCCGCTTCCTATAATTATTAGTGTTCTGCTGGATTAGATAATGCTAGACTAGGAGTCTGATATTATAAGGTATTGTTTCCTATGAGTGCTGGCTTTAGTTAAAAGCTGCACGACATACCTGAGAACTGGAGTTGATTGAGTAAATTCTAGTCTGTGTGCCATTGAGAGTAGAGCATGCACGAATGAGGGCTTTTTGCCTATACCATTCTGCACTGTTCTAAGCTCGTTGTTTGTCTTTGAGGTACGCCAGGAGAACGCTTAATACTTCGGTATTAAGGTGTCTCAAGAGAGCTACCCTTCCCTATAACGTAATATTTGACGCACAGACTTGAGATTTGCACTAGGCTATGCGGCATGCCATGCGCACCAGTATCTCGTATCATTGACTCTAGCTAGACTTTATCAATCATAGTAGACATTAAGTATATTAAACCAAGTACTCTTTTTATGCATACCCATTTATGATTACACAAGCATTTCGCAGCCTAGTTTGATATATGGAGACACAAACGACTTAGGCTCTTTTTGTTGATAGGAATACTGCATTGTCGTGGGGATTATTATTGTTGTAGTGTTTAGGATATTCTTGGCTCCGACGGCATTATATATTCTGCCTTTTTGTGTGCATAGCCTGCACGAGCATTGTTCCGCTGCCTGCCTTTTTGGGTTCCATTTCCGATACGAGCATCTTTATAGCATCTAACATTTAAAGAAGATTCCTTGTTAGTGTTGAAGGACTTTAGTGCACTTTCTTTCATGTAGGAGTGCCTGACATTTATTGATTAAAGTAACGTAAGCTGTAACTTCTCTTACCACCTTACTTTGCATACCATAACCAAGCACCTTCGGTTATAGGTAGTAATAGGCTGTTTTCACATAACGCTAAGCCTAGAGTAGACGCACATTTATTGAGAGTTTGATAGCCTATTATTGCATATAGAACTCTGTAGAGTATTTGTGTTCTTTGTTCACTGGGAATATACATCAGAGGTTGGAGCTAGCGCTTTCCGTTGTAGCATTTATGCCATTACTAGTCAAAGGAGTACAAAGGAAGTACAAAGGAGTACAAAGGAAATCAAGCAACAACAGGTCTAGTGACCCTTCTAGGTTGCTTGTCCTCCAAAACACTGAGGATCAAGTGTCCAAACAGTGGTTTAGAGTGGGTAAGGGAACATTGGAAAGGAAACTACTGCCCTGCCACTAACGTGGCAGGACTAGGAAGTTAGTAGGGGACATATGGGTTAGTAACTGAGGGGAGGATAAAGTTATTCATTTACAAACGCAGTCAGTCGCGGGTTTGATGCGAGATATTTGTCTAGGCGGAATTTAAATGAATCAACGGTGCTGCAGTCTATAACGTCTCGGGGAAGCCCATTCCACAAGTTGACAACTCGATTGAAGAAGAAATTCTTAGATTCGTGCGAGTTAAAAGATTTACCAATAATTTTGCAACCGTTTCCCCGCGTGTAATTAGATTGGTCGATAGTGAAGTACTTACTACAGTTCATATTGTCGATGCCTTTGATGATTTTGAACACTTGAATTAAGTCACCTCTTAATCTGTGCTGGGTTAAAGGAAATAGATTTAATTCTCTAAGACGCTCTTCGTATGGTTTGTTCTTTAGGCTAGGTATCATTTTGGTAACTCTACGTTGAACTCGTTCTAGCTTGTTTATATCTTTTTGGTAATAACGGCACCAGGATTGAACGCAGTATTCCAGAAGAGGGCGGACTAAGGAATTGTAAAGGGTTAGGATAACTTCTTTGGATTTATGCTCAAATGACCTGCCTATAAAGCCAATTATTTTGTTTGCCTTCTTAACAACTTCTGAACATTGTTGACTCGGTTTTAGGTTACTCGATATTGTTACTCCCAGATCAGTTTCTCTGTTTACATTCTTAAGCTGAGTGCCATTCATCGAATAGTTTGCTTTCTCATTTAGGTATCCGACATGTAGTACTTTACATTTATCCGCATTGAAACTCATTTGCCAAATTTGGGCCCAACATGACAATTTATCTAGATTGTGTTGCATATCGTCAACTTGTTCTTTTGAGAGTACGCTATTTGCAATTTTTGTATCGTCAGCAAATTTTGAGATTGTGCAGGTGAGACCCTCATCTATGTCGTTGATGTAAATTAGAAAGAGAATTGGTCCTAGTACCGATCCCTGGGGTACCCCGCTACTTACATTGGTCCATTTAGATGCCTTACCGTTTATGACTACCCTTTGCTTTCTGTTGCTGAGCCAATTTTCTATCCATTTCAACACACCGTCTTGTATTCCATGCGCTTTTAGTTTTAGCAGTAAACGTTTGTGGGGAACTTTGTCAAAGGCCTTTTGAAAATCAAGGTATATAATATCTACAGCTTTACTCTCATCGTAGAGGTTGAGGATATCGTGGAAGAAGTCTAAGAGGTTTGTTAAACAGGAACGTTTTTTACGAAAGCCGTGTTGAGTATCTTTAAGTATGTTATTTTCCTCTAAGTGATTTACGAGTCTGTCTCGTATGACCGTTTCTAGCATTTTACATACAACTGAGGTTAAGCTAATTGGACGATAGTTACTGGGTAGGGATTTGCTGCCTTTTTTGAATATCGGTGTTACGTTGGCTAGCTTCCACTGATCAGGCATAGTTCCAGACTGCAAGGATTTATTGAATAGTAATGTCAGTGGTTTGGAGAGCTCATTCTTAGCTTCCTTTAGAACTCTAGGCGAGATTGTATCAGGTCCTGGCGTTTTATTTACCTTGAGTTTATCTAAACAATTCAATACTTCTCTCTCTGTAACGGTGATATTGCTTAGAACATCTGAATTATCAATCTGAATCGGCGATGGTGTAGGGATATCACTGAGGTCTTCTGTTGTAAAAACTGATGCAAAGAAGGTATTGAGGGCATTACTCATTTGTACTTCGTCTTTGGTGTATTCTCCTTTTTCATCGACTAACGGTCCAACAGTTGAAGTAACTACTTTTTTCTTTCTGATATAACTATAGAATTCTTTCGGGTTTGTTTTACTTTGATTCGCAATATGTAACTCTAAGGTCTTTTTACTTTGCTTAATTAACTTTTTGGCTTTGCGTCGTAGCTCTACAAATTTCACCCGTTCTTCGTCATTTTGTGAGGATTTTAATCTATCATTAGCAAATTTTTTAGCAAGCAGGCAGTTTGAAATATCTTTATTCCACCATTTGGGCTTATTATTATGGCCTGGACGCCGTATTTTCGATGGTATGCAGTCTTGCACTGCTTTTAGGTAAGTGGTTTCGAATAACTTCCAAGATGTATTTATGTCGTTATTGTTAATTAAAAAGCTCCAGTCAGTTTCTTTAAACATAGCTCTAAGTTTATGGAAGTTTGCTTTCTTGAAATTAGGGACTTTTTCGATGCTACTATTTGGTTCGTTACTAGTAAACTTTAAAGTGAAAGTTATCGTACGATGGTCGCTGTTACTGAATTCATCACCAACATTCAAATTCTCTATCAATTCTTCTTTTGTTGCAAGTACAATGTCAAGAACGTTATTACCACGGGTCGGCATTCGAACAAATTGATAAAGCGAACTCTCTTGCAAGTTCGTATACAAGTCATGTCCGGAGTGTGAAGTAAGAGTATCGCCCCACTTGGTCACAGGTAAATTAAAGTCGCCAAAAATTACGGTATCTTGTGAGTTACTTACATCTGCAATTTGTTCGTAAATTTCTCGGTCAGTTTGCACTGATTGAGCTGGAGGTCTGTATATTAACGCAAGTATTATTTTTGTACCTTTATTATTCTTTATTAGCACAAAAGATGTGTCGACGTTCACAATTTGAGGTTTTGACACGAGGGTCGGGTTAAGACTTTCTTTGATATAAAATAAAACGCCACCTCCATTTTTATTTATTCGGCTGTTCTCAAACATTACATAACCGGGAAGTGAATACTCTTCTAAAAAGTCTCTATCTTGTGTATTGAGCCAAGATTCTGTTATGCCAATCACATCATAATTTTCTGTAAACACTAGTTCCTCTAAATCTGAAAATTTATTGCGTATGCTACGAGCGTTTGCATAGAAAACCTTTAAAGTTGCGGTTTTAGAACTCGCAGATAGTTCTTTCATCGAATTTTTGGTTCTGGTCGGATCTACATTTACATTCATGGCTGTCCTCGGTCCTCGGTCGTTATCCCTGACGGTTTTGAATTTGGGTCGTGTTGGTGGAGCTTTATCCAAATTCGCGGTTCTTGACGGATTAGTATTTAATTCCTTTGTAGATTGCCGTCCTCGCTGTCTTCGGTCCTCCTTCCTGGTTGTCCTGTGCCGAGTCGATTTCTTCTCCGAAAATCCTTCACCGCATCGTTGAGAAGACGCCCAAAACGCGCTGCTCCCACCTGGTTCAGATGAACTCCATCGTCCGAAAACAAATAGTCATCGTAGTAGAAATTGTCCCAGGTGTCGACGAATCCCACG
This sequence comes from Paralithodes platypus, assembly GCA_032716605.1. NCBI lineage: Eukaryota > Metazoa > Arthropoda > Malacostraca > Decapoda > Lithodidae > Paralithodes > Paralithodes platypus. The sequence goes on along the minus strand of CM064482.1, from coordinate 56,242,442 downwards.
TTCTCCTTCCTGCAGAGGTTTGCTAGACAACGATTTGTGCTGGTGGCTATGTTGTAAAATCGGCTCTCTACACCGAGCCGGGGGACGATTCCTGAGACGATGATCCTTGATGACTTCTCCTTAAACGACTTGATCAGCTGCTGGTACTTTAAAAGCAAATCTTCCGACCGGGTTCGCTGTACATCGTTGGATCCAACGTGGATGACGTACATTGTATTAGCAGGGGCCAGCTTTGATACTTCGTCAACTGCTGCAACTACGTCATCCACACCACCACCAGGGATACAAAAACGCTTCCTGGTCTTAGGTGCCCTGGCGCAAAACTCTGTGAGCTGACCACGTATCATCGAGTCTCCCACGAGCCGGACTTCTTCTATTTCCTCTTCGTCATCTGAGTCTGCGAGTATCTGGAAACAGTTTTGACACTCGGTAATCGGTATGTGTTTCCTGGTCTTGGGGCAAACGTTGTTCCTCACGACACGGAAGTTGTCTTGAGGGGGAAGAGAGTCGCTATTTGTATCTTGAGTATCGGAAACATCAGCTGAAATGGCTACTGTAGGCGTTGAATTGTTGGCAGTTGACGTTGGGGCGTTGGTGGCTGCTGGAGTTGCGGTGACAATTGAAGTTTGTGGCACTCCAACGTTGAGTGTTACAAACTCTTGGAGTGATTCCAGCTTCATGGTGAGGACGTTGATCTTGTTGTAGGCTTCATCTAATTTCACTGTAAAATTCTCTCGTTGCTGGCAGAGCCGGCAGACTTGAAGATCGATAGTAGCAAACATGGACTCACCAAACCTACCAGCGCAGTTCGCACAAGCGCGAGGCATGGTGACAGTCACTTTCTTCAGATCACTTCACTCACTTAAAAAACAATTCACTCACTTTACAACACTTCACTCACTTTAAAAACACTTCAATCACTTCAACCGAAAACAAATATGCTGAAATACGCAGAAATAGGTTATCAGGGGTGATAGCCTAACCGAAAACAAAAATGTTGAGATACGCAGAATTAGGCTTCCAGGGGCGATAGCCTAACCAAAAGTTTTTTTTTTAAATTGAAATACGCAATAATAGGCTACCAGCGTTGAATAGCCTAACCGAATATAATAAAATTGAAATTCGCAGAAATAGGCTACCAGGTGTGATAACCTAACCTTAAACAAATATATGTATAACAGAATATGTAACTAAATATACAATTCACCAAATAGAGATTATATAAAATAAAGTGTGACTGCACACAAGGGGTTAATATACTGTGTCAACAGATGACCCTGGTGTCACTGTAGCCTAGTAAAGCAGTAGCCTACTCTTTTTAGATAAAAAAAGTGTATCAGTCAAAGGTTATTACAAGATCGTGCAAGCAACAACTAAAATTACAGATATATATAGCTACAGTAGGATACTAAATACAATATACAAAGTTAATAATAAAACAGATTGGCTGGCTATAGGCTAGGCTAGGTTTGGGTTAGGTTAAAAGCTTGGCAGGTTGGGTTAGGCTAGGTTAGTTTGTACAAATACCACCCTTAGCTTAAAGTAAAATCAGTCTGAGGAGAAAAAGTCAAGAATATATCTAGTCCAATGAATAAGAGCCCTGATATATTTGAACCCCAGTCGTAACAATATATATTTTTATTTTCGTCGCTAGACCTCCCTCAAACTTAGAAGAAAAAAAACTAGACCCCCCTCAAGACAAATGTGTACATTTTACGGTCGAAAAATGCCGGTTCGTTATAAATTACAGGCTCCTTATCTCCTGCCAGAAAACAATCGACACCTAAATGGAAAGATAGGTCTAAAATTTACCGAAATAGGGCGAAAGTTCTTAATATCGTCAAACAAATGGGCCGAACATCTTCAAATCTCAAAGGCAATGGAGCTAAACACGAGGGAGAAAGGGGACCAGAAGAACGACCCATCTCCCCTTAACCCGGGAGCTGCGGGGAGACTCTTAAGAGTTCCCCCGGCGCACTGCGGGGAGACTCTTAAGAGTCAGAGAAAATAAAAATCAACTTTTGACATCGAAAAAAAAAAAAAAAATTTATATATTTTTTTTTTTATTTTTTATTTTTTTTTTTGGCCCCTGGGCCATGCAAAATCTCAGTCCTCTACCTCCCCTCCTTCCCCACTTTCCTCCTCTCCTTCAGTTATCACCTATTTTCCCTGTTATTCCCTTATTCTGAGGTATATTTTCGTGCTAACATTAGAAATCCGATTGGAGGGTGTGGTCATCACTGATAGCAAGCGAGTGCAAGAGAGAGAGAGAGAGTATCGATCGACTGTGTCTCAGTGGCCTGGGGGAAATTGGCGGGAAAGCAGATTGCCTCACCCATACATTATACAACTCGCGGGCTATATCTCCGATTTTGACCATCCAAACGCTGTTTTCACTCGTTTTATTGTTGTTTCAGGTTAATACCTTTATAATCAACCCATAATAGGCGCATATGGATAAGTATTAATGCTATTAATGGCACAATGAATATTTTAGTGGCGGAAACACCTCAAATACGTCAGCACAGGGGGACGTTTCCAATTACCCCCATGCGCACTTCAGAGGTTAAGGGGAGGTGTGGTGGAGTGGTCATGCCACTGGATTGGTAATCCAGTGGACCCGGGTTCAAATCCCGATATGTCAATGGGAAGATATTATTGGGATTGAATTTGTGCTGTACGTGCTGTACGTGCTGTATTTGTGCTGTACGTAAACAAGGAATACCGGCGACGTCCTTCTAATTTTATTCTAGCTATATTTTGACATTGTAGTGCAGTTTACGAAGGATCTGTGGCAGTAGAAAGGGTTAAGTGAGAAAGGCCTACAGCAATTAACAGGCTTCGAACTATCTCACTTAACCCTTTCTACTGCCACAGATCCTTCGTAAACTGCACTAAAATGTCTAAATATAGTTAGAATACAATTAGAAAGACGTCGCCGGTACAGAAGGGGTTAATGGTGCGAAAAGTGACAATGGATTCCTGTTGGTGTTTACGAAGGCTGTCTCTATAACGGCGAGGGTTCGAGCCCCGCTGACGGTACCTGAAGGTCGGCTGATGAAAGGTGAAGGGGTCAAAGCCGGGACCTGTCCGGGTGTTTTTCCTGGTTTCAACTTGTAGCCAGGATGAGAGGGAGGGAGTGTGTGTGTGTGTGAGAGAGAGAGAGATGGGGGGGGGGAGGAGTGAGTGTGTGTGTGTGTGTGTGAGAGAGAGTGAGGGGGTGGGGAGGGAGGAGTGAGAGTGAGTGAGTGTGTGTGTACGAGAGAGAGTGAGTTAGTGTGAGAGAGATTGAATGTGTGCAAACTGTGTCAACTTATAAGAACTTTTGAGTCATGAAGATTAGTTAAAAGCGTATAATAATGGATGGGGAGAGAGAGAGGGGGGGAGAGGGAGTGAATATGTGTGTGTGTGAACTTTAAGAACTGGTGTATCATTCGGATTAGTTAGAAGAAGCGTATAATAATAGACGAGAAGAAGAAGAACAGAGAGAGAGAGAGAGAAAAAAAAAGTGAATGTGTGTGTGAACTTCGGTCTTTATCTTCGGTCTTCGGTCCTTATCGCTGGTGGTCCTCGGTTGCCTCTGTTTTGAGAGAGAGAGAGAGAGAGTAGCATACGCATTATTGTAGTAGCATATAGTTTATCCCTGGTGAACTGGATTAGATGGGCCAATATGGATGTCAAGGCCTTCTACTTCCCTCACTGCTAATAACACACATACTAAAGGTTTCTCTCTCTCTCTCTCATTAGTAGCCTATACGCTATTTACCAGTCCTAACACAGTAATGCAACGTGTCTCTCTCTCTCTCTCTCTCTCACGCTTAATATTTCCCACAAGATAAGCTCAGCGAACCATAGCCAAGCCCGGTACGTCTCTCAACCCTCCCCAACTACTACATACAACAAAGCTTATCCCCAGTATCCCCGTCTAAACATAGCTAGAATAAACTACAGCAGACATACTGTCTCAACAAACCCTTTTAAGCTACCACAGATCCTTCCTAAGCTGCATATAACCGTCTAAACATAGCAATAATAAAATACAGCCGATGTCGTCGTTACAGAAGATATAATTACTACTTCTCACAGACCTTACACAAAGAGCTTTCGACGGCATCAACTCAGCTAGACCACCACACAGATCACTATTAGCCACACTCGACATTAGTAAAGCCTTCGATGCCATCCCCCGCCACAACCTAACAAACAAAATCTACAACACAAACATGCACAACAACACAAAAAGGTGGCTGGCCAACTTCCTAGCAGGCAGATGTGCACACGTATCTTTTGCCGGTCAGTCATCTAAAATCAGAAACTTTCCAAATGGAGTCCCACAAGGATCCGTCCTATCGTCCGCACTCTTCAATCTGTACATGCACGATATAACTACACCCAATACGCCCCAAATAAACTTAGCCTCCTATGCAGATGACATAACACTCACATGCACACACCATGACCCAAAAAGAGCAACAGATCTCCTTCAACCCTATCTCAACACACTACATGGCTGGTGCACTACAAACAGACTTAATCTTGCCCCAGCCAAATCCACCGCAACCCTGCTCACAAGTTGGACAGGAGAACACGAATACATCCCTCAACTCACCATAAACAACACACCCCTAACACATACACACACACCCAAAATCCTAGGAGTAACATATGATACTCATATGACATTCAAACAGCACACCACAAACATTAAAAAGAAACTGACACCCAGACTTAACGCCCTCCGGTCACTTGCTCACACAAAATTTGGACACAACAAAGAAACTACCACCACAGTATATAAACAATACATAAGATCAGTGATGGAATACGCAAGCCCAGCCTGGGCTTCTAACCTAGCTGAAACACATCATAAGACCTACAGACTATTCAAAACAAAGCCCTGAAGATCATTACAGGCTGCACAGCTACTGCACCCACAGATCACCTACATCAAGAAACCAAAATCCTCAAAGTCAAAGACCATCTGGACATGAGAGGCACTCAATTCCTGGCAGCAGCCTCCACGAACCAAGACCACCCACTAAACTACATGGCAACACACCCACAGACACCAAGAAATATCAAAACAACACCCAGCACACGGTATCGCACACAATTATTGTCCTCTCTCCCTCCCTGCCCATCCCGAACCAACTTCCAGAAGCACATCCATACTCATATCTCTCACCGATCCATCCACTCACTCACAGACAACACGCAGCTGCATGCACAACCTCCCGAAATCCATCCTTCCGAATCCTCCCTTCCTCGCGAGGACAGAGTCCACCTGGCCAGGCTGAGATGCGGACACCATCCAGCTCTCCTGAGCTATCAGAAGAGACTGGATGACTCCGTTGTCGACGCCTGCCCGGGATGTAACACAGCACCCCATACCATTAAACACATCATAGAAGACTGCATTTCACACAACCACTTACGCCAACAACACAATCTACACTCAATGAGAGCTCTGTGGGAAAGCCCGATCGTGGCCATGGCCTTTCTCAGGGACTCGGGGCTGTTCGGCCAGGCAGCTTAGGGAACAACAACAACAACAACAACTACAAGACGTAATGACAGGGACACCAGGAGCCAGTCAGCGGTAATTATTGAATCTATTGACATATAGTATAGGTATAGGTGGCCGTTAAGGGGAGATCTCCACTTGAGGGATTTTTTTCTTGACCCCTTTCACCCTCATGTTTAGCCCCATTGCTTTTGATATTATAAAACGTTCACCCCATTAGTTTAGGGATTTTAAGAACTTTCACCCCATATTAAGACCTTTCGTGCCATTCAGATGTCGATTTTATCCTGGCGAGCGATAGCGAGCCTGTAATTTAAGAGGAACCGGCCTTTGGCCGGGAAATTTTTCTACCGAAAAATGTACAAATTTATCTTGAAAGGAACTCAAGGGAGTGTAATTTCAAGCTTGATGGAAGTTTAGGAAACACACTAAAAACCTCCCCTTAAGGGGAGAGGGGCGTATTTATTTGCCCATTTATTAATCTTTTTATCATTAGTGTTGTTTAGTTTCCTCCCTACACCTCCATCAAGCTTTTAAAATAGGGCCTACACCTCAAGAACCGCTGGGGGTTTAAGATAAATTTCTACATTTTTCAGTAGAAAAATGTCCCGGCCGAAGGCCGATTCCCCATAAATTGCAGGCTCTATTGCAGGCTCGCTATCGCTCATTCATGTAGATATTAACCCCTCTTTGGCAGCGCCCGACTTAAGGCGGTCAAGAGAACCAAGGACTAAAGAGCGGGGCCCGACTTAAGTCCAGTGCGATGCTGAGCACATAATCGGCTCGGAGAGAGAGTCCGAGCGGTGGGAGGAGCGCGGGTGTGCTCTGACCGTTCGGCACGGCTCCCGTACCGCCACTGGTCCCGCCTCCACACTCATCCACATCCACTGCCTCCCTAGACAGGGAATTATGTAAAGAAATTACAGTATTTTAGGGGTTTTGTACTCGCGTTGCAACATCGTTGCAAGACAACCAGTGGTCGTACAAGGATGGTTCAGGTGTCATTGGAAAGCTCAATTATCGCCCTTTCAAGTATATATAATTTTATTACGCTCTGGCTCTTGTTTATGCATGAAAAAGAGCACGGAATGAAGCTCGTTTAGGGTAAATCTGCCCGCTTGGCAGATAGTAGAAGTTACAAACTTGAAACCTAGCCGCTCGTTGAGTGTTAAACAACCAGGGCGACATCACACATCCCTGTCTCACTCTGACCTGCACACTAAACCACTCACTTAATGCACCATATATTCTTACACATGCTTCACTACCATCATAAAAACTCTTCACTCCTAACCTTCCATCCCCCCCCCCCCCCCCCCCCACACACACACACACACACTCTCACTCTTTTCTTACAGTTTCTTACAGTAGATCCTCTGGAAAAAGGCAAACTAGGCCTGTGTATCCAGCTCAGTACCAGTACTTGCACTGCTGCGGTCGTTCACGGTGTTGGCGGCGGCGGTAGCAGACGCAACATTTTTACTATTCTGTATTTTTGCTTTATAATCAAACTTCAAATCTTATCTTCCCCATGCTTTATCAAGATTACTTTCAAACTCCCTTATTGATTCGGAATCGACTACATACTGGGGCAGTGTGTTCCACTCATTTACCACTCTATCACAAAATGGGTTCTTTGCCTTCTCAAGCCTATTTCTTTCTTTGTAAATTTTCTTTGAGTGTCCTCTCGTTCTTGTTCCCTCCCACATCAAGAAGATACCTTCACACACATCCTCATCATGCTTTCCTAACACTATCTTAAAAGTCTCTATCATATCCCCTCTCTTTCTCCTATATGCCAGTGTCGGAAGCCCTAGCGTCCTCAACCTCTGCTCATAGCCCGCGTTTTTCAACATTGCTAGCTCTCCTCTGCACTTTATCCACTGCTTCTATATCCTATACCATATATGGAGCCCACACCTGGTTCGCATATTCCAGGTGCGGCCTAACCAGCGCCGTATAGAGATTCCTGAAGATTTCTTCGTCAAGTGATACAAATGTCCTCCTTATCAGCCCTACAATTCTATTGGCTTTGTTTATCTTTTCCGCTAAATGTTCTGAGAAATTTAACTTATTGTCTATCACTACTCCTATATCCTTTTCTGCATTCACTTCCTCCATCGCATCATACATACTGTATCCTACCTTGTCTATCTTGCTTGTCCCAATCTGCATGTACTTCCATTTTTTTGGATGAAAAGGCATTAACCAATGCTCAGACCATCCCTTCATGCCCTCCACATCTCCTTGAAGCAAACCCACATCTTCCTTACTCCTCAATCTTCTATACAGCTTAGTGTCATCCGCATACAGGTATACCTCACTTCCATTAGTCATAACTTCAGGTAAGTCGTTGATAAATATAACGAACAGTAGTGGTCCCAACACAGATCCCTGAGGAACCCCACTTGTAATTTCCCTCCACCCTAAGCCTATTCCATTCACCAGCACCCTCTGTCTCCAATCTTTCAGGAAGGCTTCTATCCATTTCACACATTTCTCCCTGATATTATAGCTTCTAACTTTCTCTATTAACCTTTTATGTGGGACCTTATTGAAGGCCTTCATAAAATCACAATATACCACGTCTATTACATCACCATCCTCTAGAATTTGCATCCAATCATCTACCACCTTAATTAGCTGTAGTACCGTCGACCTCCCCGGCAAGAATCCGAACTGTCTCCCACTGAAAAGTTGGTTTGATTTCATATGCTCCATTATTCCTTCTCTAATTACCGTTTCCATTAGTTTACACACAACACTTGTCAAACTGACTGGTCTATAATTGCCTGGGTCATTTCTCTTTCCCTTCTTAAATATAGCTGTTATGTTCGCCTCTCTCCAGTCCATCGGGGTTTGTCCTGTACTAAACGATACCTCAAATAACATTTTCAATGGCTCTACTAACATCTCACCTCCTTCCTTTATGATTCTTGGGTGTATCCCATCCGGTCCCGGCGACTTACTTCTGTTCATTTTTTCTATAGCCCTTCTTATTCTAGCATGGGAAAACTCTATTAGTTCTAGTGCAGGTGCCTGTTTGATGGGAATATTTGGCACTGCATCATCCGACTCTACTGTTAGTACCCCCCCAAAGTATTTCCCCAGCACCTCTGCTTTCTCCTTATCCGTCTCCGCTCTACTCCCACCATCCAACCCCCCTACCAGCTCTGGGATCCCTACTTATAAGATGCTTGTTAACTTTTGCTGAATGTACTTCCAGAATATTTTTGGATTATCCTTCACGTTTCTTGCAATCTCTCTCTCCCTTTCCTTTACCCCCCTCTTTGTCTCCCACCTTATTTTATTGTTTATCTGTCTACGTTCCAAATCCACTACTTTAGCTTCTATACTAGACCCCCTGTTCTTTTTTAACACTTTTAATCTATCCCACAAACGTTTCTTTCTTCTTATCAAAGTCCACAGCTTTCTTTTCATTGGTAATTCTGGGTTCGTTCTTGAAATGCCGGGTGTGAAGGGAATTCATGGTCTCCTGAAATATCCCCAGGCTACCTTTAGGATCAACTTTTCCTGGTACCTGGCGCGGGGTACGAACCTCTGAAGGGAATTTAACCCCCCTAAAAACCCACAGGTTTTGAGATGCCTTGGGTGGGGTTCGAACCCTGGTTAGTGACCCAACCATCACCACCAGGCCCGCGCACTAACCCACTGTACTACCACGGACGTACTAAAAGTATAGCAACCTTAGTCCGATTTTTAAGAACCAGGTGATAGTCTCGTGGTGTTATCACGTGATGAGTTTATTGGACTTACCATCTACGACTATTTTACGCTATACCTGACGTCAACTCGGGTTAGTATTATTGTGGGTGCGGGACATTTTCGAGGGCATTACATTACATCCTTCTTTAACTAGGCTAGTCCCTAGCCTATTTTAAGGTCGTAAGGTATCGTAGCTGTATTACCTCAGCAATCTCAATATTGTTAGGGTCCGCGTGATGGGTGCTCTATGTAGCTACCAGATCACGTTCCGTGACTGCCACCAATGAAATGCCGGGTGTGAAGGGAATTCATGGTCTCCTGAAATATCCCCAGGCTACCTTTAGGATCAACTTTTCCTGGTACCTGGCGCGGGGTACGAACCTCTGAAGGGAATTTAACCCCCCTAAAAACCCACAGGTTTTGAGATGCCTTGGGTGGGGTTCGAACCCTGGTTAGTGACCCAACCATCACCACCAGGCCCGCACGCTAACCCACTGTACTACCACGGACGTACTAAAAGTATAGCAACCTTAGTCCGATTTTTAAGAACCAGGTGATAGTCTCGTGGTGTTATCACGTGATGAGTTTATTGGACTTACCATCTACGACTATTTTACGCTATACCTGACGTCAACTCGGGTTAGTATTATTGTGGGTGCGGGACATTTACGAGGGCATTACAGTTCTTTTCCTCAATTTTGTTTTATCCTTATATTCCCTTACTGGTACACATTTGGATATAACTTCCTCCACATTCCTTCAGCGTCTTCACCGTTCAAGTATTCCCCCCCGTCAATGTCCAGACACCTTCTCAGCAGCTCATAATCTGCTCTGTCATACATGTATATTTTTGTATTGCTTCTATCATCCCTCTCTGTTTTAATATTGCAACTAAAACTTATACAGGCATGGTCACTACGACCTATAGGGCTATCCACATTGACATGTTCCACTATATCCTCCTCATTGCTAAAAATTAAGTCAAGTACACTCCCCTGCTTCCCATCTCTACAAATGTTGCGTTTAAAAAACAATCTATTACTTTCTCTATAAACTTGTTTTCTAGGCTACACTGTCCCGCTGTAGTACAATTTGCCCAGTTGATCCTTGGCAAATTGAAATCTCCAATCAAAATCGTATACTTGTTCTCTCTATTATCTATTTCCTCCATTGCTTTCAGTAGGTTATCATCCTCTTCCCTACTATTATTTGGGTTTCTATATATAGAGGCAATTAGAATTGACCCTCTTGTACATTTTACTTCAATACACAAATACTCACAATACTGCTGTCTCATATCCACCTCATTTACCTTGAGCTCATTTCTTCCATAAATAAACAGCCCTCTTCCAACCTCTGCTCTAATAGCATTCCTCTCGTACAACTCAAAACCCTCCAAACTATATACTCCACCAGTTCCCTTTCAATTCTAGCATTTTTTGGTCTTACTTCTTGTAAGGCTATGACATCAGGTTTTTACTCTTCATCCTGCAACCTACATATCAGTTCTCTTTTCTTGTCCTGGGTAAACACATCAACATTACTAAACATAATCCTTAATCTTTCTACCATTCCTTCAGCAGCTACATCATCCCACTCCTCCTGTCCGTGCCCTACTCTCCCCCTCACACTACTGGTACTGGGTCTGCAGCTTCTTCTCCTGTCTCTCCCCGAGACGCTTCCACCCTGCTCTACACCTCTGCCACAACTTCTGTCACATTCTCTTCCCTCCCAGCTCTCCTTCTCCCTTCTATTCGTATAAACCACTTCCTCAATTTCCCGTCCCTCACTCTCCAGAAAAACTTCTTCTTATCCTCACACCCAACTTTCCATTTTCCTCATCAGCCTTTTCCTGTAGTTCCTTTATTTTTTTTCTTTGTTCTATGCTCAAATCCTTCTTTAATCTTATATGTTTCAGTTCTTCATTTGTGTTTAGTCTCCAACTAAAATTTGTCACTGTCTCTACCACTGCCCTGGTTTTAAACTGTACCCTTATAGGTCTCATCTCCCCCCTTCTATATCTACCTATCCTACTGACTTCCTCCACCTGCCCATCCCATCCACATCCATCTACATCAACAGCTTTCATGACCTTTACTTTCTCCATATCTCTCTTTTCTCACTCCATTATCATTCATATGAGCCTCTATATCTCCATGCATGATTATACCTCTATCCCTGTCCATGGCCTCCCTCACAACACTCTCCTTGTTCTTTACGACACCTACGACTGCACTCTCAAAACTTGTTTTTGTCTTATTCATTTCCTCCTTTTGTTCTTTCACAATTTCCTCCAAATCCTTAACTTTCTGTTCACTTACCACCGTCCATGCAGTTGACTCCTTCACTTCCTTGAATCGTCCTTCGTATTCCATCAGCTGCTCCTTTAATGCCACATTCTCTGCTCCCAATTCCTCTACCCTTTTTAATACCATCTCTAGGTTCGTATTAGCTTCCGAAATAGGCCCACATTCGCTTCCTTCACTAAGCCTAGGCCTATTCCCTGCTTCCCCCCCCATGACGCACCACATAACATAAGAACATAAGAACATAAGAAAATGGGAGTCTCCAAAAAGCCGATCGGCCCATACAAGGCAGATCCCTGTCACACCCAACCCCAATTACTAGGCCCAATTATAGGCCCAACTCACTAATACCTTGAGTACTGACCCCACCAAAGCGGTCAGAGATTAACACAAGATGCCTTCAAAATTTTCTATGACAGAGCTCCAGAATATCTAAAGAATGATTTTGTTAAAGCAAATGAGAGGAGTGGACATAATACAAGAAACAGGATGTTTAATTTTAAGGTCCCGAGAATCCAAGGACAGGGTAAGCAAACATTCTTCTTCACCGCCATCGATGACTGGAACGACCTACCCCAGTCAGTCCGTGAAAAGAGAACACTGTATTCCTTCAGACGTAGCCTGAAGGAACACCTGAACCGGACAGCTGCGAGAAGGGAGCACCAAGCTTATGTCTACTACTAAATGCGACATAAGAGATAGACAAACCAAACTGAAATGATTACTGATTACGGATTACTGATATTTACTATAGGATATAAGGTATCTTAAAATAACCCCCTAGAAATACTTTCTCTAAAGTATCTATTTCTTTATCCTCCCCATTTTCCCCAGCTAACCTAATCCCACAAGGACCCCAATGGAAATACGCCTAACGGCCTTATTGGGCTATCCTTAGTTGGAATTATGCAAGGCTGGTACATGTCATATTTGTAACATACTATGTGGTACCAACTCTGTAAATTGCTAACTGAATAAATATTATTATTATTATTATTATTATTACGGGGGTCTGCTGAGCGCCGATTGGCCCACACCTGGTAGATCCCCCTCACACCCAACCCATTTCGTCCATATGCCTATCTAATTTTATCTTAAAGCTCCCTATCGTTCTTGATCCCACTATATCACTCGGTAGCCTATTCCACCCATCTACAACTCGGTTACCAAACCAATATTTGCCTTTATCTTTTCTGAAACGAAATTTATCTAATTTGAAACCATTTGTTCGAGTTCTTTCACTATCACTGAGCTTCAGTACATTTTGCATGTCTCCTTTTGTCCCACTTGAACATTTCTATCATATCCCCTCTAACTCTGCGTCTTTCTAACGAATGTAAGCCTAATTTTTTCAACCTTTCTTCATATGGTAGATTTATAATATTATGAATCATTTTTGTCATTCTTCGCTGTACTCTCTCCAACGAATCTATGTCCATTCTGTAATAAGGACACCAAAATTGGACAGCATAATCCATATGAGGTCTCACTAATGACATTAAGTAAAGTTTCAAGATAACATGGCAGTTCTGTTACTCACACTCCTTGAGATGAACCCTAGAATCCTGTTTGCCTTGTTACGTACGCTTATACACTTTTCTAGGTTTCAAATCGTTGCTAACAAACACACCCAAATCTTTCTCGAAGTCTGAGTTTTCTAATTCAGCATTACCTAGTTTATATTTTGCATCAGTATTCGTCTTCCCTATCTTTAATACCTTGCATTTGTCATTGTTAAAATTCATCTGCCATTTTACTGACCATTCGTGTAAGGTATCTAGATCCCTTTGGAGGCACTCTATGTCGCTATCTGAATCTATTGATCTCCCTATTGTGGTATTAAAATGCCCCAGAACAAGAAGCCCACCACAGAAGCCACGAGCGAACACCACACAGAAACACCCGGAAGAAAGGTCCACAGAACGAAAGGACCAGCTGACCGAGCCCGCCATTCCAGACAGGCCCAAGCCCGCAGGGCTAAACAGCTCCAGGACACACCCATTTACCTTTTCTAAACCGACCATTTTCCACACCTCACGTACACTAACCCCCTCGTGTCCTACACTTATTAACTACAAAGATGATGAACAGGAATATACATTCATATTAAAAACACCCATGCCCTGTCCCGACGTTGAGCCAATGCCAACACATAAGACAGCCATAAATATATCTATGTATGTTCTTACATCCGAGAAGTAGATGTTATATATCTTAGCAGTTCAAACACCCACGCTTGTCCCTAGACCTCTTATATCATTTTCCATGACGAGTATAGATATATGTAACCCGTGCTCAGTCGCCCCTTGCATTGCTCCTCTAGTAACTAAGTATTAATATTAACATTCCCTAACATCTTGTCTTGCCAGACTAGGCTTCTGAAGACCCATCGCCCCATAAATCTATGTATGCAATCCTTAGGTTAAGTATTTTTATCCGCCATTGTGTTCACCTTTTTCCATTTACTTTCTACAATTGTCATACGTCTTCCCCTTGCCTCCTTCGTATCCACAGCCCACACTACGCCAATTTATTTCGTGTCTTACACCTCTTACCCCAACCAGAGATTGTATAAGATAACCTGGTTACCAGTATCTGTCATAAGTACCCCGAAACAATAACTAAGTACCCCTACGAACTGCCGCTGTGGGTGGTATTTTATATTTAATAGAAAACGCAGTTCCCAGGGCCAACTAATAGTATCCATAACCCTCTGACTGATCACATAACTCTATCTTTTCCAGACTCATATACCACCCCATAGTTGCATTCCCCGGTAGCATTTGGCTAACGTATTCTACTGCCTTTTCAAACTTCCATATCAATTGTAGCCTAATGCCACCCCCACGCCCAGGGACCTTAGGGGCAAAATTTCCCTGTAGCCCTTGAACTCTCCCCCCCCTCTCATTAAGACACCCGCGCTTCTCGACTCTTGTCCGACCTAGCCTCTCTCTCATACCTCTTGAAGATCCTTGAATTGTCCGTTACTAACGCTCTCCAACCTTTTATATATATACTCCTATCCAGCCTACCTTCACTTAGTAGGCCAGAACAACATTAGAACTTTACTAGCCCCTTGCATGCCATCTATTCTCTTACAACACATTCACAACCCTGCACCCAATGGTCGTCGGTGCGAGGCTAGCCGCCCCGCCAGTAACTAACTTCTATTGTCATACTTCCAGATAAATGTGGCAGAGTTAGCAACCCAGTCTCCACCATATCCAGCAAACCCTACAATTAACAACCAGCCGAGTAAAACCAGCTAGCTAAGGCACCTTCGGTTTTGGTATTAAAGACACTCACATCTGTCTCATACACAGAGGGTTATTACAAACACTGGTGATATGGCAAGCCCCTAGCCACAGCCGCCGGACGACTATATCAGAGAGAGGGCGCCCAGCTCCCCCTTTTTGCCCACCCGAGGAGGGAGACCCCCACCCCCGCGGAGGTATACCTGGCCCCTGTTTTGACTCTCGAGTCATTGCCAGGTAGCACAGGAATTCTTCCTATCAATGAACTAACCATGAATGACTAACACCTTTACTAACCTCTATTACCTCACAATAAACCATTTACCTTTCTTGCATGCTCTGATCACTAAATTAGCACCTCAGCTATACCATAGAATGAAGATTGAACAATCTAGAGAGACGCTCCTATCACAGCTGTCCCCATCCTCCTCGCAAAGTAGATCCAGTCTCTCTCCCCTAAATACGTCCAGTATAGCCAAAATAGTACCTCTTACTAAGGCTCAGTTATATGAAAATATAAAGGCTTCCTATCGCCCTGTGCCACAACAGTAAATACCATCTTACCTAGTCCCCATATCTATTGAGAGCTCAATTAAGTCCATAAGACTCGAGATCCCTACTGTCTGCAGGGTCCAGAACCGAGCCTATAAATCTAACTCCCGCCCCCAGTCAAATCAGTTGAAAGCTAGACACCAACCAGTGGTCACTACCCTGCAGTTTACCTCTAGCTCTGCCCTTGTGTTGTTCCGGAGTTGAGAGATTCCAGATCCGGCAGACTCCGTGGCAGAGAAGACTGATAGAAGCATCTGTCCATGTACAAGTCCTAACGTGCACCTTATAACCTTCACACAAATTCGTGGGTATATAAGTGTGTAGCCAGCAACGATCATCAAGAGATCCGACTTGAGAACTTCCTACATTTTGGACCATCTGGACGGCCGAGGAACCAGTCGTTAGCCCCCAACATCACCGGAAGCAAGATAACCAGGACCAGATCTACCCATACTATTCAAGATTCATGTTACTAGTACTAAGTGTTATAGTACTAGCTTGATACTCACCTATTAACTTTCTATAAAGTGGCTAAGACCTTGCCCAGTGTAATTCATATTTAACCATTCCATTTGGGACGTACTAAGCGATCAGTGTTTTTATTAACAGGCGACCTTGACTCTCGTAATTACCTTATTCAGATATTAAAACTCTAGTGATATCTAACGTTCGCCCACTGATTCGTGTTCTACATATTTCTACCTTAAGAATATCAAACTTAGTTCAGTACCCCCATGAGGTTAATAGAGATTTCCGTGTTCTATAATATACGCGTCTAATCCTAACTGTGAGTTGCTACGTGGGCACGCGACCAGCCAGCAAGAGGTAAAATCAGTGACATTGAATTATACGAATATATTGAGGTCTTCCAGTAAAATATAAACTTGCTAATTAAACCCGTGATCAGAAGAATATACCTGAACGTTGGAAGTGGGAGACTAGGCTCCATCCAAATCCGCAAATGCTAGCAGTTCCCTTCTATCATTTGTTTTGTGCGAATACAACTATCTTTCTATGCTCTTTATTTCTTTATTTCAATAAACGTGAACTTGTGTCATGTTACCGTGTGTTTATTTTGTGTTCTCTATTCCTCATACCTTGTATTGTGCATGCAGCCTTCTATACCCAGTCATTCAGAACTCACATTACCCAAGTTAAACCTGTAGAAAAACAGGGCATAACAGGTATCATCTGCAAATTTACTTATCCTACTAGTTATACCTAAATCAAGGTCATTTATGTATATAATAAATAACAGAGGACCCAATACAGATCCCTCGGGGACACCACTCTTGACTGATCCCCACTCTGACTTAGTACCATTTATGCTGACTCTCTGCTTCCTACCAATTAGCCATGACCTAATCCATCCCAACAACGACCCACCTATTCCACGCACCTCAACTTTTCTCATCAACCTCTCATGAGAGACTCTGTCGAAAGCTTTACTGAAATCTAAATATATTATATCATATGACTTGTCATTATTTACTGCTTCATACACCTCTGAGAAAAAACTAAGCAAATTTGTAAGGCAAGAACGTCCCTGAGTGAATCCATGCTGAGAAGAATTTATTAAATTAAATGTTTCTAAGTGGTTTCTAATTGTACTAGCAATAATTGACTCTAGTAGCTTTTCTATGATTGATGTGAGACTAATGGGACGGTAATTGGATGCTATTGATTTATCACCTTTTTTGAAGATCGGAACTACATTTGCAATCTTCCAAGCTTCTGGAACTAAACCGGTTTCTAATGACTTGTTAAATAGAAATGTTAATGGGTAACTTAACTCATCTCTGCATTATTTTAATACTCTAGCATATACCTCATCCGGACCAGACGATTTCTGAGGTTTCAGTCTGTCAATTTCCTTAAGCACATCATTTCTACTTATAGTAACCGCACTTAAGCTATTTTCTATACTATCGCTATATACCTTACGGACTTCTGGAAACTGTGCCAAATTTTCATTTGTGAAAACGGAAAGAAATTGATTATTTAATGTACTGCACATTTCTAAATCATTTTCTGTAATTTCTCCTATCGAAGTTTTAAGGGGACCAATTACATCTCTAACCTTGGATTTATATAGTTGGTAAAAAGCTTTAGGATTACTTTTTGAGTCATTTGCAACCTTGATTTCATAATTTCTTTTCTCTTTCCTAATATCCTTTTTGACCTGTCTTGATAAATTGTGATAGTAAGCAAGTAGGTGAATTTCGCCTTTCTTAATTTTTCTATATATTCCAATTTTTTTTCCCGAGAAGGTCTAATAGTCTATTATTCATCCATTTGGGTTGGTTCTGTGCTGATCTAAATTTTCTTTTGGAGATATATTTATTTTGCGCATTGAATACCGACTTGATAAAATTATCGTATGTATCTAACAAATTTGATGTCTCTTCCTGACTTAAGCTTGGGGTAAGGGATAAGGGGTATGGGGTACACGCATTTGGACACCTGGATAGACTTAATTTTTTGACCATTGGGTCCGTTAATATGGCTCTTCTTAACTCACCATAATTGGCTTTTCTAAAGTCGGGTATTAATGTCGTATTCTCTCTGGGATTACCTCTCTATTGTATATTAAAATACACAGAATTGTGATCACTATTTCCTAGGTGGTCCCCGATTTCTACATTATTTATCATATGTTCATTTATCCACGATTATTTGTTGTCCTCTGTTGATTTCCTTTATGTACTTTGCAATATATCCAATAGCCCAGTCTTGCAGAACTCACCTATACCAAGTTAAACCTGTATACAATCAGGGCATAACAGTAATAGTGGTTACATTTGCTTAATTTCTGTGCTTGACATTTGTCTTGAGAATTATTTTCATATATCTAAGCACATCATGACCAGGGGTCCAGGACCACTTTCGCATTCCCTCGCCCTTTTCTCTGTCTCGGCTAGTAGGTGAATTTTACAAGAGGAGGAGGATTCCTAGCCTCCCACCCCCAGGAGGAAAAGTAGGACTGGTGTCTGGACAGTGAAGCAGACAGACAGAAACGGAAAAGGTTGGGTAGAGGATGCCAAACCTCGCTCAAACTTCATAATTATATATCATAATGAAAATATAACGATTATATAAAGGAGATTAAAAAGTTATCCTGTTATCTAATAAATAAATTGAAAGCTTATTAGCCCCTTTGCTACCATGAATGGGTAATGTAATGTGATAAAGGAAGCACTGAGCTAAGAAAAAGAGGAAGTAGGAATATAAGGGTGGTTATTGAAATTAGGTAGGAAGATCCTTAAATAAGAATCATGATGATCGTTATAATATGATCAACGACTATAGTTTTATATATGAAATATAGTTTTGTTCACGGTTGTTCCAATGGTGCAATCAGAATTTTTCTATCCCCAATAGTTATTGTGTAATGTGAAAAAAATGCAAACATTACCCAGTTTAGCCTAGCCTATATTATATGTGTGAACATCTGAGGTTTATTTATAGCTATGAATTTGAGATCTACGTAGCCTATAGCTCATTATATGAGAACGAGAATGCAATAACGAAGTTAATACGCCTAATATTGGTTTTCTACGAATATTTATAATTAGAGGGAAATAATAATAAGTATATGGTTCACAATGAACCCCGCAACTGCTCATGTTTCTACTTTTAAATTCAAACGTTTTTCCAAAATATCTAGTCATATGACCTATTGCATTCCACAAAACACACATGCGATGATACGAAAAAGAAGCACTTATTCACTGCTATCATTAACAGCACTATCAAAATGTATTTTCATCGATAAAACACTTACTGGAATACTGGGGTCAGTCTGTCTTCGGTTGGGCCTGGAGGGACGAGAGATATTGCTCAACTCCACCGCCCTGAGTACGCCTATACTAAACACTCAAATTCAAATTACTCAACAGTCAACACATGCGGTGGCGCGGGCCGTGGTCAGCGGGGGGGGGGGGGCCCCCTCGCTGCTCCCCCCCCCCCCCCCCCCCCCCCCCCCCCCCAAAGACGCCCCTGGGCACAATCAACAGTTCTCAGACAAACATGTGGTTAATAACAAGGTTTCTTAGTATTACAATCGATGAATTAAGAATGTTATTTACATATTCATGAATGTATTTAGTTTCCTCCCTAGACCTCCATCAAGCTTTAAAATGCCCCCCCCCCCCCCCTTTCCAGACAAATTTGTAAATTTTTCGGTAGAAAATCTGCCACCCCCAGCAATGGGGTATGTCCCTGAGTTTATACATACATACATCAGTGCTGTTATACTGTATACCAACATCATCATCATCACATCAGCCTGAGTTAGTCCACTGCAGGACAAAGGCCTCTCCCAAACGTTTCCACTCCAACCGTCAGATGTTAGTCTGTTCCAACCTACCTCTGCAAACTTTCGGATCTCATTCCTTCATCTAGTTTTCTGTCTACCACTTCCTCTAGCTCCATCCCTAGGTTCCCATTTTGTTGCTCTAGTTGTCCATCTCTTCTAAATATATGACCTGCCCAGGACTATTTCCTCTCCTTTATGGTACTGAGAATATCTTCTACTTTTGTTTGTTCTCTTATCCATGAGGCTCTCTTCTTATCTCTCCAAGTTATGCCTAACATTATCCTCTCCATTCCTCTTTGGGCACTCCTAAGTTTGCATTCTAAACACTACCGACATATACCTGTATAAAACAAAAAATGCAGCAAGTCTACTTCTATCTATCTATTTACTCAGGCCCAATCCCCACTTTTCCCATTTTTTCTTTTCTTTTTCCATCTTTTTTTTTTCTTGTTGTTTTCTTTTTTTGAGGGGTGGCCGACTCAAGACAGAGCAAGAACAGGAAAAAACAAAACACAAGACAAAACAGCGAACAAACACAGAATGACAGACAAAACACAAAATTCACACACATCTAGGTCACCCAGGAGGATACCCAGAGACCAGGGTCACCAAGGTCACTCCAGCACTCCCCCGGCCCCCGACCACCCGGAGGCTCCGATCTCGGCAGGCAGACATGTAGCGGAGCCGAAGCCACAAGCCCGCCCACCACACTTCCAGGCGCACCCTTCATATTAATCGTCTCCCCGGGCCAGGCGCCTCATGTACTATTAACTAGTCCTACTTTCGCCCGACCCCTTCCCCCAAATGACCACGTGTTCACTCAACTATTCACAAGCATTCTCCATTCATTCCTGTTTATTACCACTTCCTTTGCCTGATCTATAGTCATTCCTCTATCATCCAAAGCTTGTCTTACACAGTCTCTCCATCTCAATGGGGGTCTTCCTGCCCTTGTATCTGACTCATATATTCTCTTTGTAAGCCTTTCATCTCCCATTCGTTCAACATGACCATACCAGCTCAGTCTTTCCACTCTGGCTGACAAATGTTCCTGCTGCCCCACTCTCCTACGTATCTCTTCATTCCTCGATCCGTCTCTACAAGTAACTCCACACACATACTCCTCAAGCAGCTCATCTCCATCACATCCAGCTTTCTTCTCTCCTTTTTCTTCAGAGCCCATGTCTCAGCCCCATACATCACTGTTGGCACAACAATTCCTTGATACATTGTACTTTTTACTTTCATTCCGAGATTTCTCGTCTTCCACATACTTCCCATTGCTCCGAAAATATGTATATATATATATAATATTTATTTTATTCATTTTTGGGGTGAAGGCTGGTTCTGTCCAGAGTGAGGTTTGGCATTCTCTACCCAACTTTAGCCGTTTCTGTCTGTCTGTCTGCCTGTCTTTCTGTCTGTCTCGAGTCAGCCCCCCCTGGCTATGGGATATGTGCCTGAGTATATACTGTACATACATACATACATGCATTCTTTGTTTGCTCCCTAGACCTCCATCAAGCTTTAATAAATACCCCCAACACCCCCCTAAGAAATAAATTTGAAAATGTTTCAGTAAAGAAAATGTCCCGGCCAAATGCCAATTCTCCCAGATTACAGGCTCCCTTTCACTCAATCGGAAAACATCTACACATAAGTGACATGAAAGGCTTTTAAAATTGACAAAGAAATGGGGCGATAGGTCATAAAATAGCCAAACAAATAGAGCGAACGTCTTAAAATCTCAAAATTAATGGGTTCTAAGCATGAGGGATAAGGAGATCCAGAAAAAAACAAGAATAACAAAATATATACATTGTAGTACCCATGTCTGTTGCAACCCTCTACATACATACATTAACCTAATTTTGGGACACCTGTGACAGCCATTACACAACCTGGAGTTAATGAAGGGAACAGGTGTGGAAGATGCTAATACCCTGTTCCACGTAAGTTGGCCAAAACTCTTGACCCCTAACCTCGCAAACGACTAAAGTAATCGAGCTAATATTTCTACCGTTTGGGAAGGGTTAGCCAGGGAATAATTGTGGAAGTCTACAGCCCATTTGCTCTAGCCCTTTTTTAGTTACAGAGGTTAGGGTTCACGATTTCTGGTCTACTTATTTGGAACAGTATACCCACTAGCCTCTATTGCAACAGAATATGGTGATATTAATTAATGCAAGACGTGCGGCCCATTAGTTTGGCGATTTTAACACCTTTCGCCCCATTTCTTTGTCAATATTTTAGACTTTTCGTGTCATGTATGTGTATTTTTTTCCTGGCGAGCGATAGCGACCCTATAGTTTAAGAGAAACCGGGGACATGTTTCTATCGAAACATTTACAAATCTATCTTGAAGGATGATCTTGCAGGTGTTTTTTTAAGCTTGATGGAGGTCTAGGGAGGATACTTAAAAGATAATAAAAGATAAAACAATAAGCAAATAAATACGCTCATCTCCCCTTAATATGAACTATCTTGTTTTAATTAATGATATTCTTGTTTTTCAGAACCAACCCAGGATGCTTCATGTCGTGAGTAGGCTAATGTAGCAATGGTGAATAATCCCAACATTTAGATTGATTAGTCCAATCTTTATATTTGAGATAATTAGACAAATATCAACGCTTGTCAATTATATATAACTAAGGAATACAATTAGGCAATCTATAGTTTTATTAATTTCACTACAACACAAAACACCTCCAATGAAATTAATGAAAGCATATAATTATGTGATCCACCGGGATTCGAACCTGGGTTATCACACAAAGATTTTTAGACACCTTAACCATTACACCACCAAGACAAATATCAACGCTTGTCAATTATATATAACTATGGAATATAATTAGGTACAGTAAGCATAAGTCTGACAATTTGAACCTTTATATTGCAACATGGACTCAAGTTGACTATTTATCTTACCCGGAGGGATGCAACAATACATCTAATCCAGCTGACCCTAACGTTAGGGTAGTTAGGATAGGATAGGGTAGTTAGGATTTCTCGTCTTTCACATACTTCCCATTGCTCCGAAAACTTTCCTTCCTTCGCACACTCTGTTTTACCTCAATTTCCATACTTCCATTCCTGCTTATCGTTCCTCCTAGATATTTAAAACTCTACTTGATCCAATATTTCCCCATCCAGCCTCACATCTAGATTCACCCCTATTACACACCATTTCTTTATTTTTATTGACGTTCACCTTCAGTTTCCTCCTCCCACAAACCACTCCAAACTCTTTGACTACCCGCTCCAATTTCTCCTCAGAATCCGCCACCAACGCTGTGTCATCAGCGAACAGCAACTGATTCAACTCCCAATCTCTACCATTCTTTCCTACTAAACCCAATCCTCTTCCCATAGTTCTCATTTTCACCTCCCTCACCACACCATCCATAAACATATTAAACAGCCATGGTGAGTGGTGATGGGCTGGTCTATCAGAGTGAGAACTGAGCGATCTCTGTCATACCCATAGCTTACTCTGACTGTTCCTTTTACTTATATGTTTGCTTGGGAAACAGATTAACTTGCTCATGTAGTGATGTACACCCTATGTGGTGGATTGTGTTCTTTTATTTAATAATTTTCATTTTAGTAAGCGTTGTTTCCACATAGCGATTTTGATAATTTAATTTGACTTTATATTGTCCTTGTCCCAATTTTGGTTTGTTTAGTTTGCAAGTTTTACATTTTAATATTTTCTAAAGCTCAAGTGACGGCGTTTCTTCCGTGGACTGACCTCCCAATCTACCAAGATTGGAAGCCAAAGCGTCACATTTTTTTCCTTTGCCCTTCAACTTTCTCTACATAATTGCTAAGGGGCACAAGGGCCCTAGGTGGGGCTTTGGTTTCCCGGGCGTTTCCGCACCCTCCTCAGCTCCCCGCCATGGAGTGGCTTTGGTCACCCAGGCTTCATTGTGGTCGGCAGGGAGGGTTCTGTGGGGGCGCTCGGTTATGGCCTTGGCCTTTGCTCGGGGCATTGGGGCTGTTCGGCCAGGCAGCTTGGGGAACACCAACAACAACAACAGCCATGGTGACAATACACAACCCTGTCGCAAACCTACCTTTACCTCAAACCATTCACTCAACTCACCATTTCCTACTCTAACACATGCTCTGCTCCCTTCATAAAAACTCTTAACTGCTTCCAACAAATTTCCTCCAATTTCATAAATCCTTAACATCTTCCACATTGCTTCACGATCCACACGATCATACGCTTTTCCAAATCCATAAAAGCCCAAAATATCTCCTTATGCTTCTCGCATAATTGTCTTACTGCAAACATCTGATCCACGCACCCTCTTCCCCTCCAAAAAATGCAGTTCTTCTCCTATTGCAACGTCTGTACACTTTATTATCATCTCTATCAACACCCTGCCATACAGCTTTCCAACCACTGATAATAAACTAATACCTCTATAACTTGAACACTCCTGTCGATCTCCCTTCCCCTTGTACAACGGCACAATACATGCAGTCTTCCAGTCTATTGGTACCATTGACAGAGCAAAGCACACATTGAAAAGTATCACCAACCAATCTATTATCACATCTCCACCCTTCTTAATCTACTTAATTTTTATAATTTCAAATGAAAGCATGTATTTAGTAAATAATTTATTGCTCACACTAAGGAAAACATACAATCCTCAGATCAAAATTAAAAAAAAAAAATCTCTTATATTTCTATGCAGACATATTAGCTAAAATAGAATGATTAAAAATATCTCTGCAAGAACCGGACGTGTCGGAAACTGTGTATTGGTGACATTCCAAATTCACTAATTCCTTGAACATGACGATGGTGCATTGTTATATGTGCGATCAGTTCGCTTGGGAACCAGATTGACTTGCTCATGTAGTAATGTACACCCTATGTGGTGGATTGTGTTCTTTTATTACAAAATTTTATTTTATAAGCGTTATTTCCACATAGCGATTTTGATTAGTTTTTTTGCATTTATCTTGTGTCGTCCCAGTTTTTGTTTGTATATTTTGCAAGTTTGACATTATAATTATCACTCTTTATTGTGGCTAACACTAGATGATTGTATTTAGCTTAGGAATGACCACTATCAAATTTTGCACTTAGTATTTTGACTCCCACAGGCCCTTCCCAAAATGAATAAAAGCATCTAATGACAGCCAATAGAAATTTAAAAAGGTGTCATCGTATTGAAGGTGTCACCCTGCATATATATATACTATACCCTGTTCCAAATAAGTAGGCCAAAACTCTTGAACATTACCCTCTATAACTCACAAACAAGCAAAGGCTGAGGCAATATATTTTTTCACCAACCAACTTCACTTCTAAACTCAATTAATGAAATCAACAAATACATGTGGCAATCCAAGGACTTGAACCTAGGATACTCGCACTTATGCATTATGCTATCAAGATAGTTATCAAGATGGTGTTAGATTATGTTAGGTAGCTGAATTCTTATGCAATTTAAATTTTGAAGCCACCAGAAATCAACTGCCCGAAAAAATTTACAAAGCTCGGGTCACACCGCTTGACCACAATACAGTACTGTACTGTAATTCTGTCTTGATAGCAAAGATAAAACAAAATACAAATGGCAGCTCACAAAAATTAATTACAGCTATACCCTGTTCCAATTTAGTAGGCCAGGAATTGTGAAGCCTAACCTCTGTAACTAAAAATGGGTTAGAGCAAATGGGCTGTAAATTTCCACACCTACACGTATCTCTGAGAACACTGCCACAATATTAGACCACATAAACTGTAACAGAGAGGACAAAATATCCCAATCAGGGGTTATACAGACTGGGATAAGTGATCACTTCGTCACATATTGCACACGGAAAACCACAAAAATTACCCTAGAGAATCACAAGATTATCAAAACAAGGTCACTCAGAAACTACAATAAGGAAACATTTCTGGACATTTTATGGAATACAGACTGGTCTCCAGTGTTTGGAAGTACAAACGTTAATGATGCATGGGTTGGCTTCAGAACCATCATCACAAACATCCTAGACGAAATAGCTCCTCTGAAAGACATACGAATAAAAGCAAGGTCAGACCCATGGATCAACAATGACATACTCTACACCATCTGGAAGACAGAGACAATCTGTTAAAAAGGCTAGCGAAACATAGACAGGATCAAGGTCTGAAACATGAGTTCAACAGGGCCAGGAATAAACTAAGTAGGAAAATGAAATCAGCGAAAAATAATTGTTTACACAATAAGGCAGAGGAATATCAGAATAACCCAAAGAAACTATGGAGGCACCTAAAAACAACAGGCTACAGCAACAAGACAAGGGATTCGTCTAACACTAATATTGCTCTCACCATTAATGATCAGGTTTGCCACGATAAACGACAAATTTCAACCTACTTCAACTCCTTCTTCACTTCCATAGCAAACACACTTGCACAGAACCTACCTCAACCTCTCAATAAATACACGACAACAACGGCCACCTTTCGTAATTTCTACAGAGATAAAGACATACACCCGAACACATTTAGATTGCAAAATGTTACACCAAAATACACTTTTGACGAGCTGTCTAACCTAAATGTACATAAGCACAGGACCAGACAAAATTCCTGCCAAATTTCTACGAGATGGAGCCATTGGTATAGCAGGCCCCCTAACCCACATCATCAACTTGTCAATTAACACCAACACAGTACCTGCTGAACTGAAGGAAGCTATTGTAACCCCTCTATTCAAGAAAGGAAATAAACTAGAAGTTGGCAACTACAGACCAGTTAGCATATTATGTATTGTATCTAAAATCCTTGAAAGAGCGGTATACACCCAAATTGAACACTACCTCAAACAAAATTATCTATTCTATAAGTTTCAATCTGGTTTCAGATGCATGTACTCGACAGACTCCTGTCTCATCCACTTAACGGATCACATTCGTAAAGAAATGTCTAAAGGTAACTACACCGGTATGGTTCTTCTTGATCTACAAAAAGCGTTTGACACAGACCATGATATCCTATGTAATAAACTACAAGCAATGGGCATAGGGTCTGTGAACTGGTTTAAATCTTATCTTAGTGGTAGAACCCAAAGAGTCAAAATTGATGATAATATATCTGATCCTATGCCAATTAACTGTGGGGTGGACAATACACTATCTCTTCACCTGGGCAAGACGGAAGCCATCTTATGTGGAACAAAACGCAAACTGAAAGACATTGTGGGCTTCTCGGTCAACTGTAATGATATTCCTATAACAACAGTGTCACAAGTTAAATATCTCGGACTGAAACTGGACGCGAGTTTGTCAGGTGAAACAATTTTGGAATCTATCCTGAGTAAGTGTAGAGCACGTATAAAATACCTGTATAGACAGGTGGGATGCTTGCCCGTGGCGACCAAAAAGACCCTCTGCCAAGCGCTTGTTCAATGTCATTTTGACTATTCTGTGTCATCCTGGTACTCTGCATCATCTAAATCACCACAGCACAAACTTCAGGTCACTCAAAATAAAATGGTTAGGTTCATGCTGAACCTAGGACCCAGATCACATGTTGGCCAGGAACAACTTCAGTCACTAGGTATGCTCAATGTCTCTGACAGGGCCAAACAAATCAGGCTAACTAATGCCTTCAAAATTTTCTATGACAGAGCTCCAGAGTATCTAAAGAATGATTTTGTTAAAGCAAATGAGAGGAGTGAACATAATACAAGAAACAGGATGTTTAATTTTAAGGTCCCAAGAATCCAAGGACAAAACATTCTTCTTCACTGCCATCAAAGACTGGAACGACCTACCCGTCAGTCCGTGAAAAGAGAACACTGTATTCCTTCAGACGTAGCCTGAAGGAACACCTGAACCGGACAGCTGCGAGAAGGGAGCACCAAGCTTATGTCTACTACTAAATACGACATAAGAGATAGACAAACCAAACTGAAATTATTACTGATTACGGATTACTGATATTTACTATAGGTTGTAAGGTATCTTA
Source organism: Paralithodes platypus (assembly GCA_032716605.1). Classification (NCBI taxonomy): domain Eukaryota; kingdom Metazoa; phylum Arthropoda; class Malacostraca; order Decapoda; family Lithodidae; genus Paralithodes; species Paralithodes platypus. The sequence continues at coordinate 56,214,769 of CM064482.1, read as the reverse complement.
AAATAACCCCCTAGAAATACTTTCTCTAAAGTATCTATTTCTTTATCCTCCCCATTTCCCCAGCTAACCTAATCCCACAAGGACCCCAATGGAAATACGCCTAACGGCCTTATTGGGCTATCCTTAGTTGGAATTATGCAAGGCTGGTACATGTCATATTTATAACATACTATGTGGTACCAACTCTGTAAATTGCTAACTGAATAAATATTATTATTATTATTATTACAGTATACCTTGGCTGGACCTTCCCAAATGGTAGAAATACCAGTTTGATTACTCTAGTCATTTGTGAGTTATAGAGGTTAATGTTTAAGAATTTTGGACTACTTATTTGGAACAGGGTAATAAGTAATATGAAATTTTTAACGCAAATCAAAACAAAATACAATGATTATTAAGAATTTGCATATTGTTGTGAAGAGTATTTCTTACTATTTAAGAGCATACCGTAATTAGGGTATGAATTAAAATATCAAAGTTAGTGAGGCACGCACACATTTTGAAGTGTAAAAATATGCAAGGGAAAGGTGAAATAGGGTAGAATTTCAACATAAACCCTATCAAAGCCAAGGATGATCTTAATGAACACCCTATTTCCCCACTTTTAGTTTGGCAATTTTAAAACGCTTCACTCAATTAAAATGTGAAACTTGCAAAACAAACAAACCAAAACAGGAACCGCACAATATAAAGACAAAAGAACTATCAAAATCACTATGTAGAAGATTTGCCTAATTCAGGGGTTAAATTTCCTGGCGAGCAATTATAATGTAAAGCTTGCAAAATAAACAAACCAAAACAGGAACGACACAATGTAAAGACAAACGAACCAATCAAAATCACTACTGTATGTGGAAACAACAATTTAGCAAAACTAAATTTTGACTGGTGATGGGCTGGTCTGTCAGAGTGAGAACTGCGCAATCTCTGCCATACCCATAGCTTACTCTGACTGTTCCTTTTACTTATATATTATCTAGATCTCAAGTAACGGCGTCTCTTCCGTGGATTGACCTCCCAATCTGCCAACCTAGAGGTTGGCAGATTGGAAGCCAAATCGTCATATTTTTCCTTTGCCCCTCAACTTTCTCTTCATAATTGCTGAGGGGCACAGGGCCCTGGGTGGGGCTTTGGTTTCCCGGGCGTTTCCGCACCCTCCTCAGCTCCCCGCCATGGAGTGGCTTCGGTCACCCAGGCTTTATTGTGGTAGGCAGGGAGGGTTCTGTGGGGGCGCTCGGTTATGGCCTTGGCCTTGCTCGGGGCCTTGGGAGCCTGAGAGTTCGGCCAGGCGGCCTGGGGAATAGCAACAACAACAACAACAACTAAATTTTGAAATAAAAGAACACAAAACCACCACATAGAATTTACAGTTGCCCTCATAAGTTCTGTTCCTCGTTGTGATCTTATTTGTAAGAAAGTAAAATAAGTATGAATGTATTGCGAGTGTGGTTTCTTTCATTTATCAGTTAACTAATCAGATAAGTTAACCACTGCATAAGAAACTACACACATAATTAAATCATGCGCATTATACTTCCATGTATAAAATAAAGGAAGGAACAGAACTTGTGGCATCACTACATGAGCTTTAAGATAAAATTGGATAAGCATATGGACGAGAAGGGTTGGGTGTGAAGGGGGATCAGCCGGGTTGGGCCAATCAGTGCTCTGCAGACCCCCATAATCCTGCGTTAATCTCTAACCGTTTTGGTAAGATGATCCTCAGGATATTAGAGTGTTGAGCCTATAATTGGGCTTTGTAATTGAATTGGGGTTGTGTGGGACAGGGATCTGCCTTGCTTAGGCCAGTCGGCTTTCTGCAGACTCCCATTTTCTTATGTTCTTATCCTTCGGCAGAAAAATTTCCCGGCCAAAGGCCGGTTCCTTCACAATTAAAGTGAATTTGGATCCCAAGCAAATTAGTCGCACATATACCAACCAGCCTTTGGACGTGACATTTTTCTTGATGAGGATTTGGGGAGACATTTTTTAAACAGTAGCTTGGAGGAAGTTTCAGGGCAAAGAAAACAAAAAAAATAAAATGGCATAAACTATCAAAATCTTCAATAATAATAAAAGAAAGAAAAACTAAATTTTGGAATAGCCAGTGTTAAAAATATACCTATTACTTTAATATAATTCTCTACAAATGTATATATTGTATGTACAAGGATAATCAATATAAGTTATAATGTAAAACTTGAAAAATAAACATTCCCCAAAACACAATACAGTATGCTGTATAGGCAAAAGAACTTATCAAAATCGCTATGTGGAAATAACGCTTTTTGAAATAAAATAACACAAAATCACAACATGGTTCATGTACATCAATACATGAGCAAGTTCATCCATTTCCCAAACAAATTACAGTAATCGCACACCTAAACGCACTCTCGTCATGTTCAAGGAATTAGTCAATTTGGGAAGTTCGGGACGTTTGCTAAATTCTACTAATTTCTGTATGAATAAAGAAACACAATTAATGTTAAAATGTTTCATTTTAAAGCAAATTTGCAATTTGAAAAGATATTAACAATAGTACAAATTGCATACAGCACTCACTAACGATAGTGCTATCGGATAGGTACCTGTAAGTAGTAGATCAATACATGTAGAGGGGAGAAGTAGATCATTATAAGGGAATCCATCAGAATACAGCATAAAATATAAGGGGTAATACAAATGTAAAAACACAGTTAAGGAAAGCAGATACAGTACATAGAAGTGGACTCAGAAAAAAAAATAATAATAATAAAAGAGGAGAATATTATATCCTATTCAACTACAGTACAGTATTCAGTATTAAATCACATCCATAGCAAATTAAGTTAGGTACGGGGGGCTTCTTGGTGGGTTTTTTGCAACTACTGAAAGGTATTTGATCATGAGGTTTATAGTTTTTCTCTAATCCTTTCGTAGAAAACAAGGACTTGTATACTGAAAATTATACATATACATACATACAATAAAAAATTAAATAAAATCTAAAATAAAAAATAATAGAAGGTCCCACCCCTTTCCCATTCTTAAATAACCCATTTTAGATTTACAACGTATACTGCACAAAAATCACCTGAAAAACAAACTCATTAATTATAATGTGAAACTTTTGCAATGTATACTGCACAAAACACAGACCTGAAAAACAAACAAGCAATGCAACTAAACTTATAATAGTGAATATAAAGCACTGAAAAATAACACGATACATTAATAACACAGCCTCACAACAGAAGAGCGGAGAATTACTTGTTTCTCAGCTTCTGTGGTGTGGAAAGGGAAAGAAAATATTGTTAGTATAATATCATATACACTCTAGGAATGAGATCAAACACCAAATAAAGATAATCATGTTAGGTAAAGTAATAACTTTAAGAATAATGTTAAACCTCAGATAAATAAAATTAAAATTATGCCAAGTAAAAAATCATGCTAGAAATTACATCAAACATCATATAAAAATAATCATGTTGGGTAATAATCTAATTTATTAATTTCACTCCCAACACCAAACACCTCCTAATGGAATTAATGAAAGCATATGATCCTCCCGGGATTCGAACCACATACAGATCTTAAAGCATGTGATCCTCCCGGGATTCGAACCACATACAGATCTAAAACACTGTAACCATTACACCATCAAGACAGTTAAAGGTTAAGCACATGACTACGATTTTATATCCATAGTTTGAATACTGGATATCAATCTTATAATGTACTGTACTCAGAACCAACTGCACACTGAATAGTGTAATTTTTAAGTGAAAGTAGAAAATCACTCAAGGGATGACAAAATATCAGATGAGGAACACCAGATACATAGAAGAAAACAGATTCAAAGCCTCAAAGGTCACACTAAACCTAATAGCATCAACATTTTGACATTTGAGATTGGAAGTCAAAGCGTCACATTTTTCCTTTGCCCCTCAACTTTCTCTTCATAATTGCTGAGGGGCACAGGGCCCTGGGTGGGGCTTTGGTTTCCCGGGCGTTTCCGCGCCCTCCTCAGCTCCCCGCCATGGAGTGGCTTCGGTCACCCAGGCTTTATTGTGGTAGGCGGGGAGGGTTCTGTGGGGGCGCTCGGTTATGGCCTTGGCTTTGCTCGGGGCCTTGGGGCTGTTCGGCCAGGCAGCTTGGGGAACAACAACAACAACAACAACAACATTTTGACATGGGTTTGCTTTATCACCAATTATTACCTTTGATTGATACAACAACAATATTTTGACATGGGTTTGCTTTAGCACCAATTATTACCTTTGATTGATACAACAACATAATCTACACTCCTTGAGAGCCCTGTGGGAAAGCCCGATCTGGGCCATGGCCTTCCTTAGGGACTTGGGGCTGTTCGGCCAGGCAGCCTAGGGAACGGCAACAACAACAACTCTTTCAGTAATGGTGATGGGCTGGTCTATCAGAATGAGAGTTGAGCATTCTCTGCCATACCCATAGCTTACTCTGACTGTTCCTTTTACTTATATATTTTCTAGATCTCAAGTGACGGCGTCTTTTCCGTGGATTGACCTCCCTACTGCCAACCCTGGCAGATTGGGAGCCAAAGCGTCACATTTTTCCTTTGCCCCTCAACTTTCCCTTTATAATTGCTGAGGGGCACAGGGCCTTGGGTGGGGCTTTTGTTTCCCGGGCGTTTCCGCACCCTCCTCAGCTCCCCAGCTCCCCGCCTTTGAGTGGCTTCGGTCACCTGGGCATTATTAGTGGTAAGCTGGGAGGGTTCTGTGGGGGCGCTCGGTTATAGCCTTGGCCTTGCTCGGGACCTTGGGGCTGCTCGGCCAGACAGCCTGAGGAACAGCAACAACAACAACAACTCTTTCAGTATTTAATGAAAAGTTTCTATATTTCATTATTATAAGACTTTAGGTTTAGGAAGGATCTGTTGGAGTAAAAAGGATAATATTGAGATGTATGTTATCCCATTTATTGCTCAATGTCTTTTTTTAAAGTGATTAAAATTCTTTCATTCTAGCCAGAAAAAAAAATAAGTATGAGATCTTGGTATACAGAAAACAAAAACAAAAATAGAAAAACAAAAATCACTTCCTTAAGCACCCAAATACTGGTACACATGAATTATCTTCCTTTTGCATTACAACCCTAATAATATATGGGCACCTTAAATCTATAGTCATTTGTTTTAGCACCATAATTTAAAATCTTACTTTTGTAGCACATTAAACATTTGAAATCAAATATTTACCTTTGCTTCAATACCACAAGAACACCTGAAGTTTGTGTCTTACGTTTTACAAATGGCGAGTTGCTGAATCCATAGTTTATATAGCTATACTTTTTGTCAGTCTAAAATTACATTTTTGCAATCAAATTCAACAATATAAAGTTAGTAAAGGTTTCTCTTTCATTCCCAGGATGGTTCTACTCATTTTAATATAACACTTACGGATAGAAAATGTCAGAGTAAATCCACCGAGAGAATCAGAGAAACGTCTATAAACTTTCTAGATTGTTAAAATTGGTTGCAAAAACAACATTTCTGACAGACAAAAGCTAAACACTGGATGACTGGAGGCACACTGGTCAGCACAGCAGGGTCACAGAAAACAGGATTACAGTTGGATTCCAGGGACGGCTCAATGCAGATAGGGGGTGCATTAGTAAATAATAGGGTAAAGTTATACATATTACATACAAGTTTAAAGACCGTTTTGTCCACAGAGAATGTGGTTACAGTCTCACATCCTAAATAGCGGCTTTCCAGGCGGCCCTGTCAAGGGCTACCTCTGTTGTTGGTTCTTTATTTAGAGATCGGACCGGAGTACCTGATCCCACGTGTCATTCTAGGTCTACCCCAATGCGCAGCTCCCCCCACGTTCACAGTTCGGCATTTCTTCACTCATTCTGATCATCCATTCTCTCCACATGTCCAAACCAACCAAGTTGGCTCGTGCTTATCACTTCACTGACACTCCTAATGCCCAGACGCCTTCTTAATTCCTCGCTCGATACCCCATCCCTGAGGTAACCCCACATATCCATCTCACCATTCTCTTCTCATTCCGTTCATTCTATTGATATCCTCCGCTTTAACCGGCCAAGTCTCCGAGGCGTAGGTCATCGCAGTTGTGAACATTAATAACGACACCACTGTGAATTAGTATCTCCCACACACACATAAGACGATACAATGTTTAGTATTTAACTCTCTCAGTATCCAGGCATTACTCAAGTTATTTATTGTTTTGTTTTCTTTCTCAATAAATCAATCTTCTACCCCCTATAGTGCACCACCAAAAATGCTTATTACTTTGTCTCTCCATCAACGTAAATGCTTCACTCTCATACGTCAATGACAGGATTACCACACTATCATGTACATACACTTGCAGTAACTTCTTTAAATTGATGCTTATCTTAACCCTCTCCGAAATATGATGCAATTTTGAGCCTATTAGGGATACTTTAAAACCTTTGTTACCAACAGAGGTATTTAGAAACCTTTAGTTTAGTTACTTCAACCTCTGCAGTTGTCTTTGAGTTAGCTGTGGGCAGAAAACTAATTTTGGAGAGGTAATTATAAGAGTGAAAGAACTCTATTTCTTATTGCTAATCTGGCAACCTCTGCGTCATATGAGTCTGAAGGGGTTAATAAATTTAAATGTTTAGTTGTGAGTGAGTGTGCATCCTTTATGGGAGGTAGGGGACACTTAAGGGGACTGGCATTTTTTTTTTTTTTTTTGGCCTATTAATTCATTTATTCAAAATATATTTTTTAGTTTCCTCGCTAGACATCCCTCAATCTTAAAAAAAACACCCTCTAGACCCCCCCCCCCCCCCCCAAGATATATTTGTAAAAATTTTGGTAGAAAAATTTCCCGGCCAAAGGCCGGTTCCTCTTATAATTAAAGGCTCGCTTTCACTCGCCAGGAAAATATCGACACCTAAATGGCACAAAAGGTCTTAATATTGACAAAAAAATAAGGTGTAGTCATAAAATAGCCAAACTAATGAGAACAGGGCCAGAAGAAAAAAAACGCCCATCTCCCCTTAACCTTCATTTTCATAGGACTACCCAGTGGTGGTATTGTGAAGATCGTATCTGTAAGCAGGAACTAGGAATACCATTATAAAGAAAAATTTCCTTTAGATGATGATGATGATGATGTGAGATTTTATACTAGCCTTCTGAGCGAACGCCACTTATAAGACTAAGAGACCAATGATGTGTTGAAAAAGTGGGGGGACAGATCAGAAATAGGTCAGTCAGATTTCATTAAACATATGTATAGCGTGTAGATAGGTGCGGATTGGAGCAAAGGTAAATTTTCCTTTAGATATATAATAATTGAGATTCTGCTTGCACAAGTGTTCTGTGACACCGTAATTCATAGTCGTTACTGCCTAACGATAGCACCAATTATTTATTAGCAACTATATTTAAGGAGCACCAAATTTTATGTAGCACCAATTTTTAAACGAACCTTTGCATAGTCCTCATCAAATGCTATTTATTTGCTGTTAATCCCCACCTTCACATTATATGACCCTAAATAGTCGTAGCAATGCTTCAGTGTTTCTTGAGCATCAAAGTACGTCTGATATGGAAGCATGACATATTTATCTAAGAGTTCAATCACCTTACAAATACTATCTCTAATCTCTGGAGAGTTGATGCCTTGCAATACCTCTGCATATGAGTGCTGATATTTCTTGACTGCTCTGGTTACCTCTTTATCAACTTTTTTCCAATCATACGTATCAGCATCTAGACTGCCATCCTTCACACTACCTAAATAACTCAGCTTACACCTAACACACTTCCCAAGCTTACAGTCAAGTGGCTTCAAACACTTGAGACACTTAAGCAACCGCTTCGTCGGCATGTCAAAATACACTGGCCACTTTTGCTGACAGGGCTCGCAAGAACAAGTGAAGTAGTACTGCTTCAACAGATTAGCTTTCCTATCTTGAACTGGCAACATCCCGCAGAGTTCCCCGTAGCTGTCAGTGACCTCTGAGCCTGCAGGAATGTATCGTATAGCTCGCAGCACCTCCACACCTCCATAGCTGACGCGGACAGTGCTAGGGTTACAGGAGTGGTTGGTCAGGCTCAGTACACCGAACGCTCCGCAGCCTATCTCCTCTGAGGCACTCGCTTGACTGTTCCCTTCAACTACCTGAAACATAAGGGCATTAAATATTGTAACATGCTTATGTGGAATTTAATATACAAAAAGATTACGAACTTAAGGATCTTTGAATAGTTACATAATGTGAGTGCTATTGAATCCACTGATGTACAGAACTAGTGTTAATGACATTAGAATACACCAGCTAATCTTATCATCACTTCCCAAACTTGACTACTTCCTTTAACGTGACGATAGTGCGTTGTTATATGTGCGATTAGTTTGCTTGGGAAACAGATTAACTTGTTCATGTAGTAATGTACACCCTATGTGGTGGATTGTGTTCTTTTATTTAATAATTTTCATTTTAGTAAACGTTGTTTCCACATAGCGATTTTGATAATTTAATTTGACTTTATATTGTCCTTGTCCCAATTTTGGTTTGTTTAGTTTGCAAGTTTTACATTTTAATTATTATGATAAACTAACCCAGTAGCATCGAGGTACCCCAACAAAACCAGCAGCAGGAACACTGGCTTGCAAAATAAACAAACCAAAACAGGAACGACACAATGTAAAGACAAACGAACCAATCAAAATCACTACTGTATGTGGAAACAACAATTTAGCAAAACTAAATTTTGACTGGTGATGGGCTGGTCTATCAGAGTGAGAACTGAGTGATCTCTGCCATACCCATAGCTTACTCTGACTGTTCCTTTTACTTATATATTTTCTAGATCTAAATTAAAATGTAAAACTTGCAAACTAAACAAACCAAAATTGGGACAAGGACAATCTAAAGTGACGGCGTCTCTTCCGTGGATTGACCTCCCAATCTACCAAGATTGGAAGCCAAAGCGTCACATTTTTTCCTTTGCCCCTCAGCTTTCTCTTCATAATTGCTGAGGGGCACAGGGCCCTGGGTGGGGCTTTGGTTTCCCGGGCGTTTCTGTCGCCCTCCTCAGCTCCCCGCCATGGAGTGGCTTCGGTCACCCAGGCTTTATTGTGGTCGGCAGGGAGGGTTCTGTGGGGGCGCTCGGTTATGACCTTGGCCTTGCTCGGGGCCTTGGGGCTGTTCGGCCAGGCAGCTTGGGGAACAACAATAACACTGACTTAGTGTTACATATATATATTATTTTTATTAATCTCACCACCACACCCCCAGTGAAATTAATTAATTAATTAATGAAATTAAATTAATTAAAGGCTATAAATATAGCCTACAGGGAAGTCCAATTAATAAGGTCCAAACCTTCATGCACTTTCCCTTAAAATAATGTACAATGTACACTAAAAAGGCAACTACCATAATATATTTTTTTTAAGAATTTACCAGAACGTCTTGAACTTCCCAAATTGACTAATTCCTTGAACATGACAAGAGTATGTTAACATATGTGCGACAAATTTGTGAAACAAAATGGGAAACAAATTATTTTACTCATATAGTGATGTACATATTCTATGTGGTGGTTTTGTGGTTTGTTTAGTTTGCAAGTTTTACATTTTAATTCTATGATTTCAAAATTTTATTTTGCTAAAGCGTAATTTTCAAATACTGTAGTGATTTTGATAAGTTCTTTTGTCTTTATATTGTGTCATCCCTGTTTTGGTTTGTTGATTTTGCAAGTTTTCATTATAATTAATACATTTACTGCAAAAAGTGAAAAAGGTCACTAAGGAAACAGTGTGCTCTTCCCAACATTCTCGCATGGAAGTAAGATATGGATAGAAATTGATTAGCACCTCTCAAAACTAAAAGCTGGACAGATAAGGTATTTCAGAGTGGAATCTGGATCGACTGAGTATTAAGGATTTTTTTTGTTTTAATTGAAGAATATTTTCTGGGCTTTGAATGCAAAGTGGTTGAGTGAATAGATAACTTTGAGGTGATTTGGCCATGCACAAAGAATCAATGAAAAAGTGTCAAGAAAGATACCTTTACACAGAAACATAATGAATGGAACAGTTGGTACTGGTAGATCACCAACGGAATGAAAATACATAGTGAATTAAAATGTAAAACTTGCAAACTAAACAAACCAAAATTGGGACAAGGACAATATAAAGTCAAATTAAATTATCAAAATCGCTATGTGGAAACAACGCTTACTAAAATGAAAATTATTAAATAAAAGAACACAATCCACCACATAGGGTGTACATCACTACATGAGCAAGTTAATCTGTTTCCCAAGCAAACCAATCGCACATATAACAACGCACTATCGTCACGTTAAAGGAAGTAGTCAAGTTTGGGAAGTCCGGGACGTTCTGGCAAATTTTACTAAACTCTGCATGAATAAAGAAACTACATGTTAAATGTCAAAATATTATTTAAAATCAAATTTGCAACATGACAAGACATTAACAATAGTAAAAAATACAAATATTGATAAGATATCTATACTATTACAAAATAATATATAAAATACAGTACAGCACTCACTAACGATAGTGCTATCGGGTAGGTACCTGTAAGCATAGCATGCCTCAAGTGACCCCTATCAATAACTACCCTACAAATAACCTACATTTATAGCACAAATAAACTAAGGAAATCGCAAAAGTAAGCAATTGATACTATCGACAATGAATACATATAATATAAAGAGAAATAATTGCAAAATATGAAGTAACAACAGATTTAAACAAAGAGTACTCTTTTAACCCGGGAGCTGCGGGGAGACTCTTAAGAGTTCCCCCGGCGCACTGCGGGAAGACTCTTAAGAGTCAGAGAAAATAAAAATCAACTTTTGACATCGAAAAAAAAAAAAAAAATTATATTTTTTTTTTTTTATTTTTTTTTTTTTTTGGCCCCTGGGCCATGCAAAATCTCAGTCCTCTACCTCCCCTCCTTCCCCACTTTCCTCCTCTCCTTCAGTTATCACCTATTTTCCCTGTTATTCCCTTATTCTGAGGTATATTTTCGTGCTAACATTAGAAATCCGATTGGAGGGTGTGGTCATCACTGATAGCAAGCGAGTGCAAGAGAGAGAGAGAGAGTATCGATCGACTGTGTCTCAGTGGCCTTGGGGGAAATTGGCGGGAAAGCAGATTGCCTCACCCATACATTATACAACTCGCGGGCTATATCTCCGATTTTGACCATCCAAACGCTGTTTTCACTCGTTTTATTGTTGTTTCAGGTTAATACCTTTATAATCAACCCATAATAGGCGCATATGGATAAATATTAATGCTATTAATGGCACAATGAATATTTTAGTGACGGAAACACCTCAAATACGTCAGCACAGGGGGACGTTTCCAATTACCCCCATGCGCACTTCAGAGGTTAACAAGAACAATAAATTTAAAAAATCATCAATATTAATAATAATAATAATAATAATAATAGAAAAAGAAAAAGATAAACAATAAATACAGACAAAAAGTAAGCAGAGGTTATACAAGAAACTTCAAGTTAAAAATGCTTGATTAAAATTATTGATGTCAAATTTTAGAATAGTCACAATAATTGACCCTAAAAAGATTAAATTTATGGAACAATTTACTTGCCTCAAAACCTCTGTCCACTAAGAGTCTGTATAGTAACCTAGCTCTAGCCCAAAAGTCATCTACTTTAGTGCAGATTTTACAAAATCTTATTAATTGGGAATAAAAACAATTATAAGTGATTTTACTATCGATATTACTACTAGGGAAAGGAAAGTTTATTACGTTAAAATTAAAATCATCAACTTTGTGATATACTTTAAGTATGCACTGTTCATTAACAATCTCTATATTTATATCAAGAAAATTTTCAACTTTATAATTTACGTTACATTGTGTGAGGGGAATAGAATTAGGGTAAATAAGTTTAGCAACTTGATTAAAATTTAACAAATTGCAAACAAGAATATCATCAATATATCTACTATTATTACTTAACAGTTTAGCAAGTGCTAATTTTTCTGGAATTTTATTTTTCTTGCTACTGTCAACTAAGTCTTTTATATATTTAAATTCTAAAGCAAGCAAGAATAAGTCTGCAATTAAAGGGCTAGCATTTCCACCCATAGGAATTCCTAATATTTGTTTGAAAATGTACGGCCCGAATCTAACATAAGTATTGAAAAGGAGGAATTTAAGGGCATCTTTAAGTTTAGTTCTATCAAAATATACAGAACTAGTGGGAGTAGAGCTAAGTGATGCATTATTAAAATATGTATAAACATTTATGAAATAATTACCATTCCTAACGAACCTGTCAAAGTGCAAATCTATAATAAAGCAAAGCTCTGAATATACTAAATCTAAAGGCAAATTGGTATACAAAGTTGAAAAGTCGAAGCTATGTACCGAGGTAACTTTCGGCATGGTATTTATTTTATCAATAACTTCTAACGAATTGTCAACACTCCAATAATAGTTAATGCCAGTTCTTCTCATGATGGTATTACAATATCTTTTATGAGTACTTTTAATGTATTTTAAGCAATTTACTACTTGTTCTGATAGAGTTTTAGTGGTAGCAAATTTTGCTCCGGCAATAAAGCGATATTTATAAGGTCTTTTATGAAATTTAGGTAACATGTATAATTTTGCAATGCACTTGTTCTTATCAGAAAGTTTAATATCAAATATTATATTTTTCTTGGTATGTTCATCGATTAAGTTATCAATATTCAGATTATTTTGAATTTCATAAACAGAATTACCGCAAATATTTTTACGTAATATGTTACCCTTAATACCTAATTCTTTTTTCATATTTTCAAGATAAAATTTCTTACATGTGAAGCTATAATTATTGCTGGCTTTATCTACTGTAGTGATTACAAAATGTTTATGTAAATTTATTAAATCAGCTTTAAGCTTATTATAATTATAGTCTATAAAATCTGAAAGATTAAATTCATTTTTAAGCGAGAAAATTTTATTTCTAATTAACTTAATTAATAATTTAGACCATGCTTCTAGTTCTCTCGCATTGCAGCACGCAATTTTTAACAATTTATCTTTTAATTTATTGACTGAAAAAACAATATCTTTTAAAATTATGTCCCATGTTACTTTATTACTCCCTATTCTAAATTTAAACCCTTTACGACATAGCTCCGCTAATTTGTCGTTTGCAAAATGTTTAACTAGTTCTACATCACCTGTTAATATGTGACATATCGGACTATAAATGAACTTTGCTAGTGCATCACGTCTGCTAGCTGGCATATCCATGACTCTTTCACACACGCATTTATTATTATTGAAAATATCATTACCTGAAAGATTTCCTAAAACTTTATTATAATTACAAATAATAGACCCAACAGGTCGTTCATATGAATACACTATTAATGGTTTGAAATCTTTACAATCATCTGGTAACATGGACTTAACTTTCTTTGAATTAATAAGACTGTTAACATTAATTTTGTCTAAAATTTTAGAGGAATAATTTAAAGTGGACATGACTTTATCTTTAATACGGTTATCTTTGGATTTCTTAGAATTAGCTCTAATATATCCCATAAAAGCAAAGACTATATTCTTAAATTTATTTGTGAAATTATGTTTATTATTTAGAATATTTTCTATAAAAGGAGCAAAACTTTTCTTTTGTAGGCCTTTCAATGAATCTTTGAGCATTGTGAAAAGGGCAGAGGAAGCATGTCTGGACAAGAGCAGCTACAGGCGTTTCTGCCAAGGCCATCCTTTAGCATGGTTTCCCGGGAGGAAACAAGGTGCCAGAGAAGATGATAATTATAATGTAAAACTTGCAAAATAAACAAACCAAAACAGGGACGACACAATATAAAGGCAAAAGAACTTATCAAAATCACTACGTGGAAATAACGCTTTAATAAAATAAAATGTTTAAATATAAGAACAAAAAACCACCACATAGGGTGTACATCGCTACATGAGCAAGTTAATCTGTTTCCCAAGCAAATGATAAATTTCCGTTCTGACCTGAAACTCTGTGAGCGAGTGAGCATTGCAAGGTAGATTCATCATGTGTGTGAAGAGGGTGGTGCCAGTCAGAAGAATGTCAGAATAATATTGGGTGGGAGTGATCGTCCGACCACCACCACCACCACCATCACCATCGCGGTCCACAAAGAACTGCCCACTCTGCTCCAGCAACTTGACCAGAGCAACAGACATGGCGCACCGCTTGAACAGATCACTGACTGTCCGGTTCTCCTTGTTGCCCACCAGGTGATAGATGGTGCGGTAGTCGGCCGAGTCATATGTACCGTCTTCGTTGAAGCCCAGTTCTTTGTGGGCTTTACTCTCTGCTTCGTGTCGGTATAAGGGAACCAGTTTTCTGACCCGGGCAAAGCTGGTCTGAGTTAGGATCCTGTAGGCCAATACAGCATTTTTGCCAATATCTAATGCGGAAAGCGATGCAAGCGCACTGCACTCCCGACTATGGTACAAGGTAAGCGCTTCCGCTCGACAAGCATTACTACAGAATATTACCTGGAAGGAAATGGAAGATAAGAAAATGGAAATGGAAGAATATTGTAATCCTTACAATTAAATACGGTAATACAGTGGAATACCTTTCCTAAAAAAAGACCAAGATATAATAAAAGTTATATAAAATTAGGCAATATCATGATATTGTCCTACTAGACAAACAAATATTATATGGATTAGGTCTCTGTGAATATTGAAGATCAAACAATATAGCTATATGACAATTTAGAGGTCTCATGAGTTGTAAATAATAATTGATGTACTTTATACCAGAAATGACCAATTCAGGATTTTTTTTAATTTCCTTTATTCTGGTATACAGTACATACAATCATGTAGCATACAAAGAATAATTAGTTTACAAAATGGAATAACAAAAAGTGTTCCACTGCATTAGGCATAATCTGTCAATACCGAAAACCCTTTACCCTACCAAGACTAACAATACCCCACTAAACCAAGTAAATACTGTACAGTACTGTATATGCAATACAGTATACTGTAGTCATATGCCATAAGTATTCAGTACACCTATTATAATCTTGACTGTACATCCATACCCTCAAATATTTTGGACGATTTATAGCACTACAGTACTGTAGCACATATCGAGTTCCATATACTGTACAGTAGATTTAAATGGAAGTACAGTACTGTATGATTATTATCTCTTATGACTGAACATATAATGCATGCAACAAACACAGCTAGTAAATCACCTCTATGGGACCCCATAGTATACTTTCAAGACAATAATGCCTCTTCCTTTGATTCTGGCTATCATGGGAAGATGTTACGCAATTGATTAACGATCTATGAGGTCGTAGGATCCAATGACATCATGTTAACATAGGCAAATATGTTAATGTGTGTGGGAGTGCAAACTGGTTATATATGTGAGCAGACGATCGACACAGGAGTTTGCCCAACTAGTTTCCCGCCAAATTGCGTGGTCTACTATATGCTGACGTGTACGAGATGACGTCACAACCGGACCGATTAGGCGGGCTAGCTGTCAGGACGGAGCCAGTCGTTTACATACGGGTGAGTGGTGAACACGGCCATTGAGCTAATTAACAATCATGTGTATCTCTTTTGATTCCTAGAACTCCTTCCAAAGCTACCAATAAGTAAAATCATCTAATGTTAGCCAGAATCACTACTACACCACCAATACCTGCCTCAATGCCTAGTGATCAAATTATTATACTAGTGACTAGCAATCCTGCTGGTTCGATTCTCGATTCCGAGCTTAAATCTTAGGAGGGTGAGGAAAATATTAATATGCACACATATTTACAGTCAAATTTAATATCCTGTCAACAATCTTCTTTCTAAAATGTGTAATTATATATTACTTTAAAAAAAAAAAAAAAACTAACTACCAGTATGGAATTTGGCTGTACAGTATAGTCAAGAGCCATTATAAAGCATACATCCTTTTTCATCACCGAACCTTTAAAGACAGGTTATATAGTATCTGGGATATAATAAAGCATTGTATCATCTCATTTGCAATCAATACACATTCAAATAGGTGCATTGCAAGTATGGCTCACAACTACTTGTGTAAATATAAACATACATTAACTACTACAATACCAGTACCTAAAAGTATTTGTCAACGAACAAAGTGTAGGGTCCTAAATAGCGCGATTCACAGGTAGTGCAAGCTACAAAATATTCAACCAATAATTACTTAGTAGCGCAAGCAGGTTTCAAATAATACAAACCGCACATCGAAATAATCAAAATCTGACAAGAAACAGAGTAACGCGAGCGAAAATCAAATAGCGCGGCCCACACCGTGAAAAATCAAAGGTACAAAAGAGAGAAATGGTAAAGTCAGTGAATAACATGGACAAAGAACTCCACGACAAGGTGAACGAGAGGAGGCAGACCCTGATGACAACATTCCTTCGCCCTGCCACACCACTCGAGCCCTAGCCAGGCCTTTCACACCAGGATGACAACATTATGTTTGTTGTCAGTGACCTCGACTTTAAGGGGTTTGGTTGTTCAGGAGATGGATGAGATGAGGTGTTCTGGTGAGTGCCAGCCTGAATCACGGGGGAACAAAAGAATGAGGAAGCACCTGGGTGACGGTGCTGGTCCTCAGTAACCAGCACCCAGAAGCCTTGGAATCCTCAGCCCCTGCATATAATCCCTGTACAGTAGAATTAAGATTACTGTATTAACCTTATTATTTGCATTATTCTATGTTATGATATGAATGAGTATACCTGAGTACTGTACTGTACTGTCTAATGAGGGAATTTTATAGTTTCCAAAAGTCTAACCTCTAAACTCAGGCTCAGCCATCCAGCAAATTAGCTTCTTCCCATAGGATAAACAAAAATTCTTCTGTTTTTCTGTCTCAATCTCGGGACTGTAGGCTGTTCAGTAGCCTGTAACTCTTGTGAGGCCCCGAGATTATTGATTGAAGCTTTGAGATGTTGGGTGCTTTACATAATGCTCTAGATGGTCACAGTGGAGCTTCAAGGTGTTGATTGCTTCCTTTCTGCCATACTAGATGACGAAACCATATTTATACACGTCACTTGATTAGATAGAGCAACTATACGGTCGTTCACAGCATCTTCGAATATGGTCAGGCATCTTCTATGCTATGAATTAGTGACGATATAGGGGGTATTTTCTTGATGTGTCGGTGTAGCCAGAGGATAATTGTAGAACCACAGGAACGAGTGGTGATGGGCTGGTCTATCAGAGTGAGAACTGAGCGATCTCTGCCATACCCATAGCTTAGTCTGACTGTTCCTTTTACTTATATATTTTCTAGATCTCAAGTGACGGTGTCTCTTCCGTGGATTGACCTCCCAATCTACCAAGATTGGAAGCCAAAGCGTCACATTTTTCCTTTGCCCCTCAACTTTCTCTTCATAATTGCTGAGGGGTACAGGGCCCTGGGTGGGTCTTTGGTTTCCCGGGCGTTTCCGCAACCTCCTCAGCTCCCCGCCATGGAGTGGCTTCGGTCACCCAGGCTTTATTGTGGTCGGCAGGGAGGGTTCTGTGGGGGCGCTCGGTTATGGCCTTGGCCTTGCTCGGGGCCTTGGGGTTGTTCGGCCAGGCAGCTTGGGGAACAACAACAACAACAACAACCACAGGAACGATCAGGTCACCTCAGAAAACCCCAACGTTTGGCATGGACTCGATCCGAGGTCCATTGGGTCTGCAGTCCACCACACTATCCACTGTGCTATCCCATGCCCCCTTGAATAGCACAAGCTCGTTTATCTACCAAATTCTTGTGCTATTAGGGACCCTACTGTATTCTAGTACTAAGAACATAAGAGTCTGCAAAAAGCCGATCGGCCCATACAAGGCAGATCCCTGTCCTAACTATAATTCCTCCTTCCACATACACTACCGTATGCTGTTACAACATACAGTACCACAAACTCACCCATGCTACTGTTAACATATAAAGTACTATGGTCTATTTACCATGAAGGGTCTAGAAATTGTGACCCCAAGCCTATTGTAATCAATATTTTTGTGATATGACCCAGCCAGACCTCGAACCCAGGCCAGTTGTCCAGCACTCCAACACCTTAACCACTAGGCCACTTTACGATGGGCCATTTTTTTTGGCCCCCTTCTCCCTCATTGTTTTTAAGATTTTAAGACGTTCGGTCCTTTAGTTTGGCAATTTTAAGACTTTACGCCCCATTTCTTTGTCAATATTTAGACCTTTCGTGCCATTTAAGTGTCTATTTTTTCCTGGTGAGCGATAGAGCCTGTAATTTTTAGAGTAACCGGCCTTCGGCCATGACATTTTTCTACCGAAAAATGTACAAATTAATCTTAGGGGTGTTTTTTTAAGATTGATGCAGGTCTAGCGAGGAAACTCAAAAATATATTAAGATAAATATATAGACCAAAAAACAAGCACAACCCCCTTAAACTAACCAAAGGGATGCATACCCAAATATAACATACAGTACAGTACCGGTACTATATTACATTACCGGTACATACTTTATACACTCAAATTTAAAGCCCAAAGCCGATAATTTCATAAAATCCCAATCCCATACTCAAACAAATTTTACAGACTTACGGTTAAAGACATTCAATTTTGTACATCAAACTTTTAAGGGCAGGTGCAACACACATATGGTACTTTACCTTTTAATCTTAAGCAACACTTAGCCAGCCAGCTGTGAAAAATTAAATAACTCCCATTAAAATTCCCATTACTGTACAATGAAACTGACATAAAAGAAGACAAGTTGTTGTTGTTGTTGTTGTTGTTCCCCAAGCTGCCTGGCCGAACAGCCCCAAGGCCCCGAGTAAGGCCAAGGCCATAACCGAGCACCCCCACAGAACCCTCCCTGCCGACCACAATAAAGCCTGGATGACCGAAGCCACTCCATGGCGGGGAGCTGAGGAGGGTGCGGAAACGCCCGGGAAACCAAAGACCCACCCAGGGCCCTGTGCCCCTCAGCAATTATGAAGAGAAAGTTGAGGGGCAAAGGAAAAATGTGACGCTTTGGCTTCCAATCTTGGTAGATTGGGAGGTCAATCCACGGAAGAGACGCCGTCACTTGAGATCTAGAAAATACATAAGTAAAAGGAACAGTCAGACTAAGCTATGGGTATGGCAGAGATCGCTCAGTTCTCACTCTGATAGACCAGCCCATCACCACATGACTAGAACCCAATCCTCTCAGCATCAGCTAGGAAAGGCCCTAGAAAGCCGCCTTTGGCGGGGGGATAGCTCCCCTATTTCAACCCCTTTCGGGGTTGGGCACCCGCCCTAAAGAAGACAAGTTGCTTTGATTATTGTACTGCATACGGTAATTGTCAAACCTTTTCATATGGAGTAAATACATTATAGCGGTAGTACCGTAAGAGTCGCTTAACCTTTAAAACACGAAATTGCCCTAGGGGCTAGGGTAGTTATTTGTGAATTCAATTCAAGAACAACAATCTCAATGAACAGACCAATACTGTATTTATTTTTTCAGGCCACTCACTGTATATTAACCCTGTTAAAATTCGTTATTGAGCAAGTAAAAATCCATTGTGACACAAATAACGAGTCGTTGCATTAAACTCTAGTATTTTCTGATGGGCCACCTCTCAATTTGTTTCAGCTCAGTAAGACACTGTTGAGCTCCGCCCTATTTAGCACCAATGTTGCTATAGAGAGAAAGATGTAATCTGTCAGCCTACTGGGCTGGAGCCATCATAAAGACCAATGTTGCTATATATGGTTGTCTTTAGATTAAGCAAAACACAGTTGTTACTACTAGCAAATGTTTGGTCTAGCTCTCTTCTTTCTATCACTTTTTAAAATGTATATAGGGGAGGGATAATAAAATGTAAGGAATTACAAAAGTAGCACTTGTTCGTGGAACTTTAAGCCTCCGAGTAAGTAAAGAACAAAGAAATAAAAATCTATAAAGCAGAAATCCTGTATTTAAGAAATTATAGTTCTGTAGAGTAACGGTAGCCTTTTATTTTACTAAAAAGTCCAGGTTTTATTACCCAATAAACCTGGGTGAGCTTGGCTATATTTATAACCTTGACTTAGCAACTTACTCCTCATGAGATACCTTTCATCCAAAACGAAAGGTACAGTTCGGCAGCCCAGAAATTCTGGGTTCCCGGGGTGACAAAAGGCATTTAAAGGCTAGTTCACACTAGTGGGGTTTTTTCGGCGACTTTAGTTATGGCATCATTTCGGGTTTTGCTTTGGCTTGATATAAATAACTAGACTACAGATAAATTACTATAGCTGAATGATATCTTATAAATTTGATTTCAGAATCCTTCAATCCAGAGTTCCTAAAAATAATTATATAAATAAATAGCCTAGATTAAAAATAAAAAAAGGGAAAAAACATTCCCTTGAACCAGCCATTACTGTATCTAAAATCAAACTTGACCAGGTAAGACGGTGAAAGTCCATACCGCGGGGCAGGTGGGGCAGGGCAGAGGTGTGATACAGCGATCCAGGCACCCGGAACAGTGAGACAGTAGGTGGGAGTCAAGGTGAAGCACTCGACTATACCCTTCCTCCACTACCAGCAGCTCTCCTACAAATGCCAGAGAAGTGGATTAATAACACTGATATTTCCTGGCAGCTCCTGAGCTCCACTTATAAAATTATTTAATCATCTAATCTAATCGTAGTGGATGAACTAAGTTGGGGGGGCCGTGGTGGTTAAGTGGTGAGCACGGTCGCGTGTGAATCTGAAAGACCCGGGATCTAATCCCTGCCACGGCGGACATTTAGTGGGTGCGGTAGTACGTCCTAGCATGTTTCACATGCTTGCACCCAGTCAGGGGACATCCTGACGACGTATACAGACAAAACACACATAACAAAGCCACTCCAACACCTTCCTCTCTCTCCAACACCCCTTCTCCCCTCTCAACACTCTTCTCTGAGCTATTGCCGATAAAAATGGCATGTTCAGTCCTGTACAGAATCGTAAGATTCAGAGTCGTAAAGATTCCAGGATGAGCTCATCAGCGGCGGATCCCCAGATTGACCGTGGTGATTGTCACCTAAACATCTACAAAACAAAACAAACAAACAAACATGGAGGGAACTGCACCAAGGGGCAGACTAAGAAAGACGTGGGATAAATATACATACTATAACGTACATACATACAATGAATTAACATAATTTTCCATTACATACATTGTACCGGCTCAGATGTGGTTGCCTATCTGCAGTTGGAATATAATACTGTACTGTACAATAAAGTCCCGTCACAACACTGTCATATCATATCACCACTTTGGCTGGGCGGGTGCCCAACCCCGAAAGGGGTTGAAATAGGGGAGCTATCCCGCCGCCAAAGGCGGTTTTCTAGGGCCTTTCCTAGCTGATGCTGAGAGGATTGGGTTCTAGTCATGTGGTGATGGGCTGGTCTATCAGAGTGAGAACTGAGCGATCTCTGCCATACTCATAGCTTACTCTGACTGTTCCTTTTACTTATATATTTTCTAGATCTCAAGTGACGGCGTCTCTTCCGTGGATTGACCTCCCAATCTACCAAGATTGGAAGCCAAAGCGTCACATTTTTCCTTTGCCCCTCAACTTTCTCTTCATAATTGCTGAGGGGCACAGGGCCCTGGGTGAGGCTTTGGTTTCCCGGGCGTTTCCGCGCCCTCCCCAGCTCCCCGCCATGGAGTGGTTTCGGTCACCCAGGCTTTATTGTGGTCGGCAGGGAGGGTTCTGTGGGGGCGCTCGGTTATGGCCTTGGCCTTGCTCGGGGCCTTGGGGCTGTTCGACCAGGCAGCTTGGGGAACAACAACAACAACCACTTTGGCTGATGTTGGCATAGTGCTAACCGTGCCATATCAAGACTCAAACTAAATTAAACTGCAGTACCTGCACCTGCAGTATTTGCAAACCACACCCAGCCTCAACAGTGCTACAACAAGACTGTACTACACCAAGACTGTACTACACCAAGACTCTACTGTACATTCGGCAACTTGGACTTTAGAAATACAAAATCCTGCCACAACACTGCCTCACCATGTAAACACTGTGGCTGACTCTGGCGTGGCATCAAACAGCGTCCAGGTAAAACTAGTAGAGTCCCCTGTGGCACCTATCCGTGCCCCACCATCGCCATACCAAGACAGTGTCAATAGCACGACCTTATAGTCTGATCTTGAATGGAAAAACCTGACAAGTATGGCAGCTCTGAACAGGGCTGCCTGGAACGGCACCATGAGGACGTGAGACCGAACTGTACTTCGTGTGGAGCACTTGGTCATTAAATAATTTAAATCTACAGTATGTATGTATGTATGTACTGAAGTCCAAATATTAGGAAGCGAAGCAGTGTCATACAGAAAAAAAAAGTCTATGAGAAGAAAAAAAAAGCATTATTGTACTTATGAAGTGAAGCCAGTATCTAAAAAAATCAAAGCCAAGGCAGGTTAATGATAAAGCAGGTCAGAGGTAGGGGAGAGGTGGGGGTCAAAGTCAAGCATTCTACTGTACCCTTCCTCCACCACCATGACTACAGCACGCTAAAGAGCCTATTCACACCACAGACAATATACAGTACTGTACATGCACCAATTAATTACTTGGTACAATGAAGAGTAAAACATAAGTAAAAATGGTTTCAAATTCATAGGATCATTAGTCTCAAGTAGGCCTAAATGAGACTGGACTACTGAACTCTTAAATTGACCTGATATTAACATTGAAATGAAACAGCTAAAAGTCACTGTCTGCAAAAAGCAAAAAAAGCAGCTAAAAGTCACTGTCTGCAAAAAAAGTAATGTCATCCGTCAACAATCATGGAATGAAACAGTACCGTAAGTAAACTAGGCCTACTGCACAACTTAACACAAATATAGGTTTTTAATTGCCTGTCAACTAAAAACAAGCTTCTCATAGCCCTAAATATGTATCATTCCATAGTATCTAGAATCAAATTTGTGACCTACCATTATAATTATAATGTACAGCACACTGCACAGTACCGTATTATATATGGTAGGTATAATCATGTACTGTACAAAACTTATCATTAGTTAATGCCCTCAATATGCCAAAACAGACCGCTCTTTAACCTATAAACGGCGAGCAGGGGGTATTGAACTCGATGCCCATGGGCGAGCATATAGACTCCATTCAGGCCTATAATCGTCATTTTACGATAAATATCGTTATTACAGTACTTATTCATATGAGCCTATTTTACCTTCACTATGAAGATAGTAACCTGTAACAACAATAAAACAAGTGAAAATATAATTTTTCTGGTCAAAATCGCGAATATACATGGACCAGCCCATTCATGAATTATGGAGCAAATAGAGGCAACCCCTCCCTCCACGAGGCCTCAAGCCACACTGAGCCTACTCATACACACTCTCGGTTATGTAACACACCCACTAGGCACGTAAGCACATCCTCCACACAGTTTGCTAATGTTAACACAAAAATATACCAACGAATTAGGGAATAACAGGGAAAATAGGTGATAATTGAAGGGGGAGGGGATGTGGAGGAGTGATATGAGGTACAGGTATAGGGACAAAAAAAAAAAAAAAATGTTTAGTGCTACTGGGGCCGTTTAAATGTTTTTTTTAGGCCTCCCTCTTAACCCGGCCAGACCCAGCGACGCGTCTGACGAGTCACCTATGTATGTAACGCCAAACCCCAGCGACTCGTCTGACGAGTCACCCTTTTAGCTCAGTCGTCAGGCTCAGAGTGGCTCTACCTAGAGGGCTCAGATTTGTATGGGAACTGTGTAAGTATCCCACGCACCCATGCTGATGGTTGAAAACTCTCAAAGTCCAACCGTGTGCGCGTGAGCGCGCAAAAACATGTTTTTTGGGGGAAATTGCCTTCAATTTTTCACTCTTGTAAAATCCGTTTTCGGGGGCTCTGTAGGACCATTTTTTGAGCTTTTTGATCGGTTTTTCGTGGTTTTTCCTTCATTCCTAACCCATTCGCTATTGTTTCTGAAAAAATATATATATTTCAAAACCGGCCGGGTTCTGGTGGTACATTTATTAATAACTAGCCGGGGCTCGACGGGTTAAGAGCTTTGCCGCCCTCGCCCAGTAAAACTTCTTATGAGCTTTCTCGCCGTTGCCAGGTTAACAACCTAGGTACTGTACAAGTGATCTCCTAGAATAAAGATTCTCCTAATAACCAAATATCTATGATCCACTTTGTTAACCCGTACAGTACCGGCTACTTCCTCATAACATTATTCTAGCCATCATTTACCGATTTTATTCAGTATAAAAAGGATCTCCAGTAATTAACGAGCTTCGAACTATCTCACTTAACCCTTTTTACTTCCTCAGATCCTTCTTAAACTGCATAAAATTGTCTAAATATAGCAAGAATACAATTAAAAAGATGTTGCTGGTATAGAAATAATTCAAAGTGAATAAATTACAAATACTGTACTGTATATATATGCAGTAAACAACTAACCAGGTTTGATGTTTCTCTCAGCCACCATATATCGTCCTTGGGTAGGGGAGAAAGACAGTTTGACGGCGCTGCTTAAGGACGGAATCTTGGCATTGGGCTCTGTCAACTTGGGTGGAGCGGGAGTGTCAAACTTTAAGAATGAATTATCTACATCAACTGAGGGAATTGTGGATTTATTCACAGACATGTTCAAAGTCTTTCCTTCTGAATTTTTATCATTAACCTGGTGAAGTAGCTGTTCCAGCGACTCTTTTGATGCCTTCGTCTTGGACTCGTCAAGTTGACAAGACTTTAATAGCTGAAGTGAAGCCTCAACCACTTCCTTTGCTTCTGCTTGCTTTTCTTGATACATAAGGCATTTTGCTTTTCTCTCTGCCAATTTGCAGTGAAGGATTTTGGGGTAGCCATAATGAAGTGCCATTTCAATATCATGCACACACTTCTCATAAAGTTTGAGTTCATACAGCACTGCAGATCTATTTGCATATCCAAGAGACAAAGGTCGGTACAAGTCTTGGTTATCATCTTGTTCCGATATCACTGAACAACCTAACTCTGGGTGAGGGGCAAACATGATGCTTTGATTGTAGTATTGCAAGGCTTTATCAAGTAGCTTCTTCTTGTAACACTGGTTGCCTTCTGATCTCAATCTTTCTGCCTCTACCGAAGATTTTACTGCCGAGACTGAATCTGGTGACAGGCCTTTTTGAATCTCCTCCAAGTTCCAAAGATATGAAAACATGTCTGCCAAGGTGTGTGATGGGCTAAAGTGGCTGCTCACCTCATTCACCTTGCCCTTATCCTTCAATTTACCAACCAGCTTCGAAAATTTATAGTGAAAGCTTGACCTCCATCCACTTCCAAACTCCATCTTGGAGTTATGTGTCAAACTCACTCACAGATGAGGAAGCTCTGAAAAATAATGGAAATATATGATAACTTTGGTGTTACGGTATTGGAAAATTAAAGATAAATTACATGACATTATATCCCATGACTCATCTAATTACTTCTCAGATGCCTTGATCACCAAGAGGGTGGCCACAAATTATTAGGCTCCATATTCCAAGGCAACTTGTTCCATTTTCTCTAGGTTGTTTTCCTGGGAGGGCCACTAGCCCAACCAGCCATTGTTGTGTATAGTGTGTGAGGTGCATGTGGACTGTTTCTATTCGGTTGGAACTTGGAATGGCTGTGGGTGCGAGTGTTGTCTGTAACCAGAGTAATTAGTTCAATCATGCTAATCAGGTGCTAGCATTCTCATTGTAAATGTGACACTACAGTAGTCTACTGCACCTCCGATATCTACCATTGCAGAGAGGGATTGGGAGGCCACAGGGATGAGATCATGAGTACCAATGAAATTCAACCAGTGAGGGAGGCTTTGCCCCCTCACGGGATGGATGTAGACTCCGGGCGTACGGTCGTCATGTTTACATAGGGCGATCTCCGCGGTTAACTTCGCGTCTATTTTGACGGCGATTAAATCGGTTATTTGCCCCCTGCTGGCAATATATATGATGATGACAATATGTCATAAGGGGGTGAGGGGGGCCAAAGCCCCCCCTCAACATATTATTGTATCCAATGGCATTCAAAATAGACGGGAACATGATTGCAAAGGTCCGTCATGTTTACATTTGTCGATCGCCGTGGTTAAGTTCGTGTCTATTTTGACGGCGATTTTTTTTCGGTAATTTGCCCCCTGCTGGCAATATATATGATGATGACAATATGTCATGGGGGGGTGAGGGGGGAAAGCCCCCCCCCCCCCCCCCCAACATATTATTGTATCCAAAGGCAGTCAAAATAGCCGGGAACATGATGGCAAAGGTCCGACGCCACTAGGCGTAGTGTAAACAAGGCTGGCGGTACGCCCGCACTTAACATTCTTGCCCCCCTCACCCCCCAATGACTTATTGTCATCATCATATAAATAACCAGCAGGGAGAAATAACAGCAATAAAAAAAACAGTCAAATTAGACGCAAATGTAACTGCGAGCATGCGACTATGTAAACAAAGCAGACGGTACGCCCGCTAACACAACTCTTACCGTACTTTTCTCTAACTCACTAACTTTTATTACCTCTCTTACTTCTTGCTTGTCTCGCATTCGCCTGTAATTCTGTAACACTTTCAGCTTTCCCTCCACAAGATAATTATCAGACATAGCCTACCCTCAGCCTCACCTCTCACTCTCAGCACATGATTTGGTTAAATTCAAATAGCCTTTCGCAGCGATATTCTCACGCACGCTCTCGGTTGCCATTGCCATTGGATACAGTGACGTATCAGAAGATATGCCATGTGGTGACGTTAGTACGTTACTGACGTACTGTATACTTCTGAGGTAGCTACTATTTCCAATTGGGGTAGAGAAAACCTTGTTGCATTTAATGCTTCCAAAACTCAATTTATCCATCTTACTACCCATCAGGAACCTCCAGAAGACTATCCCTTATTCTTCAACAATACAAAAATCAACCCTTCATCTTCCCTCAATGTTCTCGGTGTCTCTTTTTCTTCTCCTCTCACTTGGAAAGACCATATTACCAGTCTCGCTAAGGCAGCCTCCCAGAAGCTGGGTGTGCTCAACCGCCTCAAGGGGTTCTTTACCCCTGCGCAGCTTCTTGCACTGTACAGGGGCAAAGTGCGTCCTTGTATTGAGTATTGTTCACATGTGTGGGGAGGATCCTCTCACACTGCACTCCTAGATAAAGTAGAAAGGAAAGCCTTTCGTATCATTAACTCACGTCCACTCACCAACTCTCTGCAATCTCTCTCTCTTCGCCGCAATGTTGCATCTCTCTCACTATTCTATCGCTACTACAATAATCAGCGTTCCTCGGAGCTTTCCCAGTGTATACCACCTCCTCTACGTAGGGTACGTACAGTACTACGTAGTACCCGCCTTGCAACACAATCCCACCCCTACTCTGTGCAACTCTCCAACCCAAGAGTGAAACGCTATTCTCAGACTTTCTTCTATTCAACTGCTGAGCTCTGGAATTCTCTCCCAGAATCAGTCTTAGACAATTTAAAGATGATGTAATTAAATTCATATATCGATTTTACCGTGGCCTACAGGTTTCTTATACCATGTATTTCATTCCTATATGTGTCTATATGCCCGTAAACATTTATTACTGATCCTGAAGAAAAAAAAATATATATCCTCTATATCGCCTACCTCGCAAGAGGCGGGTGGCTTTGTTTACATCCGCCGCGAAGAAGAAGCAGCGTTGGGGAATTTTTTTTTTTTGCCCACTACAGTACTGTTAAAACATATGATGATTTCAATAAATCCTGGGGAGGGGGAGGGGGGGGGGGGGACTTGCCCCCCCCTCTCAACATATTTTGTATCCCACGGCAAACGGTTATGGCCAAATAGTTATTTTTCGCGAGTGAAGGGGCATGTTTTTAGATTGTTGTTTAATGGGTAAATATGCATTTCCTAGTATTATCACACATCAAAACACCCTTACAGAACTCTAAATTAGATAAAAACAATAAAAAATATTTTTTAGCAATTTAATTATATCATCTTTATATTAACCTCAGTCTTTCCCTCTTCCTATGACTTAAATTGCTTCGAACTCCGTGTGTTCAGGCATTTTAGCTAGAACGTCCCTTGATTTCGGCCCTGTCACTGTTTGAAGTCTGGGGGAGGCACTCGCTTCAGGCAGTTATGTCTTTTGTCTCCTTCATTCACATAGAAAAAATAATAATAATAATAACCAATAGGGCCTAGGTTATGGCAGAAACATAGCCTAGTGACATGTTGATCATTACGGGATAATATTCAAGACCTCTTTCGCAGCCCTATTAGAAATAATTTATTAGGGAAAATAGGGACCAATAGACTCGCCATATTTTTCTCATTATAGTCCGCATGGAGGAATTTCGTTATCGACACTTGAAAAAACCCGATTACACCGAAAAATAACACAAAAATAATGTCCCGAACGTAAACAAAGCATTGCACCCAATGAATCCTTCGACCTGGGTCCTCTTCTTCTTGTTTTGAAAGATGCGGTGAGTGCGATTCACCCAATAAATGGCTTGAACGTTACTCACAAAAACTATATTATATTATATTATATTATATTAGGGTTAGGTTAGGTTATAAGCTTTAGTTGTAACATTAAATCAGAGAGGGATAATAGAAGCAATAGAAAAATATAAATGTATGATAGAGCAGATTATGAGCTGCTGAGACGGTGTTTGGACATTGACTGGGGGGGAATACAGTAGGGTCTCACATAAAACGAGTTTATGGTCGATAAACGAGGGCGTTTTATGCGATTTCGTTTTATGTGAACACAGCATTTTGGTGGCGCAATATCGTCAATGTTCACTGTAAGCGAAAATTTTCGTACAAAGCGAACGATATTTCGTACAAAGCGAACGCTATTTCGTACAGAGCGAACAATATTTCGTACAAAGCGACGATATTTCGTACGTTTTGTACGATATTTCGGCGCTCTATATGAAAACTCCTCGGATTTGCCCCACTTTGGCGGCGGACTCGTTTTATGTGATCACATTCGTTCTGATCGAAAATTAAATATTAATATTTTAGGTCGGTCGTTTTAATCGAGACTCGTTTTATGCGAACACGTTTTATGCGGGACCCTACTGTACTTGAACGGTGAAGACGCTGAAGGAATGTGGAGGAAAATTAGAGCCAAACTGGAGAATGCTGTATCCAAAAGTGTACCAGTAAGGGAATATAAGGATAAAACAAAATTGAGGAAAAGAACTAACCCAGAATTGCCAATGAAAAGAAAGCTTTGGATATTGATTAGAAGAAAGAAACGATTGTGGGAAAGATTAAAATTGTTAAAAAAGAACAGGGGGACTAGTATAGAGGCTAAGGAAGTGGATCTGGAACGCAGACAAATAAACAATAAAATAAGGTGGGAAACAAGGAGGGGGGTGAAGGAGAGGGAGAGAGAAATAGCTAGAAATGTGAAGGATAATCCAAAAATATTCTGGAAGTACATTCAGGAAAAGTTAACAAGAAGAGTAGGGATCCCAGAGCTGGTAGGGGGGTTGAATGATGGGAGTAGAGCGGAGACTGATAAGGAGAAAGCAGAGGTGCTGGGGAAATACTTTGGGGGGGTACTAACAGTGGAGTCGGAGGATGCAGTGCCTACTATTCCCATCAAACAGGCACCGGCACTAGAACTAATAGAGTTTTCCCATGCTAGAATAAGAAGGGCTATAGAAAAAATGAACAGAAGTAAGTCACCGGGACCGGATGGGATACACCCAAGAATCATAAAGGAAGGAGGGGAGATGTTAGTAGAGCCATTGAAAATGTTATTTGAGGTATCGTTTAATACAGGACAAATCCCGATGGACTGGAGAGAGGCGAACATAACAGCTATATTTAAGAAGGGAAAGAGAAATGACCCAGGGAATTATAGACCAGTCAGTTTGACAAGTGTTGTGTGTAAACTAATGGAAACGGTAATTAGAGAAGGAATAATGGATCATATGAAGTCAAACCAACTTTTCAGTGGGAGACAGTTCGGATTCTTGCCGGGGAGGTCGACGGTACTACAGCTAATTAAGGTGGTAGATGATTGGATGCAAATTCTAGAAGATGGTGATGTAATAGACGTGGTATATTGCGATTTTATGAAGGCCTTCGATAAGGTCCCACATAAAAGGCTAATAGAGAAAGTTAGAAGCTATAATATAGGGGAGAAATGTGTGAAATGGATAGAAGCCTTCCTGAAAGATCGGAGACAGAGGGTACTGGTGAATGGAATAGGCTCGGGGTGGAGGGAAATTACAAGTGGGCTACCTCAGGGATCTGTGTTGGGACCACTGCTGTTCGTTATATTTATCAATGACTTGCCTGAAGTTATAACTAATGGAAGTGAGGTATACCTGTATGCGGATGACACTAAACTGTATAGAAGAGTGAGGAGTAAGGAAGATATGGGTTTGCTTCAAGGAGATGTGGAGGGCATGAAGGGATGGTCTGAGCATTGGTTAATGCCTTTTCATCCAAAAAAATGCAAGTACTGTACATGCGGATTGGGACCAGCAAGATAGACTAGGAGTTTCGACCTTAGCCAGCTCACTCGACAAGTTTGTTGCGGGGTTTTGTTAATAAACCATAGGTGTGTAAGTAAAATAGAATCCCAGCCACATCAAATTGATAGTAATAACGAACATTCTGATAGCGTAGATTTTCCGTCTAGGTCCAGTAGTTCAACAGGTAAAAATAAATTAGTTAAAAACAATAGAAAAATAGTTGCAAATACAAGTAATAGTTTGAGTGTTTATTATACAAATTGCAGGAGTTTATGTAACAAAATGAACGAACTTAGAGCACTGGTTAGCAAAGAAAATATAGACATAATAGCGCTAACTGAAACATGGATTAATACAGAAACCAGGCATTTTTTAGCAGAGTTTGATATACCGGGATATAGTTTGTTTAAATATGACCGAACAAGTAAGAGGGGTGGCGGTATAGCAGTGTTTGTCAGGAGTTCATTAAAAAGCTGTACTAAATCAGGTATTAGAGTAAATAATGAAAATGAAAGTGTTTGGGTAGAAGTTAACGAAGGTAGTGAGACTTTAGTTATTGGAGTTATGTATAGACCGCCAAATATGAGTAGAAATGACGGAACATCATTATGGGAGGAAATTAAAATAGCATCAAGGCTTAGCAACGTGTGCATTATGGGGGATTTTACCCTAATATAGATTGGCAGCAACAAATAGGCGACTCTGATTCAAAGGAGTTTATTGAGGTAGTACAAGATAGTTTTTTATCTCAATTCATAGATACGCCGACTAGAGGTGATAATATTCTCGATTTAGTTTTCAGTAACAATGAACATATGATAAATAGTGTAGAAATCGGGGACCACCTAGGAAATAGTGATCACAATTCTGTGTATTTTAATATACAGACGAGGCAATGTGGAAAAGAGCGGTGCATACCCATGTGCAGTGTGTGGAAAGGGAGTGGGCGTTAACTCAATTCAATGTAGCATCTGTCGATGTTGGGTACACCATGGGAGTAAGCGCTGTAGTAGAATAAAGGGGCCCCTGCCGAAGGATAAGTCAGAAATAGAGAAATTTGAGTGCGTAGTGTGCAAAGGCGAGCTTGTGTTAAGTGATGATCCTGTGGCTGTGAATTTTGGAAATGAGTCTTTGGAGCTGGTGAACAAGTTTTGTTACCTAGGAGATACCATCTCTGCCGGTGGTGGGGCCGAGGCTGCCACTGTTGCTAGAATTAGGTGTGGCTGGGGGAAGTTCAGAGAATTGATGCCAATCCTGACCATGAAAAGAATGCCTCTCCCCCTGAAGGGAAAGGTGTATGCCTCATGTGTTAGAAGTGCAATGACGTATGCCTCAGAAACATGGGCCGTTAAAGTAGAGGATGTCAACAGAATGGAGCGTAATGAGATGAGAATGGTGAGATGGATGTGTGGGGCCAGGCTACAGGGATAGAATAACAAATGTTGAGCTGAGGAGACGTTTAGGTATAAAGAGTATTAGCGAGGTGATGCGTACAAGTAGACTGGGATGGTATGGACATGTGGAGAGAATGGATGAACAAAATTGGGTGACAAAATGCAGGTCTGTGATTGTGGAGGGAGCTGCACCAAGGGGTGGACCGAGGAAGACCTGGGATCGGACTATACGCGCCGATCTCAAATCCAAGAACTTGACAAGTGAAGCAGCCCTTAACAGGGTTGCCTGGAACGCCGCCATTAGGACAAGAGACTGAAACTGCACTTATGTGTGGAACACTCAGTCTTAAAATGTTATGTATGTATGTGTATGTATACAATGGAAAGGTAATACCAGAGAGAATACAACATTAATACCTGACTTCAGAAAAGCCAATTATGGTGGGTTAAGAGAAGCCCTGTTAGCGGACCCTATGGTCAAAAAATTAAGTCGATCCAGGTGTCCAAATGAGTGTATCCTTTCTCAGGCACCTGTCATCTTAAGTCAGGAGGAGACGTCAAACTTGGTAGATACATACGATAATTTTATCAAGTCAGTATTCAATGCGCAAAATAAATATATCCCCAAAAGAAAATTTAGATCAACACAGAACCAACCCAAATGGATGAATAATAGACTATTAGATCTGCTAGGACAAAAGAGAGGAATATATAGAAAAATTAGAAAAGGCGAAATTCACCTACTTGCTTACTATCAGAATCTATCAAGACAGGTAAAAAAGGATATTAGGAAAGAAAAAAGAAATTATGAAATTAAGGTTGCCAATGACTCAAAAAATAATCCTAAAGCTTTTTACCAACTATATAAATCCAAGGTTAGAGATGTAATTGGTCCCCTTAAAACTTCGATAGGAAAATTGACAGAAAGTGATTTAGAAATGTGCAGTACATTAAATAGTCAATTTCTTTCCGTTTTCACTAATGAAAATTTGGCACAGTTTCCAGAAGTCCGTAAGGTATACAGCGATAGTATAGAAAATAGGTTAAGTACGGTTACTATAAGTAGAAATGATGTGGTTAAGGAAATTGACAGACTGAAACCTCATAAATCGCCTGGTCCTGATGAGGTATATGCTAGAGTATTAAAAGAATGCAGAGATGAGTTAAGTTATCCATTAACATTTCTATTTAACAAGTCATTAGAAACAGGTATAGTTCCAGAAGCTTGGAAGCTTGCAAATGTAGTTCCGATCTTCAAAAAAGGTGATAAATCAATAGCATCCAATTACCGTCCCATTAGTCTCACTTCAATCATAGGAAAACTACTAGAGTCAATTATTGCTAGGAAAATGAGAAACCACTTAGAAACATTTAACTTAATCAATTCTTCTCAGCATGGATTCACTCAGGGACAGTCTTGCCTTACTAATTTGCTTAGTTTTTTCTCAGAGGTATATGAAGCAGTAGATAATGACAAGTCATATATTATATATTTAGATTTCAGTAAAGCTTTCGACAGAGTCCCTCATGAGAGATTGATGAGAAAGGTTGAGGCACATGGAATAGGTGGGGCGTTGTTAGGATGGATTAGGTCATGGCTAATTGGTAGGAAGCAGAGAGTCAGCATAAATGGTACGAAGTCAGAATGGGGAGCAGTCAAAAGTGGTGTCCCCCAGGGATCGGTATTAGGTCCCCTGTTGTTTCTTATATACATAAATGACCTAGATTTAGGTATAACTAGTAGGATAAGTAAATTCGCAGACGATACTAAAATAGGGAGATCAATTGATTCAGATAGCGATATAGAGTGCCTCCAAAGGGATCTAGATACCTTACATGAATGGTCAGTAAATTGGCAGATGAAGTTTAACATTGACAAATGCAAGGTATTAAAGATAGGGAAGATGCAAACAAATGTTAAATATAAACTAGCTAATTTAGAATTAGAAAATTCAGACTGCGAGAAAGATCTAGGTGTGTTTGTTAGTAATGATTTGAAGCCTAGAAAACAGTGTATAAGCGTTCGTAATAAGGCAAACAGGATTCTCGGGTTCATCTCTAGGAGTGTGAGTAACAGAACTGCTGATGTTATCTTAAAACTTTACTTGTCATTAGTGAGACCCCATATGGATTATGCTGTCCAATTTTGGTGTCCTTATTACAGAATGGACATAGATTCATTGGAGAGAGTACAGCGTAGAATGACAAAAATTATCCATAATATTATTTTTATTAATCTCACCACCACACTCCCAATGAAATTAATTAAAGTATATATGATCCACCGGGATTCGAACCCGGGTTATCACACACATATTTTTGCCACCTTAACCATTACACCACCAGGAAATCTTTCGTATGAAGAAAGGTTGAAGAAATTAGGTTTACATTCGTTAGAGAGACGCAGAGTTAGAGGGGATATGATAGAGGTGTTCAAGTGGGTTAGTGGGATTAACAAAGGGGACATGGCAAATGTACTAAAGCTCAGTGATAGCGAAAGAACTCGTACCAATGGTTTCAAATTAGATAAATTTAGTTTCAGAAAAGATATAGGCAAGTATTGGTTTGGTAACAGAGTTGTAGATGGGTGGAATGGACTACCAAGTGCTATAGTGGGATCTAAAACTGTAGGGAGCTTTAAGATAAAATTGGATAAGCATATGGACGAGAAGGGTTGGGTGTGAAGGGGGATCAGCCGGGTTGGGCCAATCAGCGCTCTGCAGACCTCCATAATCCTGCGTTAATCTCTAACCGTTTTGGTAAGATGATCCTCAGGGTATTAGAGTGTGAAGCCTATAATTGGGCTTTGTAATTGAATTGGGGTTGTGTGGGACAGGGATCTGCCTTGCTTAGGCCAATCGGCTTTCTGCAGACTCCCATTTTCTTATGTTCTTATGTTCTTATGTAGGATACAGTATGTATGAAGCGATGGAGGAAGTGAGTGCAGAAAAGGATATAGGAGTAGTGATAGACAATAAGTTAAATTTCTCAGAACATTTAGCGGAAAAGATAAACAAAGCCAATAGAATTGTAGGGCTGATAAGGAGGACATTTGTGTCACTTGACGAAGAAATCTTCAGGAATCTCTATACAGCGCTGGTTAGGCCGCACCTGGAATATGCGAACCAGGTGTGGGCTCCATATATGGTAAAGGATATAGAAGCAGTGGAGAAAGTGCAGAGGAGAGCTAGCAAGCTGATACCAACGTTGAAGAACGCGGGCTATGAGCAGAGGTTGAGGACACTGGGGCTTCCGACACTGGCATATAGGAGAAAGAGAGGGGATATGATAGAGACTTTTAAGATAGTGTCAGGAAAGTATGATGAGGATGTGTGTGAAGGTATCTTCTTGATGCGGGAGGGAACAAGAACGAGAGGACACTAAGAAAATTTACAAAGAAAGAAATAGGCTTGAGAAGGCAAAGAACTCATTTTGTGATAGAGTGGTAAATGAGTGGAACGCACTGCCCCAGTATGTAGTCGATTCCGAATCAATAAGGGAGTTTGAAAGTAATCTTGATAAAGCATGGGGAAGACAAGATTTGAAGTTTGATTATAAAACAAAAATACAGAATAGTAAAAATGTTACGTCTGCTACCGCCGCCGCCAACACCGTGAACGACCGCAGCAGTGCAAGTACTGGTACTGAGCTGGATACACAGGCATAGTTTGCCTTTTTCCAGAGGATCTACTGTAAGATAATGTAAGATACTGTAAGTTAATCTAATCTAATATAATATTTGTACATTTTGGAAGCGTGCATGGCCTCCCCACAATTTTCCTTACCTACTGTAAAAGCGTGATTCACCCAATAAATGGCGCCATTTGACGGAGTATCTTCAGATTAATGAATAATGGGTAAGTTAATGCAAATCCTCCACTCAAACTATGAAAACAACAATTAAACACTATATTCCTAGGAAAAAATATAAAGAAACTTGGTAAATAAGGCGGCTCTACCTGTCTTGAATGTTACCCATTACGGTACTCATTTGTTCACAAAGAGAAAGGCAGAGGGCATTATAGCCTAGTAGACCAAATATCCACATTAAAAAAAGTTCCTGAATTAGCCTAGTATCATCATGGGCTTTCATGGCTGACATACAGTAGGCCTAGCGGGGCGGCATCTGTGGGGAAACACTGGATAAATTATCATTACAGGTTAATGTTACTTGCTGTGTTACTGTTACTGCTGTGTTACTGTGTTACTGTGTTACTGTGTTACTTGCTGTGGATGTTGCATACTGCAATTTTATGAAGGCGTTCGATAAGGTACCACACCGAAGACTTATAGAAAAAATAAGGATGTACAATTTGGGGCCAAAATATTTAGGGTGGATCAAATCGTTTTTGCATGGACGGCAGCAGAGAGTTATAGTTAATGGTGAAACGTCGGGTTGGAGAAATGTCATAAGTGGGGTTCCGCAAGGCTCCGTACTTGGACCTCTGTTGTTCGTCATGTTTATAAACGATATGCACGGGGTTACAGAAAATAATAGCGACATATTTCTCTACGCTGATGACACAAAAATATTTAGGAAGGTCGAGGACATAACTGCGCTGAAGGGATGGTCAGACAAATAGCTCCTTAAGTTCCATCCTGACAAATGTAAAACAATGAGAATTGGAAAATCTGAGGTGCCTGATGGAGATTATTGTATGGAAGGGAGTATGAAGCTTACCTCGGCAGAAAAGGATCTCGGAATTATAATTGATCATGACCTTTCCTTTGAAAAGCATATGGCAGAAAAAATAAACTGTGCTAATAGGATTGTGGGGCTTATTCGGGGATGGATGTAGTGATCGGGCGTACGGTCGTCATGTGCGCTCGCAGTTACGTTCCCGTCTATTTCGACGCTAGCCTATATTTTCTGCTATTTGCCCCGTCATTACTACATGAATACTAGGTTAGGTTAGGTTAGGTTGTTTGCATAGGCTAATGTATTTTTATATCCAAAGGCAGTAAAAATAGACGGGAACATGATGGGAAATGTCCGACGCCACTACGCGTAGTGTAAACAAGGCTGGCGGTACGCCCGCACTTAACATTCTTGCCCTTATTCGTTGTACTATTGTTAGTCTGGGTGAAACCA
This sequence comes from Paralithodes platypus, assembly GCA_032716605.1. NCBI lineage: Eukaryota > Metazoa > Arthropoda > Malacostraca > Decapoda > Lithodidae > Paralithodes > Paralithodes platypus. The sequence goes on along the minus strand of CM064482.1, from coordinate 56,177,717 downwards.
TTTTTAAACCATTGTTTGTGGCCCTGGTCAGACCAATTCTGGAGTATGCAAGTCCTGTCTGGAGTCCCTACAAGATTAAGGATATCACAGCTATTGAAAAAGTGCAAAGTATAGCGACTAAGTTGGTACCATCTTAAAGGACTCAACATATGAAGAGAGACTTCGGAAGCTAAATTTACCAACGTTGGCATAGGCCTATAGAAGAGCCAGAGGGGAAATGATAGAAACTTACAAAATCTTACAAAGGGTGTATGAGGAGGAGGCGAGTAGGGGACTCTTCACGCTGCAGGAGGATGATCGCACCAGAGGACACAGCAAGAAATTGTTTAAGAGGTCAAGACTCAACGTCAGGAAGAACTATTTTAGTAATAGAGTGGTGGAGAACTGGAATGACCTTCCTGAAGAAGTGATAGCCTAAGTGTGAACAGTGTGTTAAAATTTGAAAAAGCATTAGATATAGTTTGGAACTTTGGGGTGACCAAGAGCTAGCCTAAAGTTCAATGATTTTAAAGCCAAAATTAAGAAATTAAGACACGTCCACCCAAGCCACACACCAAGTAATGAAATAAATGAGGAGCCGGGTCTCATAGGCTGAACAGCCTCCTACCCGGGTATCTTCTGTGAGTTACAGGTTCGTGTTACTCGTGACTCGTGTATCTCCCGTAATAGAATTTTTCGAGGATTGACACTTATTGTAACATGGACTAGGCTAACCTATAGGCCTAGATTATATGGCATCCAAAATAAATTATATAGGCCTATAGCTATACACTATAGGCCTAGACCTAATAGAAGTTGAGCTGTGGGACACAAAATATTTTGGGAGGGCCCGAGGGGGGCTCTGCCCCCCCACTAACGGTGACTAACCACCCTGGCGGCTGGCTCCTGTCATGTGACGTATGTCATTTTCGTCATCGTAGGCCTTACATGCCAATTAATAGGCTAGGGGGTGGCGGTGCAATTAAGGAAAAAGTGATTAGCAGACATAGGGCCTACCCAGCCTAGCCTAGCCTAATAGCCTAAGCTCCCAAATTACAATAACATAACAGCCGGGCAGACCGCTGTTTTTAGCCTAGCCTAAATGTTAATTTTCTCCCTCGATTGATTTGGGAAGGATGTAGACTCATGTAGTATCAGGCAACTCGTCATGTTTACAGAGGCATAGGTCATGGCGTTGTCACTGTGCACTCGTGGCTACGTTCTATTTTGACAGCTATTTGTTTCTGTAATTAACCTCCTGATGGCAATAGGCCTAGCCTAGCCTATATGATGATGAAAAATTCAAATTATTCAATGAGTCATGGTGGGTGAGGAGAAGCAATTTAGCAAAGCTAATAGCCTAGGCCTAGCGGTAGCATTCAAGGAGACTAGCCTACTGCCCGGGGTCCGGCACTCCGGGGTAGTACTGCAGGACTCTTCTTCTTCTTCTTCTTACCTCTGACCGGGTATAGGCTATCCTAGTGTTTACTACCCTATACCCCTTTGAAAGGACATTAGCCTAACCTAACCTATATAGTAGTATTATAGGTGGGGGCTGCCGCCCCCACACCCCCGCTTTGACTTAGATTTTTGGTGTAGGCTAGGCCTATTTGTCTGTGAAGTGGGTAGGCCTAGCCTATTTTTCAATTTGTTGATAACGAAAATCCTCCATGGAGACTAGGTAAAACACCGATAAAGGTACTCTGGTCTCGCCTACCATAATTGCGAACCTCCAACTTCAGGTGGGGTTTATACTTCGTTTTTTTCTTCATCGGTTTGTTTACACAAAACAGCTGGAAGCACACACTATCAATTGTCACTATAAAGGTAAAATATATCATATTTAAGCATTTTCATAGGTCCTACAAGGTATTAAGTGAATATATCTGCGAGGCAGAGCAAGATTCGCCGATTAACGGTGCGGACAAGGTCTAAAACTTTCTTCATATTCACAAAACTAGATCACCTGCATGCAAAATGGCTGATGGGACAAGACTGGTAAGGTTTTGGCTCAGTGTGGTCGAATTCTTGAGGTATGAAATGTACCATGTGGCAAAACACAGATTTTTATAAAAACTTGCGCGATTTTTGCGGTCGGTCAATAAATGTACAGTACCATTGTTTTGGGTGGCCTGATGCTACCTTTATCGCATAAATCTACCTATTATATGTTATATTCTATATATTTCAAAGTAAGATATGGTCACCATAAGTGTATCAAGTTGAAGCCAAAGCCATTTTCCGAACTACGATGTCTAGCCTAATGGTAATTTTTTGTAATTACCTTGCAAATAATGGCTATTAATCGCGAATTGTGTAATAAATATGGCTTACATTTATTTATTGACATGATTTTATGTAGTTTTCGTATATAATTGAAGATTAGTGTAATGGATTAAGAACTAAGAAGCCAGTCTTACTCATTCAGTGAAGAAAAATGGCGGATTTTCGGTTTCTCGTCATATTTCAGGCTAATATAGAGAATGTAGCTTTAGTATCAGCATTTCCACACATGATTTACAATTGTGAATAACTGAACGTTGTGTATGACAACGAGGAGCTGCTTAAATTGGTGAAAATATGATAATATTGAGACAATTCTGATGGCCTAACATCGACTTTGGTAAGTATTCGAATTAAGTATATTATTATGTGACCTAGGTACAAAATATGCATATATATGCAAAGCTGAAGGCTTTCCGAATCATACGTAGGGGGTATAAGAAAAATATGAATTAAATTACCAATGTTATATAGGTGGTACCAACGTCGGTAACCCAGAACTTTCCACCATCCACCAATAAATTCGCCGTTTTGCGCCACTTTCACGAAGGTTCACCATGTTATTACATGGCTACCGTAAGCCGATTTTAGTGTTTTAAGTGACTTATGAATAGCTTAGAGTGTGCTCTTTATGAATATACCAATGAAAGTTATATACAGAAAGTTTTTATATGCGTAATGTGCAAATGAAAATCGTTACTTTAATTGGCCGACGGTACTTTCATCGGTGTTTTACCCCTAGGCTATATGGAGAAAAATATGGCGAATCTAGGGTAAATTTCTATAATTGCACCTATACGAGCTAAACAAATTATTATTGTATTTAACAGGAAGGTCCGACGAGGTAAGTGATGTGGTATAGGTGGCAATATGCGGAAATGGATTATAAGGGCATTCTGCCCCCCTCTGACAAAAGTCTATCAATCTAGATGTGACACGGATTTACAATGTTTCAGAGAGACATTAGCCTAACCTAACAACCTTACCTAACCTAACCTAGTATTATGGGTGGGGCTGCCGCCCCCACACCCCCGCTGGTTGGGTAAAACGGTAGAAATTCAGTTGGGGTGGAGTGAATAACCGTAGATTTTCGTAAGGGGGTAAGAGGGGGGCAGAATGCCCTTATAATCCATTTCCGCATATTGCCACCTATACCACATCACTTACCTCGTCGTACCTTCCTGTTAAATACAATAATAATTTGTTTAGCTCGTATAGGTGCAATTATAGAATAATACCGAATCTAGGCCTATTGGTGCCTATTTTCCCTAATAAATTGTTTCTCATAACGTCGCACTAGTGTCCTTTAATATTATCGGCCTAGCCTCCTAGGCTACTGTTGCAACAGTAGCTAGCCTCAGCCTACCTAGCCTAGGCTAATAGCCTAGCCTAGTACCTTCTACTCAAGTTCTTAGGCTATCAACCGTTGAACCATTCTAAATTGTGTTGTTGTCCATGGATGAGGTGAAGATACCCTTCTGAAGAAGCCTAGGTGTAGGAGGCTTGGTGTCTTTCCGGGAGCTTACAGGTCAGTCAGACAGGAATACAGGAGGTTCGATTCACCGTTCAACAGCCCCGTGTTCCATTCTCGTCTGCTTTTCATGCGGCTTAGAAATCCTGTTGCAAGAGAGACTGGTCATCTTTTTTCTTCGGACGCCATTTTGATGCCTCATTTATCAAAAATAAGATTATAATTTACTTGTGATAATGGATAATGCATATCCAAAAAACAAACTATATATCCTGTACCCGCAGTTCCTAATGTGAATTAAGGGTATGGAAATATTTGCGTGTAAAGAGAGGAAAATATCCCCAGTGTTTCCAAGATGGCGGAGTTGAGGCTCGCTGTCAGTCACAACATTCAGTTCAGGCTGCGTTCAGTTTGCAATTCGGATTATACAACACAATACGTAGTGATGTTATATTAGCTCGGGGGGCTAAGAAAGCGTGGAACTAATAGTGGGAGATAGAATAATAAAGACAGAAGAAGAAATAAAGATTGAGATAAAGCGATACTGGGAGGAAATAGAGGGAGTAAATGAACAAGGGGAGGAGAGGGAATGGAACTTGGAAATGAGAGAGAGAAGGCTACCAGAACAGGATAAGATGGAAATGGAAAGGGAGCTCACAATAGAAGAAGTAAGGAGAGGGATCAAAGCGCTAAAAAAGGGAAAGGCGACAGGCCCGGATTGGATACCAAATGAAATGTACATAGAGGGGTGGGGGGGGGGGGGGGGGGGTGGGGGGGTGGGGGGGGGGGGGAGAGTGAAATGGCAAGAAGACTGAAGAAAATGTTTAATGAGGTAATGGGAAATGAGAGAGTACCAGAAAGATGGAATGAAGCGAGAGTAACACTATTGCACAAGGGAGGGTACAAGAGTAAGAAGGAAATGAAAAGCTACAGGCCAGTGACAGTGACAAACACAATAGGGAAACTCTTCTGCGGGATATTGAAGGAAAGGATGAATAGAGCCATAGAGGGAAACGGGCTAATAAGTGATGAGCAAAATGGGTTCAGAAGAGACAGGAGGGGGACAGATAATATCTATATACTAAGCGAAGTGATGGGGAAAATGAAAAGAGAGAAAAAATGGGTTACTGTGCATTCCTGGATATAGAAAAATCCTATGATAGAGTAAACAGGGAACTGCTATGGAAAATAATGGCAAGGAGTGGAATACCAGAAAAGTATATAAACATCATAACATCGCTGTACCAAGGAACAAAAGCGAAGTACGCGCTAGGAAATATAGAAACGGGATGGGTAGAAAGCAAGAGGGGGGTAAGGCAGGGGTGCGTATTATCGCCGTTATTATTTGCGTTATATATGGAAGAAATGACACAGAGGATAAAAAGAGTTGGGGAGGGATTCAGATAAACAAAGAAAGACTGGGGTACTGCTGTTTGCTGACGACGTAGTTCTGATGGCAGAAACGGGAGGAGGGTTGCAGAGACTACTAGAGGAAGCAACGAGATTCGGGGAGGAACTTGAAGTAAGATTTAGTAAAGAAAAGAGCCAGGTGATGAAAATGAATGGAGAGCTTCAAGAAGACGAGGAATGGACACTGGAAGGAAACAGAATGAAGAAGACAAGGGAGTATAAATATCTCGGGGTAACGATCACGGAGAAAGGGTTTGAGAAGGCGAAAAGTGAAAAGGTGGGATAAATGCAACAATGGAATGGGAGACTATGGAGCGCGACAAGGCTAAGAGCGAATAGCTATGAAATAGTGCGAGGGCTGTGGAAAGGATTAGGAGTACCTGCAATAATGTACGGCTTAGAGGCGGTAGAAACAACAGAGGCAGAAACAAAGAAATTAGAAACGATACAGAATAAAATCGGGAGGACAGGATTGGGGGCAAATAAATACGTAGCTCAAGAAGCAATCCGAGGGGAGATGGGGTGGAGTACGTTTGAGGAAAGGATTGGGAAAGCGAAAGGGAAGTACAAAGTGAGGCTAGAGGGGATGGAGGAAGAGAGGTGGCCGGGGAAGGTATACAGATGGGCGAGCGAGCAAAGTAAATGGAACAGAGAGTGCAAGAAAAGATTGGGGAGGATAAATATAAAACAGGACCGGGTGGGAGGGGAATTTAGAAAAAGAAATGAGAGAGAGGAGTGGGTCATACTAGAGAATGGGAGGGGATGTGTCAGAGAGATAGAGAAAGGGATAAAGGAGGAGGGGAGAAGAAGATGGAGGGAGGGGGTAGAAAATAAAGCCACGCTGGCATATTATAGAGAGAAGGAAAAACCAGCTAGAGAACTGTACTATGATGGGGGATGGGGATCGAAACTTCTATTTAAAGCAAGAACAGGATCGCTAGAAACGAATGAGAGAACAAGGAGATGGAATGGAGTGGGACCGCACTGCAGTCAATGTGAAATGGGAGGAGACCCAATAGTGGAGGATGTAGAACACATAGTAACCGAATGTACAAGATATAATGAGGAGAGAGAGGAGTTGGAGAGGTACATGAGGAATAGAGTTGGGGAGAGGGGGTGGGAGGAGATTAAGCAAAGGGAAGATGGAGGGGTAGGGGCGCTATTGGGGTTAACACAGGAGATGGAAACACAAGACATGGAGATGGTGAAGAGGATGTTGGAGAAAATGTGGAGGAAGAGAAATGGGTGAGGGAGGGGGGGGGGGGAGGGGGGGGGGGAGGGGAGGTGAGGGGGAGGGGGGGGGTTATACAAACAAAAAAACTGTCTCTTAAACTATCCTTCTACTCTAAACTTTCCCTCCTACTAACGTTTCTGAGCCAGTACCGATACAAAGGTCAGCCCTGTGGATCTGCACGGTCTGCGGGCGGGTTCTAAAGAAGAAGAAGAAGAAGGGAAAAACCCTCCAAACGGCATGCCCTTGTCGTATTCCTTCCCCCCGGCCAAAAGGTCGGTTAATATCGACACATAAATGGTACAAATTAAAGGTCTGAAAATTGACAAGGAACTGAGGCGAAATGTCTTAAAATCGCCAAACTAATGGAACTAACGTCTTAAAATTTCAAAGATATAAATGGGACTAGAGATGGGAGAGAAGAAAGGGCCAGAGTCAAAAATACTCCCTTAAGTGAACCCCTTCTGTACCGGAAACGTCATTTCTGTTTAATTTCAGCTACATTTAGACCATTTAATGAAGCTTAGGAAGGATATATGGTAGCTAAAAGGATAAATTGATAAAATATGTAGCCTTTTAATGGGTAGACATCCTTCCCAAGCTGAATAAAGAATAGGTGTGGAAATGTACAGCCCATTTTCTCCATCCCTTTTTGAGTTACAGAGGTCAGGAGTTACGATGTCTTGCCTACTTTTAATAAAGAGGGTAGTGTGTCGGTGATCTTGGTGGAGTGAGGATGGGGGTCGCAAGTGTTGTTCTGGTCTTTGGGGTCTGTCTTCACCTTGCCTACACTCTGCCTAGCACAGCAGGTCAACCACATTATACCTATTATTATTGTGTGTGTGTGTGGAGAACATCAAGGTTGAATGTAGGGATGTACCGCTACAATAAGATACACTATAAGGGAACTAGAATAAGATAGATTGTACACCACTTTGTAATTGTGTGTGTGTGTGTGTGTGTTACCCGTTCACACATCACAAGTAGTTATAGGTAGCGCCAGCAAACTTGACAATAATCTTAACCCCTTAACTTCTCATAACTCAAAATGAATGAAAGCAATCGGGCTGACATTTCTACCAATCAAGAAGAGCCCACCAGGAAATAGGGGTGGATATTTACAGCCAGTTTGCTCTAGGCCCTTCTAAGTTACAAAGAGGTCAGGGATCAAGATTTTTGTCAAGTTCGTTGGTGCTACCTATAGTGATGATGGTGTATCTGCAATATACAGTATATATACAGTATATATATATATATATATATATATGCTCAGGCCCAATCCCCACTTTTCCTATTTTTTATTTTATTTTCCTCTATTTTATCAACTCTGCGTAAGCAGAGTTTGGTATTCCCCCCCCCCACCCACCCCTGTGTATAGTGGGTACCACACAAAAAAAAAATCTGTCGTCGTTGTCATCGTCGTCCGTCTGTCTCGGAACTCCTCCTAGACCGTTGGACGGATTTTCACCAAATTTCACATGAACATTTGTTGCGTGAATGCAAACGTCAGTCAAAAAAGATTTTTTGAATTTATGCAATAGTTATGATTTTAGGTCCAAAATATGGTTTTACCCCCCCCCCACCTCCCCGACCCCCAACCCTTCGGGGGGGGGGGGGGGCCCATCCAGCAATGATGGCGATCTTAGTGTGGGGCTCACACACTAAGAACGCATTCGTTCTGGGAGCGAAAACATCTCGCTACGTATTTGCTAGGTTAAGTTAGTTTAGTTGGCATTAGAAGTGATGGTATGACAGTAGTAGATATGATGGTAACAGTAGTAGTAATGATGGTCATAATAGTAGTGATGATGGTGACAAGTAATGATGATAGTTGTAGTGTTAATGATGACCGTAGTGATCATGATGGTAGTGACGATGGTGTGAGTATTAGTGATGATGGTGAGTAGTAGTGAGGATGGTGAAATTTGTAGTGATGATGACGATAGTTGTGGTGATGAAGTTCATAGTAATGGTGATGATGGCAGTAGTAGTGATGATGGTGACAGTAGAATAAATTATGGTAATATTTGTGACAGAAGTAATGATGATGGTTATAGTAGTAGTGATGATGTTAACAGTAGTAATGATGATTGTAAGATGGTGGTGATGATATTAGTAATGATGGTTGATAGTTGTAGTATCAATGATGATAGTAGTGATTAAGATGCTAGTGACAATGGACAGTGATTATGGTGAGAGTAGTAGTGATAATTGTAATTGTAGTAGTGATGATGATCATAGTAATAGTGATGATGACAGTACTCGTGATGATTGTGGCAGTTGTAGTGATGATGGCAGTTGTAGTGATGATGGCAGTAGTAGTGATTATGTTGATTGTGATTGATGATGGTATTAGTAGTGATGATGGTAACCCATCGCAGAGTTGGGTATGCCGTTTTGATTTTGGGCAAAACGGCACGTCTACTACTGTCGTCGTCGTTGTCGTCGTCGTCCGTCTGTCTCGGAACTCCTCCTAGACCGTTGGACGGATTTTCACCAAATTTCACACGAACATTTGTTGCGTGAATGCGAACGTCAGTCAAAAAAGATTTTTTGAATTTATGCAATAGTTATGATTTTAGGTCCAAAATACGGTTTTACCCCTTCCCCCCCACCCCTCCCACCTCCCGGACCCCCAACCCTTCCGGGGGCCCCCCCCCCCCATCCAGCAATGATGGCGATCTTAGTGTGTGAGCCCCGAAGGGGCTCACACACTAAGAACGCATTCGTTCTGGGAGCGAAAACATCTTGCTAAGCATTTGCTAGGTTAAGTTAGTTTAGTTGGCATTAGAAGTGATGGTAGTAATATTTGGATTTATGGTGATAGTAGTGATAATGGTGATAATAGTAGTGATGATGGTTGTAGTTGTATTGATGATGATGACAGTAGTGATGATGATGACAGTAGTAGATATGATGGTGACAGTAGTAGATATGATGGTGACAGTACTAGTAGTAGTGATGATGGTCATAATAGTAGTGATGATGATGACCAGTAATGATGATAGTTGTAGTGATAATAATGACAGTAGTGATGATGGTAGTGATTATGGTGTGAGTATTAGTGATGATGGTGAGTAGTAGTTATGATGGTGAAAGTTGTAGTGATGATGACAATAGTTGTGATGATGAAGATCATAGTAATGGTGATGATGGTGACATTAGGATACGTGATGGTAATACTTGTGACAGTAGTAATGATGATGGTTATAGTAGTAGTGATGATGTTAACAGTAGTAATGACGATTGTAAGATGGTGGTGATTATAGAAGTAATGATGGTTGATAGTTATAGTATCAATGATGATAGTAGTTATTAAGATGGTAGTCACAATAGTTACAGTAGTAGTGATGATGGTGAGAGTAGTAGTGATGATCATAGTAATGGTGATGGTGGCAGTTGTAGTGATGATTGTGATTAATGATGGTATTTGTAGTGATGATGGAAACCCATCGCAGAGTTGGGTATGCCGTTTTGATTTTGGGCGAAACGGCACGTCTACTTTATTATCAACTCTGCGTAAGCAGAGTTTGGTATTCCCCCCCCCCGTATAGTGGGTACCACACGAAAAAAATGTCTGTCGTCGTCGTCGTCGTCGTCCTTCTGTCTCGGAACTCCTCCTAGACCGTTGGACGGATTTTCACCAAATTTCACACGAACATTTGTTGCGTGAATGCAAACGTCAGTCAAAAAATATTTTTTGAATTTATGCAATAGTTATGATTTTAGGTCCAAAATATGGTTTTGGCCAAACCCCCCCCCCCCCCAGCAATGATGGCGTTCTGGGAGCGAAAACATCTCGCTACGTATTTGCTAGGTTAAGTTAGTTTAGTTGGCATTAGAAGTGATGGTAGTAATATTTGGATTTATGGTGATAGTAGTGATAATGGTGATAATTGTAGTGATGATGGTTGTAGTTGTATTGATGATGATGACAGTAGTGATGATGATGACAGTAGTAGATATGATGGTGACAGTAGTAGTAATGATGGTCATAATAGTAGTGATGATGGTGACAAGTAATGATGATAGTTGTAGTGATAATAATGACAGTAGTGACGATGGTGTGAGTATTAGTTATGATGGTGAGTAGTAGTGAGGATGGTGAAATTTGTAGTGATGATGACGATAGTTGTGGTGATGAAGTTCATAGTAATGGTGATGATGGCAGTAGTAGTGATGATGGTGACAGTAGAATAAATTATGGTAATATTTGTGACAGTAGTAATGATGATGGTTATAGTAGTAGTGATGATGTTAACAGTAGTAATGATGATTGTAAGATGGTGGTGATGATATTAGTAATGATGGTTGATAGTTGTAGTATCAATGATGATAGTAGTGATTAAAATGCTAGTGACAATGGACAGTGATGATGGTGAGAGTAGTAGTGATAATTGTAATTGTAGTAGTGATGATGATCATAGTAATAGTGATGATTGTGGCAGTTGTAGTGATGATGGCAGTTGTAGTGATGATGGCAGTAGTAGTGATTATGTTGCTTGTGATTGATGATGGTATTAGTAGTGATGATGGTAACCCATCGCAGAGTTGGGTATGCCGTTTTGATTTTGGGCAAAACGGCACGTCTACTTTATTATTATTTTTGTTGTTTTGTGTTTTTTCTTGGGGGTGGCCGACTCAAGATAAAGCAAGAACAGGAAAACACAAAACACAAGACAAAACAGTGAACAAACACAGACAAAACACAAAATTCACACACATCTAGGTCACCCAGGAGAATACCCAGAGACCAGGGTCACCAAGGTCGCTCCAGCACTCCCCCGACCCCCGACCACCCGGAGAGGCTCCGATCTCGGCAGGCAGACATGTAGCGGAGCCAAAGCCACAAGCCCGCCCACCACACTTCCAGGCGCACCCTTCATATTAATCGTCTCCCTGGGCCAGGCGCCTGATGGACTATTATCTAGTCCATCTTGCGCCCGACCCCTTCCCCCAAATGACCACATGTTCACTCAACTATTCACAAGCATTCTCCATTCATTCCTGTTTATTACCACTTCATTTGCCTGATCTATAGTCATTCCTCTATCAACCAAAGCTTGTCTTACACAGTCTCTCCATCTCAATGGGGGTCTTCCTGTCCTTCTATCTCCCCTTGTATCTGACTCATAAATTCTCTTTGTAAGCCTTTCATCTCCCATTCGTTCAACATGACCATACCACCTCAGCACCCTTCTGTCCACTCTGGCTGACAAATGTTCCTGCTGCCCCACTCTCCTACGTATCTCTTCATTCCTCGATCCGTCTCTACAAGTAACTCCACACATACTCCTCAAGCAGCTCATCTCCATCACATCCAGCTTTCTTCTCTCTTTTTTCTTCAGAGCCCATGTCTCAGCCCCATACATCACTGTTGGCACAACAATTCCTTGATACATTGCACTTTTTACTTTCATTCCGAGATTTCTCGTCTTCCACATACTTCCCATTGCTCCGAAAATATATATATATATATATATATATATATATATATATATATATATATATATATATATATATATATATATATATATATATATATATTTATTTATTTATTTATTTATTTTATTCATTTTTGGGGTGAAGTCTGGTTCTGTCCAGAGTGAGGTTTGGCATCCTCTACCCAACTTTAGCCGTTTCTGTCTGTCTCTTTTTCTGTACTACTTTTTTCTACTTCGGGGGCGGGTGGCTAGGAATCCTCCCCCCTTGTAAAATTCACCTACTATACGAAATAGAGAAAGGGGCTAGGGAACGCGAAAGTGGTCCCGGACCCAAAGGATTGAAACTTTAAATGTTGTTTCTGTTCGGGCTCTGTCTCGAGTCAGCCCCCCCTGGCTATGGGATATGTGCCTGAGTATATACTGTACATACATACATACATGCATTCTTTGTTTGCTCCCTAGACCTCCATCAAGCTTTAATAAATACCCCCAACACCCCCCTAAGAAATAAATTTGAAAATGTTTCAGTAAAGAAAATGTCCCGGCCAAATGCCAATTCTCCCAGATTACAGGCTCCCTTTCACTCAATCGGAAAACATCTACACATAAGTGACATGAAAGGCTTTTAAAATTGATAAAGAAATGGGGCGATAGGTCATAAAATAGCCAAACAAATAGAGCGAACGTCTTAAAATTTCAAAATTAATGGGTTCTAAGCATGAGGGATAAGGAGATCCAGAAAAAAAACAAGAATAACAAAATATACACATTGTAGTACCCATGTCTGTCGCAACCCTCTACATACATACATTAACCTAATTTTGGGACACCTGTGACGGCCATTACACAACCTGGAGTTAATGAAGGGAACAGGTGTGGAAGATGCTAATACCCTGTTCCACGTAAGTTGGCCAAAACTCTTGACCCCTAACCACGCAAACGACTAAAGTAATCGAGCTAATATTTCTACCGTTTGGGAAGGGTTAGCCAGGGAATAATTGTGGAAGTCTACAGCCCATTTGCTCTAGCCCTTTTTTAGTTACAGAGGTTAGGGTTCACGATTTCTGGTCTACTTATTTGGAACAGTATACCCACTAGCCTCTATTTCAACAGAATATGGTGATATTAATTAATGTAAGACGTGCGGCCCATTAGTTTGGCGATTTTAACACCTTTCGCCCCATTTCTTTGTCAATATTTTAGACTTTTCGTGTCTTGTATGTGTATTTTTTTCCTGGCGAGCGATAGCGACCCTATAGTTTAAGAGAAACCGGGGACATGTTTCTATCGAAAAATTTACAAATCTATCTTGAAGGATGATCTTGCAGGTGTTTTTTTAAGCTTGATGGAGGTCTAGGGAGGATACTTAAAAGATAATACAGTAAAAGATAAAACAATAAGCAAATAAATACGCTCATCTCCCCTTAATATGAACTATCTTGTTTTAATTAATGATATTCTTGTTTTTCAGAACCAACCCAGGATGCTTCATGTCGTGAGTAGGCTAATGTAGCAATGGTGAATAATCCCAACATTTAGATTGATTAGTCCAATCTTTATATTTGAGATAATTAGACAAATATCAACGCATGTCAATTATATATAACTAAGGAATACAATTAGGCAATCTATAGTTTTATTAATTTCACTACAACACAAAACACCTCCAATGAAATTAATGAAAGCATATAATTATGTGATCCACCGGGATTCGAACCTGGGTTATCACACAAAGATTTTTAGACACCTTAACCATTACACCACCAAGACAAATATCAACGCTTGTCAATTATATGTAACTAAGGAATATAATTAGGTACAGTAAGCATAAGTCTGACAATTTGAACCTTTATATTGCAACATGGACTCAAGTTGACTATTTATCTTAGCCGGAGGGATGCAACAATACATCTAATCCAGCTGACCCTAACTAGCCCCCTGTGGTCGGCGAGAGGGCGCGCGTATCGTGGGGGGCAGTTTGACGGAGGGGGCGACGCACCCCTGGATGGCTGGCTTGGTGTGGGAGGAGGGGAAGAGGGAGGTGTGGTGTGGTGGAGTAATGATCTCACATGAAGCCGTTCTTACTGCTGCCCACTGTGCCCAGAAGTAAGTATGTAGGCTGGAAAGGCTGCCCGGTGTTGCCCTAGTCAAGAAGGTTTAAGGAGGGTCACCTGCTTTTTTTCTCTCTCTGGGTTGTATCCATTCGGCCCCATTCAGCCTACTGTTTTAAGATACTTATCCCCATCCAGGTGTTGATTTATACCTGGCGAGCGATAGCGAGCCACCATATTTTGGATAATGAGTTAGACAGCTGGTTAAATTTGTACATTTTTCGATAGAAAAATTTCTCCGGCCGGATTTCTCCATAAAATGGTGGCTCGCTATCGCTCGCCAGGAAAAAATCGACGCCTGGATGGGGATAAATGTCTTAAAACAGTAAGCTGAATGGGGCCAAATGGATACAACCAAGAAAAAGGAAAAAGCAGGTGACCCCTCTTAAACCAAACAATGATGACTTTGTTGAGAGTAGGTTTTATTTGTACACAAGATAAGTCTACAATTTGTGTATATCAAATTCTAAACTCTGTCTTGGTTTACGTGAACAGCTATTTCCTGTAATATACTATCAATAATTTCCTGTAATATACTATCAATAATTTGTATTAATTGGGTGGAGATTAGTTAATTATCGATAATTTAGGACGTGAGACTGTAACCACACTCTCTGTGGACAAAACAGTCTTTAAACTTGTATGTATGTATGTATGTATGCATGTATGTATGTATGTATGTATGTATGCATGTATGTATGTATGTATGTTTCTGCAAGTCTGTCAACAAGATACCCAGCTTAATGGAGGTCTAGGGAGCAAACTAAAAACACAAAAGTAAAAATACAAAATAAATAAATACATGAATATATAAATAATTGAATGAGCATACATATAAATAAATGAATATACATATATACACAATAAATGGACACATAAATAAACAAATATATATATAAAATCGAATAAACTAAAATAAATGATTTACTTCACTCGAGGATTCTACCCGGTGAGAGAGAAGCCGAGGTGGTAGTTCTGAGTACCAAACCCGGCCACCAGGAGGGGGGCGGATCCAGCACCAATAGGGGGGGCAAGGTCCTGGGCGTTACCATACACCCAGACTACGACCCCCTCACCCTCAGGCACGACCTGGCCATACTGAAGGTCAAGCTGGAAGACGAGGCAGGGGTAAGTGGATTATTTTTATTCTTACACTTGTATTTATATTTTCATTCAATTTGTTTATGTTATATATATAATATATATATTATATATATAATATATATATATATATATATAAATAAATATATATATATATATATATAGATATATATATATATATATATATATATATATATATATATATAATATTATTATATATATATATATATTATATACTGTATATATATTATACTGTATATATTATACTTATTATAATTATTATAATTATTTATATATTTTTTTTTGGTAGGTGGTGCCAATATGCTTCCCGGAACCGAACCAGGACTTCACCAACCACACAGCCATCACCACAGGTTGGGGTAGGATCACGGAAGGTAGGCTGGTAGAGGAATTATAGTCCATTCATCACAGGTAGGCCAGAAATCATGGCGCCCCCCCCCCCCCCCCCCCCCACCTCGCCTCAACCGCTGTAACTCAAAATGGACAAATGCAAATAAGTTTTAATTTACACACCTATTCCCTGGCTGACTCTTCCTAAGTGGTAAATTTTGTTTGCTTGATTAGTGAAAAAGGTTAATGATAAAAATTATATGCCTACTTATAATGCATAGGGTATAGAAAACGATGTGTATGACGTTCTGTTGGCATGGTGTTGATATCGTCTTGCATTTATGTGTTGCATTATCGAGTTATATTATTGTATGTTATTTTCACTAAAGTCAACGTGAGGCTTGTTACTGATTATATTGTTATGTGTTAACTTTTAGGAGGCGCCTTGTCCGAGTCCCTGCTAGAGGTGGAGGTGCCTGTACTGAGCAACAGGCAGTGTTCTAAACTGTTCCCCGAGGAGACCATTGACAGCACCGTAGTCTGTGCCGGGGCAGAGGGTCGGGACGCTTGCCAGGTCAATACTACACACAGACACATTGTTAACATAATGAGAGTAAACAATGAAGATATCAATAAGCAAAATATATAATTTATGTGAAGGAAGTAGTAACTCAATGGAATGTAAATTGTCTGTCTGTCTGTACGTATATACTCAGGCACATGCCTCATTGCTGGGGATAGCCGACACGAGGCAGAGCTCGAACAGAAACAACATTTAAAGTTTCTATTCTTAGGGTCCAGGACCACTTTCGCGTTCTCTCGCCCGATTTTCATGCTATTAATGATTGAATGTAACCTAATCCTACACAGAGGTGACTGATGTGTGGAAGGCCTATGTGATCAATTTATTAAGAGTATTAGCTTGTTTACAGGTAAGGTACTGAGCGGTGCAGACCTACGGGGGTCTATGCTCTACAGAACATTGTTACTATTTATGCTTTATACAGACGACTAATTTTACTCTCATACCCGAAACGCCACGATCGTAGATGTCTTCGTAGAAGACGAACTGCCACGATCCTAGCACTGGTTATAATCACCTTTGATGCAAAAATTAAAAAATTGCATTTCGCTTAACTCTCTCTCTCTCTTTGCGGGCATAAATGCCCGAAATTACCTTCATTCACTGCTCATATTCATGCAGAAGCAAAAGCCAGAGCATAATACAATTATATATCCGTGACAGTACGATAATAGAGCTTTCAAATGAAACCTGAATCATCTCTATACAATGTCTGGTTGTCTTGCAACAATCTTGCAAACGAAGGGCAAAAATGGCTAAAATTTTGCAATTTTTTGCTGTTTTCGCTATGTGTGATGCTGCAGATGTGCGAGAAAACTCTCTGTGACACATCAGTATGAACCCTGACTCCGTGGGCTCCGGACGAGGCCCTCCTGCGCTGCCTGCAACAGCTGGCCTCGCTGCCAGGCCACATAATAGCCGGAAAACCCTGCCCATCAGGTGACGGTCGCCGTGAGGTCTGGGTTAAGGTCGCACATTTTGGCATTGCTGGTAGACGTAGAATTTCTACGATCGTGGCGCTATTCATAATCACTTGGACAAAGCATTATTTTTCTTGACCTAATGTCGTAAATTATAACTACATTTCAAACACAATAACATTTTTAGTACAGGTTATTAGGGTTAATATACAAGTTGCTACTGGAAGGCCTAATATGTCCATATATAACATGACATTAATTCCCCTCCCCCCCCCCCCAGGCTGACAGTGGGGGTCCCTTGGTGGTGATGGAGGGGGGCACTGGGGGGGTCCTGGTGGGGGTGGTGTCCTGGGGAAAGGGCTGTGGTCGACATAACAGTCCTGGAGTCTATGTCAGAGTCTCAAGTAAGTCTTCATTAAATCCAATCGTATATAAAGGATATATAAGGATAATTAATAATGATTATATACACAGTTTCGTATTGAAATGCATTTAAAATATGAGCAATAAAATCCCTTGCAATCCTTCGGTCAGGTCAGGTCAGGTGAAGGTGTTGAGGGATAAGCCTTTACAAACAGTACCTCGTAGGTACTTTCTACTTTTCCTATTTTCTGAAGAGAGTAGAGAGGGGAGAAGGGGTGTTGGAGTGGCTTTGTTATGTGTGTTATTAGTCTGTATACTAATGAATGATAATAATGTAATACAAAGGAAGGCAAGCATCAACAGACTGATAATAATTATGTGGTGATGATACTCACTGATAATAATGTATTCTTCCTCCTCTTATCCTCAGCCTACCTGTCGTGGATCAAGAAGGAGGGAGGGGAGGGTAGGTGTGGGTATCTTTCCACCCTCCCCACCCCTCCTCCACCACACCCCACTCCACCATCACCACCCTGTAGTAAGTATGGGGAGGAGGGATGAAGCTTACCTATTTCAAGCTTACCTATTTCAAGCTTACCTATTTCAATAATATGGGAGGTTAAGAGACTTTCTTGAAATTTCTTCTATCTCTCAGTCGTTCTTGAGTACGAATGTCACAACTCGTAAATAAAAAAAATCATAATTAGCTTACGATTACTTACTAATAACAATGCAGTTCTCCAACATATATATAACTATGCCATGTCTATAATTGTACAAATACCACATGACTCTCATTTCTTTCCTCTCCGCCAACTTGTGTAGTCACCTCCTCTTCTTTATCACTCACAGACATCTTACAATCTTCACTCTTAACCTCCAAATTACGAAAATAGTAAGCAATCGACGAAAACTGAAGATAATCGCAGGCGAATTCTCCTCCACATCCGCACTATTCTTCTTCTTCTCACGGACAGGGAAAAATGTACCCGTTGAGGATCACGAATTTTGTTGACAGTTTATTCTGGCTATTATTAGAAGATTGTATATATATATATATATATATATATCATTTAAAAATACCCCCTTCCACCACTCTTAATACTTTTGCAGGGCTGGCTATTCTGTTGTTTACTTCTCACATTTACTTATTAACCCTTGGAGTATCAATGAAGCATTATATTCTGGTTACCATTAGGCGACTTTATGCAGATTAGCAAGGATTTCTTAGGAGTCAAAAGGGTATACACCATTTCAATTTATCCCCCTACCTCTCACAAGTTTTTCCTTAGCTGAATAATATAGCCTAATCGTAACATAATAAAATTTAAAAATAGCATCATCGTATTTAACTCCTTTTGTACCGGCGACGTCCTTATAACTTGATTATGATTACTATTAGACTATTTTATTCAGTTTCTTAAGGACCTCCAACAATGAACAGGCTTTAAACTGTCTCGCTTAACCCTTTTTACTACCACATATCCTTCTTAACTGGCATAAAATCCTCTAAATATAGCTAGAATAAAATGAAAAAGACGTCGCCGATACAGAAGGGATTAACCCTTGGAGTACCAGCGACGTATGTTATATTGTATTCTAGCTATATTTAGACGATACCAGGCAGCTTACGAGGGATCTGTGGTAGTTAAAAGGGTTGGTTGAGATAGTCTGAAGCCTTATTATTGCTAGAGGTCCTTCCTAAGCTGAATAGAATCTTCTATAGTAGCCAGCAAATGATGAAAAGGACGTCCCTGGTACTGAAAGGGTTAAAAGGGGTTATATATATATATATATATATATATGCCTATATACAGTATATATATATATATACATATATATACTGTATATATATATATATATGCCTATATACAGTATATATATATATATATACATATATATACTGTATATATATATATATATATATATATATATATATATATTATATATATATATATATATATATATATATATATATATATATATATATATATATATATATATATATATATATATACCGGTATATATATATATATATACATATATATATTTTGTTTTCTTCTTTTTTCCCAGAGTGTGGCGCGGCAAACTCCCCCCGCCCCCGGATAGTGGGTGGGCGAGAGGTGGGCGTGCACGAGTACCCGTGGGTGGTGGCTATAGTAGGTTACTACCGGGTCAGGCCATTCTGTGGGGGAGTCCTCCTCTCGGATACGTGGGTCCTTACTGCCGCACACTGTACTGAGGAGTGAGTTGTGGTTGTTGTTGTTGTTGTGGTGGTGGTATGCATAATTTGTTTTGTAACTATACTCTGTTTCTTCTCAGTTGACGAAAAATTGAATCCCTTAGCAGCTATTTTCCCCATATATAATTATAAATATGAAACTACTATGTCTCTGCATCCTAATCAAGACTAAGTTTATATAATCATTACCATATTTCACTACACAATCTTCAAAATAACTGAGAAATCTTGATGGGAACTTTGCTATTTACCGTCAGTTAAAATGAAACAGACTATAGTCTGAGCAATGTCTGAAGTAGAAGGTTACAAATAGCCATTTATATGAATTTCAGGAGTATGTTTATGTTCAATGTTTTTTTTTCTTGCTATTGGGATGTCACTGCTAGAGCTTGTAACTTACATTACATATACTATGCTCATACAGGCATCCTTTGTTTGTTCCATTATATTCTAGTCTCGTTTTTTATTCAAACTGCATGGCGACCTAACTCGAAATTATAAAAAACATATCGAATGTCAAAATTATCAACTCATGTAAGCCTACACCAACACAAATAGGCTGGAAACGTGGATAGCGGTAGATTTTTGTTTTTCCCAGTTTTCAGTACGAAGTATTTGTGCATAAAGTGACCTGTAGGCCGTAGCCCATAGGAATAAGGTTTACACATTTTCATATCAGTATCTCAACAAATAATCTTAAACTGAATAAAATAGTCCAATAGTTGCGAGAATGTAACCAAAGGACGTCACCGGTACTGAAGGGGTTAATAAATTATATTATTAACTGTTTCCAGCATGCACCACGATGACCAGGTCCTGCTGGGGGAACACACGTGGAGTTCTGGTAAAGACACCAACATGACCGTCAGGAGAGGGGTGAAGGAGGTGAGTGGGGGGGGGGGGGGGGTAGAGAGAGAGAGTTAAAATTTGCAACGAGACAGTGACATATCCGCAAAAAATATATGATCAGAACGCTACCCACACTATTCTTTCAGATTATTGTTCACCCGGAGTATAAGAAGGCCGCCCGTATGGATTCGGACCTGTCCCTTCTGCACCTCTCTCGGCCGGTAACCTTCGGAAGGGCCGTGCTACCCGTCTGTCTACCACCCAAGGATCACAGCTATCAAGGACAGTACGGGACCGTCGCTGGCTGGGGCACTATCTCGGAATGTAGGTCCTGCGAACGTACTCCGTTCTTAAATGTCTTAAATGTCTTTGTTTCAAAATAACTCATTATTATGTAAAACAAAAACAAGTTTGTACCTTATTTTATTTATTTATTTATTTTGTGTATATACATTTATGGATATATATATATATATATATATATATATATATATATATATATATATATATATATATATATATATATATATATATATATATATATATATATATATATATATATATATATATATATATATATATATATTATATATTGATTGATTGATTGATTGATGGCTACATAATAATTCTCTCTCTCCAGACGGGTTTATCTCCGCGTCCCTCCGAGCTACCACTCTACCCATCGTGCCCCACTCGGACTGTGTGGAGACCTACGGGGCGGCACTCACCGATAACATGGTCTGTGCAGGACTACCGGAAGGAGGACGGGATGCTTGTAGTGTGAGAATAATTATCACTACATGTTATTGGGATATTACTCATTTAGCAATTCTTGTCTATATCTGTTGTATATCCAGATCTAGCTAGTCTGTTCCTATGTAGGCCAAAACTCTTGAAAATTAACCTCTGTAGCTCAAAAAAACAACTTGAGTAATCGAGCAAATAATTCTACCATCACTATAGTCTGTTTATTTTCAACTGACGGTAAATTGTAAAGTTCCCATCAAGATTTCTCAGTTATTTTGAAGAATTTGCAGTGAAATATGGTGCAAATTATACAAACTTGGTCTTAATATAATGGAGAGACATAGTAGTTGCATATTTTTGCATTAAGAATGGAGAAATTAGCTGCTAAGGGATTCAATTTATCGGCAGTTGAAAAGAAACAGAGTGTACAAGTTCTTTGGATATTACTTATTTATCAATTCTTGTTTATATCTGTTATATATCCAAATCTAGCTAGTCTGTATACTATTATGTATTATATAATAATAATGATTGTATTGATTAATTATTGATTACTGATTTATTTCACCATTGTAACCATTCCTAAGTCACTGTCGTCTGCTTTCATGCATCATTTCGGACTCAGGTTCAGCAAGTACAAGCTTTCGTAAGCCCTGCTTGCAAGCAGGAGTCACATGACTGGCTGGCTGCGTATTTTTCTTGTTGGTTATACGGACCATCCGCGAATACAACAAAACTTTCTTTAGTGCAGTTTTAAGTGGTTTTAAGCATAATAATAGCCCTTGGCCTTCACGAAAGCCATCCGGGTCCCACAGGACAGACTGCTATAGCCTTCACAAAGGGCATCCGGGCTTGGAGGGTTAATGTTGTTCCATCCTCCAGGGTGACTCCGGTGGCCCTCTGGTGGTGGAGTCTGGAGGCCGATGGATGGTGGCTGGGCTGGTGTCTTTCGGCCTGGGTTGTGGGAGGCCTCACACACCGGGAGTCTACACTAAGGTCTCAGGTATGATGAATATATTAGATTATGATAGAAAATTAGTATGAATGAATTGTGAGTGTGGTTTCTGGTAAGTATCAGTTGACTAATCAGATGATTTAACCACTGCATAAGAAACTACATTCGTAATTCAATCATGCATATTTTATTTCTATGTATAAGATCACGGAGAGGAACAGAACTAACGTGGGCAACTGTAGCCTCCCTGATGTTATACTTTTGACACATGACCAACTATTCACTTGCCTTTCCAGGTTACGTGGATTGGATCACGAGCCACCTCAACGGATCGGAGTCCTGTACATAACCCAGCACCTCAACCCTTTCAATCACACCATGGTCATTGTGTTACCTTATCAATGCTACTGCCAGATGATTATACTCAGTTTAATATATGTCTGCATAATTCTTTGCTTAATGAGGTGGTCTTGATTTGTTCAAATTCTGTGATTAATAAAGCAATAATTCATGAACCATAACTTGTATTTTTTCACAAGTGGGATTCGTACTTATGACTTTCCGAAGAGAGTACTAGTGCCGCTAGCATGTTACTTGCACTATAACGGAACTGTGTGTGTGTGTGTGTGTGTGTGTGTTCGCTCTTATAGCTAACCTAGAATATTGACCATTGTGGCATTTTGTGGGTGACCGAAAGAACCGAAAAACACTCAAGACTATTTATTGACAAACAAAAACAGAGAGAGAGAGAGAGAGAGAATTTGTTACAGTACTTCTACACACACACACACACACACACACACACACACACACACACCCACCCCCACACACACACACAACAAACACAATTAACTTAAACTCTCCCCCTCTCTCTCTCTCTCTCTCTCTCTCTCTCTCTCTCTCTCACTATTTCTCTCGCTCTCTCTCTGGTATTTTAGTCATTTGTTGGTGTAACTCAGTATATTACCTGGGACCACACCCTCTATATCCTCCATCCAGCCCTTCTAGGACCCCACCCCACACTCACTCTCTCTCTATCTCACTTTCACTCTCACTGTCCTTTCTCTCTCTCTCTCTCTCTCTCTCTCTCTCTCACACACACAATCACTCTTTCACTCACTTACTCTTACAGATTCACTATCTCTACCTCACTCTCACACTAACAAACACACACACTCACTCCTCTCTTTTTCTCACTCACACTCTCTCTCTCTCTCTCTCTCTCTCTCTCTCTCTCTCTCTCTCTCTCTCTTTCAAAAAGTCCCAGGTTTTTCTAGTACCGGGTATGAGAGGTTAAGTTTTGTTAGGGCTTTAACTTGTGACTGACTTAGAGGCCCTTTGTAATTAGGCACTGGTTGAAATGGTCTACTAGTTGAAATGGTCTACTGGTTGATTTGCATGGGAACCAGCAACTCCAGAAAGAAAATATATTATAATTTCATCTACTAGACAAAATCTTACATTCACTTATTAATTCGGAGTGCCTTCAGTAGAGTATATTACTGCTGGCATGTACTAAGAGGAGATTTTCTATAGTTTCCTCCCTAGAACTCCATCAAGCTTGAACAAAACAAATACAAATAAAACAATATATAACAAATAAATAAAAATAACTCTAAACACCCCTTCGACATAAACTTGCGCATTTCTTCGGTGGAAAAAATCGACGCACAAATGACAAATAAATGGGGCGAAAGGTCTTACAATTGCCAGACTAATGAGGCGAACGTCATAAAATCTCAAAACTAAGAAAAACATCCTTAAAATACGATTACAAGTCTACGGGAAAGGCGCTCCTATATCCATATAATTCTCACTTTCTATAATATTATACAATGGTCATCCCCTCCCCTACAACACTTGAATTTCCTCTTCCTTTCTTTCTCCCTATTCATTGTTTTCCTTCTCCATTAAACCCAAATGCAATTTTTGTATGAATAAAGACACTTAGATATGACACCAAACTCACAATATGAGGTTATAGTGAGAGATGTAGTGTAGGGCATAAAGGTGTACAAGAACAAATAGGGATGTAGGGAAGAAGGGATCTGCCTCGTATGGACCAATAGGCCTTCTGCATATTTCCATTATCTTATGTTCTTACTGTAATACTACTTCTTGATTTGTGCTCCTACTCTCATTTTCTATACCATGCTACTTTTTCGGAATTTCAAGCCTTCGTTTCAGTCATAGATATTATTTTCTTGGCAGTATTATTTTATTCATCCATTGTACGGTAGCGGTAATAAGTCATGTCTCAGCTGTCATTACGTTTGGCTCGCTCTGTGCTGTATTAATGTATGTCAGATGTTGAATAGGGTGGGTAAGTGTAGGAACATGTTTGTATATCTCACTCGAAATGAAGAAATTGTGTTTAAATATTGCTGATACAAATTATAGACCAAAATATACTTGGTGCAGACACATCACTTATTTGGCCGACTGTACTCACTCACCATAATATCTTCCAATATATTGACTCATAAACTTATATAGCATAACCTATTGTACAGTCGGCTTAATAAGTGATGTCTCGGAACCAATTATGTTTTCATCAATAATTGGTATCGGCAATATTTACACATAATTTCTTCATTTCGAGTGAGATATACACACATGTTCCTACACTGACCCACCCTATTCAACATCTGACAGACATTAATGTAGCACAGAGCGAGCCAAACGTAATGACAGCTGAGACATGACTTATTATTAGCGCCACAGTACGTTCCTGCCACTTGCTATTTCTAGAGTCTGTTTCAGGAAAGCATTATGACTTCAAAAAAGGTTATAGATTTCATACGCAACAATAAATATCAGGATATATATGTTCGATATTTATCAAACTTTTATCATTGAAAACAATTGGCCACTTGCGAGTTTCGGTCTATAAGGAAGTTGGAGCTGTAGACATCGATATTTAACAGAATTGTGCACCTAAATTGCGGTTGTAGTGCTTATATAAATACATAAAACCCAATTCAACATACTTTTTATCCATTAGAAACCTACATATTATTGTATTTCTGTTTAATATCGATGTTTATGACTCCAACTTCCTTACACCCTGAAACTCGCAAGTAGTCAATTGGAACATTATTCCAACTAATAGAACATCGAGACGTTTCCAGAAATGTGTTTTTTATTATAAAGTTAAGATTCGTTCACTGCTATTCTCTTTCTCTCTCTCTCTCTCTCTCTCTCTCTCTCTCTCTCTCTCTCTCTCTCTCTCTCTCTCATATATATTCCATTTTCTCTCTTTCCTACACTAGGTAGGATAACACTATCTCATGGCACCACACCCATACAACCACACCCTCACTACCACACCCTCTCACCACTCTACCACACCCTTCCTACCACTCTACCACACCCTACCACTCTACCACTCCACCAAACCCATAGAACCACACCCTCTCTACCACACAATCTCACCATTCTACCACACTATAGGTAGCGCCAACGAACTTGACAATAATCGTGACCCCTAAACTTCTTATAACTCGAAATGAATGAAGCAATCGGGCTGACGTTTCTATCATATGGGAAGAGTCCACCAGGAAATAGGTGTGGATATGTACAGCCAGTTTGCTCTAGGATACAAAGAGGTCAGGGTTCAAGATTATTATCAAGTTCGTTGGCACTATACCTATACCACACCCATACAACCACAACCTCTCTACCACACAATCTCACCACTCTACCATAATACAGCAAAGACAGTCCAAATCAGTACAAATACTAATCAACCAGAACAAATAAATGGCGTTCTTTGACTAACTGTTACTTCTCTCCTGTTCCCAATCTTTATCACCTCTCTCTCTCTCTCTCTCTCTCTCTCTCTCTCTCTCTCTCTCTCTCTCTCTCTCTCTCTCTCTCTCTCTCTCTCTCTCTCTCTCTCCCCTTTTAGTGACTCCACCCTTCGGCCATTTCTAAATAGCGTGATCCTCTCAGCACACATACAGACACACACACACACACACACACACACACACACACACACACACACACACACACACATAGATAAATATAGATAGATGTACAAATAAATAGATAAATAGAAATGTAGATATATAGGATACATAGATATTAATAGAGATAACAATTCTTCAACATTCATTATTTTGCCCTAATATTTTCGCGTTTCTCTCAAATTTGAAACATTCGCCAATTTAAAGTGCTATAGTCTCCCTTAGCACCCCGCCCCTTCTCTGTCATTTTAATTTCCTCCACTGCCGCCCCCCCCCCCCTCTCTTGCCAACACGTGCCCCCCCTCAATGTTTACTAGAGGCATCACCTGACACGCCCCCTCCCCCCCCGCCCTTCATCCCCCCCCCCCACTATTCTTTCCCCTCCTCTCCTCCACTTTCACTCATGCACCCCTACTCATTGTATGTATATATATATACATGCTCGTTGTAAATGTTTCAATCTTGGCAGGAATATAGTAGTTCCACATTGTTCACACCTAGTATACACAAATTAGCTGCAAAGGGTATATATTTACCATCAGCTGAAATACACCTTGTAGTTAGTTTAAATAGGACTTCAGAGGTTATCAACCCTTCTGGATTATTAAGCCAGCACACTGTAAGTAAAAAACAGCGTCAGGACTGGAGCCCCTTTTCGTGGACCCCAGTCCCTTAAAATTCACTTGCCTATAGCTTCCATATTAACTCGTTGACTGGATTACATAGCCTACATATCCTTTCAGAAGTCCTTTTAACACATTTCCTTTTAAATATATTAGATCAATGTCCCCTCCCAACATTGGTTATACATACACTCATTAATTAAACAGTGTGTATAATATGGTATTGTAAGAAGCAAAATGAACAGTGAATGTATGAAAAATCGAGCATAAGTCGACCATATAGCTTTTTCCATTAACCCTTTGAGTACCAGCGACGTGTTATATTTCAGTCTAGCTATATTTAGACGATATTATGCAGCTTAAGAAGGATCTATGGTAGTTAAAAGGATTGGTTGAGATAGTTTGAAGCCTTATTATTGTTAGAGGTCCTTCCTAAGCTGAATGAAATCGTCTATTAGTTCCCAGAATATGATGAAAAGAACGTCCCTGGTACAGTAAGGGTTAAACAATCTCCACCCACCCCCATATCTCACTCTCTCTCTTCCTCTCTCTCTCTCTCTCTCTCTCTCTCTCTCTCTCTCTCTCTCTCTCTCTCTCTCTCTCTCTCTCTCATATCACAATCTTTCTCATCCATTTTTGTTGTAGTCCGTCCAAACATCCTGCCTGGCCTCCCCTTTGAAGTACTGTGTGGTGGTGGTGGTGCCAGGTCTTTGGTTCGGCTGTCACATAGTACAGTGTTGTGGGCAAGGAGTTTGTAGTATATAGTGAGTTCGGTTCAGGCCCAGAAAAGATGCAATATGTTATTCATAAAGATAATACTGTCTACTTTAAACAATATAATAAATAAATAAATATTTATATATACATGTATATATATATATATATATATATATATATATATATATATATATATATATATATATATATATATATATATATATATATATATATATATATATATATATATATATATATATATATATATATATATATATATATATATAGAGAGAGAGAGAGAGAGAGAGAGAGAGAGTGAGTGTGTGTGTGCGTGTGTGTGTGTGAGAGAGAGAGAGAGAGAGAGAGTGATGGAGGGTGAGTGATAAGAATAATGGTATTGAAATGAGAATGGTAACTCCCTTAGAGTTTGTTCTATCTACTTATCTAGATTATAGTTTTGAATCCCAGAGTTATATATGATATTAATACAAAGGTTAACATTATTATATGTGGAGTGGTTAAAAAACAATAGCATTGTGTGAATATTCCCGTATTCTAAATGTGCAGTTGAGTAAGTACCTAGTGAGTGAGACGCACAATAGGTGGCGTGACAGCGTGTGAAGTCCGATTGCTGCAAGTTCAAAACAAAAGTGATGCAGGTTCGGGATGTCGAGCTGCACCGAGCTAAGTTGAGAAGCAGCCTATACTCGGTTTTATTTCAGCTGACGGTAAATTGAATCCCTTAGCAATTTATTTCTTGATAACTAACGGAAAAATAAGAAACTACCATGTCTCTGCTTCATTTTAGTACCAAGTTTTCATTATTAACAACAACAGATTCCGCTACAAAACCTGCATAATAGCGGAGTAATCAAGATGAAGACATAGTCATTTACCGCAAGCAGGAAAAAACAGAGTATAGTTGCTGGTACTTGGGGAAGGCCCAGTGCGTTGAACCAGTCGCAAATTCTCGTCACCTGCAAAAAGACCTCCAAACTTAATTGTGCAGAGCGACCATATCTAAAGGCTACGAAAACCGTCTGGAAGGAAAGTGTTTATCTATCTATTTATCTATCTATCTCTCTCTCTCTCTCTCTCTCTCTATATATATATATATATATATATATATATATATATATATATATATATATATATATATTATCTACGTGCTCTAATAATCTCCCTCTCATCGTTTTCCCACCACCACCCTACTCCCTCCTAATAAAAGGAGAATAAAGACAATAATAAGGAACAAATTCACACCTTATCCCTAATAGGAACCTTTACCTCTCTCTCTCTCTCTCTCATTTCCTTTTTTCTTTTCTCTCATTCCCTTCCTCAATCTTTCTGTTCCTCTCATATTTCTGTAATCTTTCTTTCATCCCTCCTTATAGTTACTTTCCATTTCCTGTTTTTTTCAGTAGCCTATGCATTATGTACCGTATATATATTTTTTGTATTTATTTATTAACTTTACCATTCTTTTTAGTATTAGGCATGTGTATATATCGTTCGTATTGTTGTTGTGTCCGTATCCCCTGATCAAGTTATTTTTTCTTATCATGTTCGTATCCTCTTTCCGATTAGTTTTGACATCTTTTTTCCTTCCTATTGATATCATTTTAAAATCTTATATTCTCTCTCTCTCTCTCTCTCTCTCTCTCCCTCTTCTCTCTCTCTCTCTCTCTCTGGCCTCCCACCCCTCTCTTCCCCCTTCTCCTCCAATTAGGCGTTTCCCTTCTCCCCTGGACGACCATAAGCTTGTAACGACGACCCCTCTCTCTCTCTCTCACACACACACAGTGGCGGTGGGGGTAGTGGAGTCATATCACGTGTAGAGAGAGGTAGAGAGAGATAGAGAGAGAGAGAGGTCATAATATGTAGAGTGAGAACAAATAGAGGCAAAATATTAACTTCACACCAAAGCCTCATGTTTGACTCATCACCCTAAACAATAAAGGGGGGATGGGCGTATAAAGGGGGGATGGGCGTATAAAGGGGGGATGGGCGTATTTATTTCCTCATTTATGTATATTTTTTATAATGATTTTAGTTTCCTTCCTAGACCTCCATCAAGCTTAAAGAAACACCCGCCCAAGACCCTCCTTCAAGATAAATGTATACATATTTCGATAGAAAAAGGTCACGAATCGCTAGGTCAAGTTGCCTGGGCTCGACATCTACCAATAACGTTTTGACAGTGCGGGCTCGATCCGCCGACCCTTTGATCAGAGAGAGAGAGAAAGAGAGAGAGAGAGTATGTGTGTTGCTTCATCATAAACAGTATAGTTATCTGCAGTATCTTATCAGAGCAGTACAGAGACAAGGGGTGGAGCATGGGTTAGATGACAAGGGATAGGGAGGCATAGAAGAAGCAGGACTCTACAGTTATTTTAGTTTATTTATTGATTTATTAACATTTATCTTTTTTCTTCTGATGGTAAATTGCTATCTTTCCATCCTGATTACAACGTTATTACCGTGATTTGGTAGCGAAATATGTGGCTAATTATGAAAACTTGGTAATTAATTTCATTGGAGGTGTTTGGTGTTGGTGTGAAATTAATATAATAAGATAATAATATAACGCAGAGACATAGCAGTATCATATGTTTCCATTAAATTGTTATCTCTCCATCCTGATTACTACGCTATTACCAGGATTCTGTAGCGAAATATGTTGCTATGGTCTGTTCATTCTAGGTTGGGCAGAAATATGTTGCTATGGTCTGTTAATTCTAGGCTGGGCAGAAATATGTTGCTATGGTCTGTTCATTCTAGGTTGGGCAGAAATATGTTGCTATGGTCTGTTCATTCTAGGTTGGGCAGAAATATGTTGCTATGGTCTGTTCATTCTAGGTTGGGCAGAAATATGTTGCTATGGTCTGTTCATTCTAGGTTGGGCAGAAATATGTTGCTATGGTCTGTTCATTCTAGGTTGGGCAGAAATATGTTGCTATGGTCTGTTCATTCTAGGCTGGGCAGAAATATGTTGCTATGGTCTGTTCATTCTAGGCTGGGCAGAAATATGTTGCTATGGTCTGTTCATTCTAGGCTGGGCAGAAATATGTTGCTATGGTCTGTTCATTCTAGGTTGGGCAGAAATATGTTGCTATGGTCTGTTCATTCTAGGTTGGGCAGAAATATGTTGCTATGATCTGTTCATTCTAGGTTGGGCAGAAATCGTAACCTCTAAGGTCTGTAACTCAAAAAGGACTAGAGTAATCGAGCTAATTGTTCTACCAAATAGGAAGACTTGGCCAGGGAATAGGTGTGGAAATTGACAGCTCATTTTCTCTAGCACTTGTTTTAGTTACAGAGGTTAGAGGTTACGATTTCTGCCCAACCTAGAATGAACGAACTATAATTATGAAAACGTGGCAATAATATGATGCAGAGACATAGCAGCATCATATTTTTCCATTAACGACGTCTTTTTTATTATATGCCAGCTATATTTAGAGGAATTTCTGCAGTTTAAGAAGGATCTGTGGTAGTAAAAATGGTTAAGTGAGATAGTTTGAAGCCTGTTAATTGCTAGAGGTCCTTATTAAGGGGAGGTTTTTAGTTTGGTCTCTAGATATCCATCAAGCTTAAGATTACACCCCCTTGAGCCCCTTTCAAGATAAATTTGTACATTTTTCGGTAGAAAAATTTCCCGGCTGAAAGCCGGTTCCTCTTAAATTACAGGCTCGCTATCGCTCGCCAGGATAAAATCGACACCTAAATTGCACGAAAGGTCTTAAAATTGACAGAAATGGGTTGAAAGTTCTTAAAATCATCAAAATAATGGGGCGAACGTCTTAAAATTAGAAAAGCAATGGGGCTAAACATGAGGGAGAAAGGAGTCAAGAAAAAACTCCCTCAAGTGAAAATCTCCCCTTAAGCTGAATATAATTGTCTAACAGTAGCCAACATTATAGTACAACAGACGTCGCCGGTACAGAAGGGTTAAGAACTAAGAAATCAGGTACTAAAGGATTCAATTTACCTTTAGCTGGTATAAAACCGACTATAGCAAATACTATGGACAGGTGAGGAGTATTTATATAATGTCCGTACTACCTAAAGGGGAGATGGGTCGTTTTTCTGGACCCTTTTCTCCCTCGTGTTTAGCCCCATTAGTTTTGAGAATATATGACGTTTGGCCCACTAGTTTTGGCGATTTTAAGACCTTTCGTCACATTTCGTTGTCAATGTTAAGACCTTCTGTGCCATTGAGGTGTCGATTTTTTCCTAGCGAGCGATAGCGAGCCTGTAATTTTCTACCGAAAAATGTACAAGTTTATCTTAAAGGGGGGTCTCGGGGGTGTTTTTCTAAGCTTGATGGAGGTCTAGCGAGGAAACTAATAAATATATGAATAAATGAATTAATAGACCAAAAAACAGTCACGTGCCCCTTAACCACTAGACCACTAGAGGATCATGACGCGTTTTGACAGTTTATTCTAGCCTATCACTAGACGATTATATACAGGTTAGGAAGGATCTGCGGGCATCAAAAGGGTAAAGACGGTCTTAATTAACCCTCTGACTCCCACAATGACTTCCTAATATGAATACAGTCGTCTAATAATAGCAAGAACAAACTGTGATAATGCGTCATAATCCTCAAGGGGTGACACAGTGCACTTAGTCACTGTATTGAGTTTATTATTAGTATTATTATTATTACACAGACACACACACAGGACAAGATTGAAAACAATACTTTTGCGTTCCACACCTCGGAAGGTCCGCAGGATAATAATCTTGGAGAGAGGATCCGAGCCCAAAGACTAATCAACTAAATTTCACCTAAAATAGTTCTGAGTTTTGACAAATATTTTGTAAAAAAAATAACAGACAGCAAACCGACCTATACGGGTGACACCACAATCTCCTGCAACTTGAGCAGTGGAGGTAAAAAAACCCAGACAGACAGACAGGGAGAGAAGGGAGACAGTGGGGAGCCAGGGAGGTGAGGGAGACTAGTGCCAAAAGTGGGGATCAGGGGGGAGGTGATTACTGGGGCTCCCGTAAGGTCATCAAAGGTCACAGTAAGGGCGCGGGAGCTAACAAAATGACCATTAGGGCCAGGAAGGTGTGAGGGGGGGTGACGTGGCAGGCGGTGAGTGGATAATGTAGTGGTAGTGGTAGTGGTGGTAGTGGTAGGGATATCAGTGGAGGGTAGGTTAAGAAGACTCATACTGCACACTCCGCGGTTTGTCCTCGCTACGATCGTTCATACCTGCCCCCGCGCTCCTCACTCAGGTAAGTCCGCCCAACCTGCCCCTCCTTTACTATTTTTAACTTTTTGTACTGCGAGAGTTATTTTTCTCGGTTGGTTATTTGTCATCTGGTTGGGTGAATGTACGAGAGATACTTACGAAACTGAATAGAATTGTTTGGTGGTAACGAACGATGATATTAAACCTTATGATGGACTTACTATCATTGGAGTATTTTAGCAAAACTACTCCTCGTGGTTTAATATTCAAACATTTTTTTGCAACGTTGTTCTTTTCCAATAGGTTTTTATATCCCGTTTTCTATGTGTTTAAGGAAGATTACAATAGTTGTTTTGGTATTGTAACTTTGTTTCGTAAGTAACTTTATGCTTCCTTCTTTGCGGTACTTAGTTGATTATCTATTATATCTTATTGTTATTAATTCCACTCCCAACACCAAACACCTACCAATGAAATTAATGAAAACAAGTGCTCGTCCCGGTATTCGAACCTGGGTTACCACATAGATATATTAAACACTCTAATCATGACACCATCAAGACAGTTACAGGTTTATGCATAAGCCTACGACATATTATCCATTCTTGAATACTGGATATTAATCTAAGCCTGTACATAATCATGATAGATGATTACAGTGCTGAGTTAATTATTTATTATAGTTAAGTTAATGATGGATTATTTTACCAGCTTAAGGTGGGACTATGTATCTCTGAGAGGTAGTTTTATGCAATCATTCGCGAAGTAAATTTCCTATAGTTATTTTTTAAGTAGTTATCTGTGAATCTTTTTCAGTGAGTTTTCCAATATTCTACAAGTCTGTGTTTATTTCCAATCATTACCTATAACACCTGCATCTACAAGTCTTAACCCCTTCTGTACCGGCGACGTCTTTTTCACATTGTTCTGGCTACTATTAAGGGGAGATCTCCACTTGAGGGATTTTTTTCTTGACCCCTTTCTCCCTCATGTTTAGCCCCATTGCTTTTGATATTATAAAACGTTTGCCCCATTAGTTTAGCGATTTTAAGAACTTTCACCCCATATTAAGACCTTTCGTGCAATTCAGGTGTCGATTTTATCCTGGCGAGCGATAGCGAGCCTGTAATTTAAGAGGAAGCGGCCTTCGGCCGGGACATTTTTCGGTAGAAAAATGTACAAATTTATCTTGAAAGGGACTCAAGCGGGTGTA
This sequence comes from Paralithodes platypus, assembly GCA_032716605.1. Lineage (NCBI taxonomy): Eukaryota > Metazoa > Arthropoda > Malacostraca > Decapoda > Lithodidae > Paralithodes > Paralithodes platypus. The sequence goes on along the minus strand of CM064482.1, from coordinate 56,143,943 downwards.
ATTTTAAGCTTGATGGAGGTCTAGGGAACAAACTAAATACCTCCCCTTAAGCGATTGTATTTAGGTTCCAAAGGGCCACCAGCAATCAAAACCCCTCGACCTATCTCACTTAACCCCTTTTACTACCACAGATCCTTAGTAAACTGTGCATAATCCTCTAAATATACCTAGACCAAAGCTGAAAAATACGTCGCCGGTACAGAAGGGGTTAACACTATTTGGTCCGAGGGAGTCTGTTTGGATTTCCCTGGTTTCGCTCCATTAGTTTGAAGATTATAAGACGTTTCACCCAATTAGTTTGGCGAAAATATGACGCTTCTGGGGTCGATATTTTTTCTGGGCGAGTGATAGCGAGCCTGTAACTTAGAAGAAATTGGCCTTCGAACGTAACCTTTACATATCGAAAATTTTACAAGTTTAGCTTGAAGTGGGTTTGAGTGGGGATTTTTTTTTAGTTTGAAGGAAGTCTGGGAAGGCGTTTTTGTTAGTCTGGGAAGGCGTGTTTGTTAGTCTGGGAAGGCGTGTTTGTTAGTCTGGGAAGGCGTGTTTGTTAGTCTGGGAAGGCGTGTTTGTTAATCTACGGGACAAACTAAAATACATGGCAAAAGCAAAACAAATCATGAATAACCAACCATTAAGGGGGATTGGGCCTGTTTTTCACATTTTACCGGTAATAAGTTCGGATTATTAATTTGGCGATTTTAAGACTTTTCGCCCCATTTCTTTGTCATTATTAAGACCTTTTGTGCCAGTTAGGTGTCGATTTTGTTCCTGGCGAGCGAGTAATATTCTATTGAACAAATGTACAAAATGTTCTCGAAGGGGGATCTTGGGGATGGAACTCTCGCCCTGAATCAATCTTCCATTCACCCTAGACTGCTTTAAACTTTGAGTGTCCAGGCATTTTGACCCCAAATACCCTTGAATTTGGCTCTCTGTCACTCTTTTGGTTTTGGGAGAGACACTTGTTACAGGCAGTCTGCCTTTTGTCTCTTTCATGCACATATAAAAACAGTTGAGCTAGTTTAGGTAAGGTTGGAGTTGAATATATTGAGTTCGTTGCTGCCTTATCTTATGTTATCATTATCCCGTGATTGTGGCTCCACCGTCATCCTCCTCCTCCTCCTCCATGTTTGTCTCAGCCGGCTGGTACACATGCACATACAGTATATGATATATACACACACACACATGCAGTAAACATCGCAGGCAAAATATAACGTTGGTTTACCGAGCTTTCGTTTATTCTTTCAAGACATCTTTAGGGTAGTGAAGATGTCTTGGAGAATAGACGAAAGCCAGAAAGATTTCATTTTTACTGCGAGTTTTACGACATTATGATCGCACGTATTTGTGATTTAACCAACACATACACGTATTATCTATCTATCTTACTGTCTATCACACACACATATATATATATATATATATATATATATATACAGAGAGAGAGAGATAATGTGTTTCATTGTAAACAAGTTAAGGAAAGGTTGGTTGTAGTCATTTCCTATTACAGAACGTTTAGGTGCCAGACCTTGAAATGCTTGAACCTCATACATGTTATAGTATATCATGTATATGGTACCAATCTATTATATTTCCAGGCATGAGAGGTTAATACTGTCTCTGTCTCTGTCTCTCTCTCTCTCTCTCTCTCTTTCTCTCTTTCTCTCTCTCTCTCTCTCTCTCTCTCTCTCTCACTCTCTTACTTTCTCTCTCGCACTCTCACATTTTAACCCTCTCTATTTCACTTTCTCTCTCTCATACACACAAACACACACACACACACATTGATAAACTGGGGGTTGGATAAGATAATACACATCCGTACTGTAGATAAAACACTCCTCCCATGCACGAACTAATTTACACGCAGCGATAAACAATATACACACTTTATAAAATGACTTCCCAATCTCAACATAATGCTCTTGTAATATATATAATCCCATTTTGTATCAGTATTAAAGCTTAACAAAATACCTCCCCCCCCCCCCCCATCCCCCTGTCACAGCTTGTCAATCTGTGTGGTGGTCCGAAAATAAACCGTTTACAAAGTGCCTGCCAAGCATAGTTAAATGTTGGTTTGGGTGGGTCTTTGAATGGGGGTGGTTGCTACAGTTTGCTACAGATATATGACCTCAACTCATACTTACAGTTTATCTGACTACTTATGTTGAGTATTATTCTTGAAATAAATTGGTATTCATATATAAACCGAAACAATTACTATGAAACAGCTCTAGTAGTTACTTTTAGGCTACAGAAGATGCCTAAAGAGTAGTCAGTATACGATGGGGAGTAAAAGAACATCTTGAGCAAACTGTACTAGTATAAACAAATCTCGGTGAGTAGCTTCCTCGTTTCTATGGCAACCTTGAAGAAGCCCTCTGGTGGTCAGGAGAGAAACTTCTGGCGTATACATGGCCAAGAAAAATTCAAGTTACTCTCATCCTATCCTTGTTTATCCTCTGACAAGTTCCATGTTGCTTGATTATTAAGTTTGATAGAAGCTAGAGGGATGTTAGACTGATTATCAGACGTGTCATTTCTTCTTATTTTGTTTACCATTATTTACGTTTGGACTAGTGGATGCTTAGGATATAAACTAATATTAACATTGTTCAAACACTAAAAAGGCTCACGAGATGTCAATAGTTCCCAATTTGAATAATAGACTACTCGGCTCTCATCTGGCAAGCTGTATCCTAGACTGACTTGGTGTGAACGTAAACTTTATTGTTAGGTTTTGCAATGTGCGTGTGTGTGCGTGTGTATAAGAGAGAGAGAGAGAGAGAGAGAGAGAGAGAGAGAGAGAGAGATCAAAACAGTTGCTAAATTACTTGGCCCATTTCAACAATTCAGCTCAGTTTGGGCCAATATACTGTATAGTTGACATTATACTCGAATGGCGGAGATATGTGCTCTAATGAACACGCTTGTTTGAGGGGTTTTCTTGATCACTTCTCCCTCATGTCTCACCCCATTAGTTTGGCTAAGCGACAGCGAACCTACAATTTAGGAGGAACTGGCCTTCGGCCGGGGCAATAAAATATCTATTTCGGAGGGGGGTCTTGGGGGTATTTTTTAAAACTTAATGGAGGTCTAATAGGGAAACTAAAGAATAAATAAATTAGTAAATATATAAATATCTCCCCTTAAATTAGTATAACCTTGGTGCAAAAAATGTCAAGACAGAATCATTAAGGACGGTAGATAAGATAAACTATAATATTACCGAAGGGGACGCGTATATTATTAGTAACATTGGTTTATTTCAAGGGTTGTTAGAAATACCTCATTAATATATTAACGGATTCAGAGAGAGTAAGACTGTGTGTGTGTGTGTGTGTGTAGGAAGGATATACAAGCTATAAAGTAATAAACCCGTTGATATGAAAGACAAGCATGACATTTCCTTTGCTACCCCACTCCCAGCCCAAACACACCTCACTCAGTAATTACAAGTATTATAGTACAGTCATGAACATTAATAACGTTGCACCCATATGAACCTTCAAACCTATACAGCCAAGTTCTGAAGCATCTGGGATAAAAAAAAAAAAAAAAAACACACACACACACTATACTGTCTCATTTGGGTTTGATACTGAATCACACGAGTGCGTCACTATTATTATATACACACAACAGTACTATCGCAGAGAGAGAGAGAGAGAGAGAGACCCAACACATAAAGATATAACAGACAAGCATGACGTTTACTTTATACCACTCCTACCCTATACCTCACTCCGTCATTCTAGCTACATATACAGAGAGAGAGAGAGAGAGAGAGAGAGAGAGTCCGTCATTCTAGCTACATATACAGAGAGAGAGAGAGAGAGCCCGTCATTCTAGCTACATATACAGAGAGAGAGAGAGAGGTGTGTATGTGTAAATAAGGTAGTTACACACACGAAGGACGAGCCCATAACTAAAGAGTAGGAAGGAAAGGACCCCGAGCCACGTCACACATAATATACAGTCACTCACAAAAGTTCCTGGACCTATCGTAGTTCTCATTATTCTCTATTATTATTCAGGATATGAGGAACATTTTATCTTTATGTTCTGGCTATTGTTAGACGATTATATTCAGATTAGGGACATATGTAAGTCAGAGGGGTATTTGAGATAGTCTTCACCCTTTTGATGCTACAGATCCTTCCTAAGGAGTATAAAATCGTCTAATGATAGCCAGAATAAACTGTTACAATGCGTCATGATCCTCAAGGGTTTAATTAACGTAATTGTATGCACATTAATTATATAACTTATTACTCATCTAATGCATTGTAAATTCCCTCAAATGTACCTTAATTTTGGTTCTCTATCACTCTTTCAACCTTGGGGGGACACTTGTTACAGACAGTTTTGCCTTTTGTCTCCTTCGTGCATGTAGGAAAAAAATTACAAAGAATTCAGTCCCTGTGACTATTTGCTCATGAAAAAAAAAAAAAAAAAAAATCCTCGAATCTTTAGGGGTGGATCATTGTCTGCCATATCTTAGTATGTTTGGTCTCTTCCTACATGTCCTTCCTACTCTCTCTCTCTCTCTCTCTCTCTCTCTCTCTCTCTCTCTACGAATCTGCCGACCATAATTCGAAAAGAGGAAGTGCTGGAGAAGGGAGGTGGGAGGGGGCATGAGTGGGGGGATGAAGGGAGCATAGGGAGGGAGGGAGAGTACATAAGGGAGCATAGGGAGGGAGGGAGGGTACACGAAGGGAACATAGGGAGGGAAACTACATAAAGGGAGCATAGGGAGGGAGGGTAAAAAAAGGCAGAATAGGGAGGGAGGGAGGATACAAAAGAGGAGCAGAGGGAGGGAGGGAGCAGAGGGAGAGAGGGAGGGAAAATAGGGAGAGAAGGAGCATAAGGAGGGAGGGTATAAAAAGAGAGCATTGAGGGGGTGGGGGTGAGCGTTGAGTTATGCAGTTGGGGGTCGTCCTTCTCTAAGCCTCATTTACCTTAGGTCATCAATGTGTAGGTGTGTGTGTGTGTGTGTTCTGTTGTGTGTGTGTGTGTGTAGGTGTGTGTGTGTACTGTTGTGTGTAGGTGTATGTGTGAAGTTGTGTGTGTGTGTTCTGTTGTGTGTAGGTGTTTTGTTATGTGTATGTGTGTGTGTGTAGGTGTGTGTGTGTGTTCTCTTGTGTGTAGGTGTGTGTGAGTGTTCTGATGTGTGTGTGTTCTGTTGTGTGTAGGTGTGCGTATTAAACTGAATGTAATAGTCTTATAGTAGCCAGAATATAATTAAAAGAACGTTATCGGGACAGAAAGGGTTAATCCTTTTTACTACCACAGATCCTTCTTAAACTGCACATAATTCTCTAAATATAGCTACAATAAAGTTAAAAAAACGTAGCCGGTACAGAAGTTGTTACAGTAAGCTTGTTGTTAATTTTAAAATTACAGAACTACATTGCTTGATTGTAAATTGCATTTTGTTTAAAGGAGTATTGAAGAAATTGATTATTGAAAAATAGCAGTGGAAGTAAAATGTGTATGAATAACTTAACTATTCATCATCAAATGTCGATCGTGTGTGTGTGTGTGTTTATTACCTACAGGGGGTCAGATGGCGGTCCTTCCTGCATACATATACATACATACATAAAATCCACACACACACATACATACATACATCTATCCCGGCCAAAACCCCCACCTTCTCTCTCTCCACACACACACACACACACACACACACACACACACACACACACAAACACACACACATGAACTCGCAAGCAACCTCTTTCACACTTCCGTATAAACTTGTAAATGTATTATCGCTCTCTCTCTCTCTCTCTATATATATATATATATATATATATATCTCACACACACACACACACACACACACACACACACACACACACACACACACACAGTAGCAAGCTAATAATTCAATTCAATTCATATTTCTTTATTCACATTAAAAATGTACATTGTAATTCAACACTCAGACACACACATCACACACAATAAATATGCATAGATTAGACAATATTTATAACATATTATGTCAATTAAATTAATTAATCCAGATAATCATTCTGTAGAAGTATAGCTAGTTGGTTTATGATAAAAACACATTCTTCCCTAGATAAAATGCCATCACCTCTGTCCCTCATGCCACACAATCTTTAATAATAATAATAATAATAATAAGCGTATCACTTTATATCATTAAGATCTCCCAGACGGTGTTGATAAGTTAAAATCCCCCTACCTCCCTCTGCTATAAACCCCCTGATGATAGTGGTGATACTATTGGTGGTAGTGGTAATTAGGATGAAAGAAATGGTGTTAGTACTCGTAATGATGGAGTCGGAGGGTGAGTTAGGGTTGAAGGGTGCATAAGTGGTTGTATAAGTGATGATACTATTGGTGGTAGTGATGTTAATAATGATGATGATAGTAGTGATAGTACTCGTAATGATGGAGTCGGAGGGTGAATTAGGGCTGAGGGGTGCAGTAGGGCCTTGGTTAGTTGTATCGGGGCCTCAACGACTCTCGGTAATGTAGGTGCTTTGCCTGATGCCATATATTAGCATCTCACACACTGCTCCCCCTTTCTTCTGTTGAGCCTCTTCACTTTCATTATATAGGCGCTCTCTCTCTCTCACACTCACTCACTCTCACTCTCACTCTCTCTTTTATTATGTTCATTATTGACCACTTGCGATTTTCAGGCTATAGGGAAGTTGAGGCTATAGACATTGATATACTGTATAGCAGAATTAATTAAAATACGGTGGTAGCACTTTTATAAAAACAAATAATAATAATAAATAATAATACTAATAATAATAATATAATAATAATAATAATAATAATAATAATAATAAAATACAGAAACATCTCTATAATTAGCGTTGCACAATATATCTTCAAGGCTGGAGATGAACGTTAATTTTGAACTGGTGTGTGTATAATAATAGGTACAGACTAAAGGGGGGGGGGGGGCTGCTTAACGTTATCTGATAAGACCAATCAGTTGCTTGAGTGTACTAGCTCACATGGGGGTCTTATTATGCTGGGGAATAGACCGAGAGGTGTGTACTTGCAACTCTACTCTCTTACTATCATTGTTATACGTCTCTCTCTCTCTCTCTCTCTCTCTCTCTCTCTCTCTCTCTCTCTCTCTCTCTCTCTCTCTCTCTCTCTCTCTCTCTCAAATATTAACATAAAAGTTCTCATCAGTGAAACAAATCCAACAATACGGATATTACGTTTTGGAAAGTATGAATCATAAATTAAAATTGCGTGAGACAGATAATTAAACTGCTAAGGACGCATGTGTAAAGCAAATGTTTATCATATATTAAATAACACAATTTTGTATGAATATATTTGCTACTAACAGAAAATGATCAATGAATTTATGGTTATGTAACTTACTGTCAAACTATTATTTCTTTATTGTTACCCTTAATATTGTCCATTCATTATAGGTAGGCCAGATATTGTGACCCCTAACATCTGTAACTCCTAAGGGGCTGGAGCAAATGGGCTGTAAATGTCCACACCTATTCCCTGGTTGACCTTTCCCAAATGGTAGAAATATTAGCTCGATTACTCTAGTCGTTTGTGAGTTATAGAGGTTAATGTTAAATAATGTTGGCCTGCTTATTTGGTACAGGGCATATTATTACCTAATTGTGTATAATAGTCATCAACACGATTATTATTATCGCTATTATTATTACCACCACCATCACTATCACCATCGCTACCACCATCACTATTAATATCACTACCACTACCACCACCATCACCACTATAACCACTAGCATTACTACCACCACCATCACCACTACCACCACCATCACTACTACCACCACTATAACTACTATCATCACTACTACCCCATCACTATTATCATCGCCACTATCACCACCATCGCCACTATCACCACCATCACCATTATCACCATCACTACTACCCCTACCACTATCACCACCATTATCACCATCACCATTATCACCACCACCACCACTATCAACTTAATCGATTATTCAGTATCAAGTGACCTGGGCGAACCCTATAGGAAGAGAGAGAGAGAGAGAGTGAGTGAGAGTGTGTGAGTGTGAATGAAATAAAACGGTAACTAAAGCAAGAGGTAAAGCGAAATAAAGTAGGCATTAAAGCAAGCAATAAGTAAGGTGCAAGGAGGGTGGTGGATATAGTTATCGTTAAGAATGTCGTGATTAAAGCAAGGAGTAAAGGGAAGGATAAAAAGTAAGCCATAAGTAAGATGCTGTAAGTAAGACGTGTAGGCCTATACAGGGTATGAATGAAATAAAACAGTAATTAAAGCAAGAGGTAAAGTGAAAGCATTAAAGTCAGCATTAAGCAAGCAATAAAGTACAGGTAAAGCAAGAAATAAAGTGAATGGAAAACAAGTTTTTAAAGTAAGCATTAAAGCGAGAGGCAGAGCAAAATAAATAAAGCCAGCAATAAGTAAAGTGCAGGTAAAACAAGGTGTATACAAGGTTTGAATAAAAAAAAAATGTAATTAAAGTAAGAGGTAAAGCAAGCAATAAGTAAGGTGCATGATAAGCAAGCGGTGTATACAAGGTGCAAAGGTTGGGGTGGAGGTGGAGGAGAAATAGTCATTGTTTGTATAAGCTGAGTTAAGAATGTCATGAAGGCCTTGACTATACTATCCTCCTTGCCTTGCCTTCCCAGTCCTAGGTTTAGCTGACCATCGATGCATAGTGCTCTGTTTATTTCCAACTGACAGTAAATTGAATCCCTTTGCAGCTGATTTATCGATACTTAATGGAAAATCAGAAGCTGCGTTATCTCAGCGACATATTAAGGACAAGTTTACATAATTAACTACATATTTTGCTATAAAGTCTCCATATCAGATCGATTCCTAGTACTGTTTTAATATCTTGGCTACTTCGTCTTTCTTCTTCTTCTTCCGTCCTTCCCACTTCGATTCTTAGCTTCCAATCGCTTTCTACGACTCTTATTTCGTCTCTTTCGTCTACTAATATTCTTCATACCAGTAATATTTTTTTTTTCTTCCTTTCGTCCTTCCCATCATTATTTTTAACTACCAATCCAGGGTCCAAAGAATATAGTCCCTTAACCCTTTTCCAATCGATATCTACTATTGTTTCGTTTCTTTCTTTTATTAATGTTTCATACCGCACAAGTAGTAGTTCTTCTAGTTCTTCTTCTTCTTCTTCTTCTTCTTCTTCTGCTTCTGCTTCTTCTTCTTCTTCTTCTTCTTCTTCTTCTTCTTCTGCTTCTTCTTCTTCTTCTTCTTCTTCTTCCTCTTCTTCTTCTTCTTCTTCTTCTTCTTCTTCTTCTTCTTCTTCTTCTTCTTCTTCTTCTTCTTCTTCTTCTTCTTCTTCTTCTTCTTCCCTAGCCTTGTGTTTCGCTTACAATAACTTCATAGTACTCGGCTTTCGACCCATGCTATACTGTTCTATATTATTTTATCTTACTGCATCTTCTTATGTGTTTTCATCCTTCCCATCCTTATCTACAAAGTTTTCGGGGAGCTGTAGATTGAGGCTGTATGTATGTATTTGTGTGTATGTATGTATGTATGTATGTACAGGTATGTATGTATGTATGTATGTATGTATGTATGTATGTATGTATGTGTGTTTGTGTGTGTATTAAAGATATATTTGTACATTTTTCGATAAAAAATGTCCCGGCCGAAGGCTGGTTCCTCATAACGTGCAGGTTCGCTATAGCGCCAGGGAAAACAATCGACACCTAAATTGCATGAAAGGTCTTAATATTGGAAAACAAAATGGAGAGAAAGATCTTAAAATCGCCAAACCAATGGGGCAAACGTCTTATAATCTCAGAGCTAATGGAGCTAAACATGAGCGAGGTTGGGGGTGCCAGATAAAAAACAACCATCCCCCTTCAACACGTGGGGTAGTTGTCATCCAGCCCATAATGAACGAATATATTGGAACCGAGTGTTAAATTAATTAATGAAAGAGGACTTGAAAGCTCCCAAGTATTAAAAGCTGACTAATTTATCTCACCTAGTTTCGTTCGTTAAGGAGTAGGGTTTCACGATGGGAAATCGATTAAAAGAAATACAAAAAAAAAAAAAAACACACAGACACATTATTCCTGCAAATTTGATACCACTATATTCACTAGTTCCCAGAATTGATAAGACTATTTCGAAGAATGAATGTGACGTTGTTTTGATCTTGGTATCAATATTTTGGCTTTCTGTATATCTGTATTATCAGCACCACGATCATATCCGGGTGTGTGTAGATAGCCACACAAACACACGCATACACACACATACAAACAAACACACACACAAACTCTCTCTCCCCCCGCTATTCATTCCCAAAAATAACACACATTATACTCTACAGTCTACACGTTTCCTCCCAAAAACACACACACACACACACTCTCTCACTCACTCATACTCTCACTCTCTCTCTCACATACTCTCTCTCTCTCTCTTTCAGAATAACACACGCACACACACACACTCACCTCTCTTCATTCACAAAAACACATGCACTCTTACACGTTTCCTCCTCAAAACACACACACACACTCTCTCTCTCTCTCTCTCATAATAACCCAGAAGAAAGCTATACACTAAATAATTCCCTCCCTCCCTCCCACCCGCCTTAACGTGACTGACCCACACACACACACACACACACAGACAACAATAACAGTAAGGAGTGTCAGCAGTAATTATCTTGAGCTTCATTAACACCACTAACGCTGATAGTAAAGAGTAGAAGTATTAGTAGTAGTAGTAGTAATAGAAGTAGTCATCATCATCATCATCATCACCAGTTTTATTTCGTAAAACAAGTTTACAGAGTAGTAGTAGTAGCATTGCTCAGATCAGCACTGCTATGCCTGCGGGGAACAAGACTGTCTGCACCACAACCAGCGACGGTGGCAGAAGTGGACTACGAGGCAGCGGTGGCAGAGGGTCGCATAGGAAGGCGACTGGATTGAAGTTGCATGATGTAGAGTAGTGATATAGTAGAGTAGTAGGAATAGACTAATATCTGATGTTTGTAAAATATAATGTATGTACAATATTAAATAAAAATCAAAGTAGTAGTAGTAAAACAAAAAAAAACAAAAAAAGTAGTAGTAGTAGTAGTAGTAGTAGTAGTAGTAATAGTAGTAGTAGTAGTAATATTAGTAGTAGTAGTAGCAGCATATAGTACAAGTATCATTATTCCAGAGATCATGTATTTGGTCAACAAGTTTGCAGTGAAACGTTTAAAACTCTGTCCCAATCTGTCATCGGAAGATCGTGCAATATGTCACGTAGGCCAGGTAGGTACGTAGGGGCGGGCACGGGTTGGTGTATGGCTGTCACTTACATAAGAACATAAGAAAATGGGAGTCTGCAGAAAGCCGATCGGCCCACACAAGGCAGATCCCTGTCACACCCAACCCCAATTTACAAGGCCCAATTATAGACCCAACTCACTAATACCTTGAGGACTGACCTCACCAAAACGGTCTATATATATATATATATATATATATACATTACATACATTATATATATATATATATATTATATATATATATATACATAAATTATATATATATATATATTTATATATATATAATACATATATATATATATATATATATATATATATATATATATATATATATACCGGTATCTATATATATATATATATACCGGTATATTTATATACATAATATTATATCGGTATATATATACGCTAATGCACGTTATATAATCCCTTATTCAGATCAAGCAAAACTATAAATTTTCACAGAAAACGGGAGATGCCCAGCATTCCAAGGTCTTGGCGGGAAACGCGTGACATCCGGGAACCCACCCGGAAAGGCATATCAAATCGCCTTCCATATATAACTCTTGGTGATCCTTATAATTATTTTCACTACCCATAAACAACATACTGATATTGACTAAGTAGTTTTATTGTTTATTTGATTGTTAAGCCGTGTATTTGTGTTATTTTATGTATGTGTCCAGGTGAAGGACTATAGACTCTCGATTGATTCCCAGAGACGGTGACACTGTAAAGACGCTTCGCTCTTCCCAAAGTTATTTTTGTTTATTGTGCGCGATATTCAGGTGCCGGAAGTGCGGAAAGAGACTAGAGGTGGTGTTTGACGAATAGCTGATGGGTTGAGAGGAGAATGGGAAGGAAATAGGCTGAAATAAGGTGAGAAATATGGGTGATATAAGTAACCTCTTCAGGGTACGGTGACTCTTTCCTTCATTATGCTATGTCTATTATTAGACGATCTTATGCAGTTTAGGAAGGACGTTTAGGAAGCAATTAGATAAAAATATCGTTATTAACCCAGTGATAGGATTATGACGCGTTTTGACAGTTTATTCTGGCTACTAATAGACTGATTTTATTATAATGGTGTGTGGTGTGAATATAAGAACATAAGAAAATGCGAGTCTGCAGAAAGCCGATTGGCCCAAACAAGGCAGATCCGTCTCACACTTAACCCTACTTATAAAGCCTAATTAAAAGGCCTTATAAGCTGGGCTTATAAAGCCCAGCTCACTAACACCATTAGGACTGACCTCACCGAACGGTCAGAGGTCAGAAAACGGGGGTCTACAGAGCGCCGATTGGCCCACACCTGACAGATCCCCCTCACACCCAACCCATCTCGTCCATATTCTAATTTCATCTTAAAGCTCCCTATCGTTCTTGATCCCACTATAGCACTTGGTAGCCTATTCCACTTATCTACAACTCTGTTACCAAACCAATATTTGCCTATATCCTTTCTGAAACGAATTTTATCTAATTTGAAACCATTTGTTCGAGTTATTTCGCTATCACTGAGCTTAAGTACATTTGTCATGTCCCCTTTATTTACCCCACTAACCCTAGTCCTATTGTCTCCCTTCAAATTATGTAGAGCTATTTTAGAGATAGTTTAGAGATATTTTAGTCCTTGTTGGGGTTAGATTACTCTTTCAAACAAGACAGATATACCATATTGATAGTAGTGTGATATACTGTAGGCTATTCTAATATAGGAATAGTCTTATATTATAGTACTTGTATTATTATAAGTTTTGTTTATAATAATTTCAGTTTGGACTCTTTTAATATGCTTACTCTGGAAACCACGGTCCCCTAGAATACCCACGAATGTACTATATATATACAGTATATACAATATATATATATATATATATATATATATACCGGTATATATATATATATATATATATATATATATATATATATATATATATATATATATATATATATATATATATATATATATATATATATATATATATATATATATATATATATATATATATATATATATACATATATATATATATATATATATATATATATATATATATATATATATATATATATATATACATACAGTATACATATATATATATATATATACAGTATATATATATATATATATATATATATATATATATATATATATATATACACAGATATATAATTATATATACAGGGTGTTTCAAAAATATTTGTAATACATTTCAGAATGAATAGTCCTAGCAATAATAAATGTACTTTACTGTGACGGTTTTGGAAATATCTCATATTTACCGGGATATTACACAGTTTAGTTTAAATAGGAGAGTCTAGGGGATGAACACGATCAGTTTGGCGATTTTAAGACCTTTCGCCCAATTTCTGCGTTAATATTAAGACCTTTCGTTCTATTTAGGTTTCGATTTTTTTCCCTGGTGATCGATAGCAAGCCTGAAATTTAGGAGGAACCGGTGTTCAACTGGGACATTATTCTACCGAAACATTTACACATTAATCTTGAAGGGGGACCTTCGGCATGTTTTTTTAAAAAGCCCTATTCAGCTAATGAAGAACCTGCAAGAGTTAGAGGGCAAATAGCAATAGTTTCCTATCTACCCATGTAATGCCAGACGCCTTCATCTTCAAGGGGGTGGAAAAGAAGAAATCGCCTCCATATCCTTCCAACCAAGAAGCAATTAGTTCGATTCTCTAACTTGTACCTGTCTCCGCCACTTTATTTAATAGCGGCTCTTTTTTAAGTTGAGTAAAATCGCCCAACGAAAGCCGGAATATATGGAAGACAGGTGTTATTTTATCTCCTCACTGGCCGCCAGTTGGGCCTGAAACTGCGCTTTCTTGGCCACCTTCACCTGCTCTGGCTGCGTTTACGTGTCTCCCCTCTCCTTTCTCTTCACCAGTTCAGCTATTTCACGGAGTTTCTTTTTAAATTTGCGTTTCTCCCTTAAATGGCACGGTAAAACGCCTCATTCACAGGATTTCCTTCGGCCTGGTTTCCCCCGGCCCCCTGGTGGAAGTCAGCGGATGTAAAAACTCTGGATGTGCAGGCATTAGGGTTGGAATCAGTGGATGTGCAGTCAGTGGGTGCAGAGGCCATATGTGTTGAGTCAGTGGATGTGTAGGATGTGGATGTGGAGGCCTTGGTTGTGGTGGCAGAAGCAGCCTTTGGAGCACGTTGTAGAGGCTGCTCAGATTTATTTGTCGTACTGCCCTTCTCTACAATTCCAAGTCCCGGAATGGTTCTAGAATATTGCCTAGGACTCTAGAGACCTACGGCACTAGCGGCAGGCTCAGTTGTCGAAGCTTTCTTTTTGCAGGTGCGGATCAAGTTGAGCTTGGCAATCAGGTCATCAATTGGCATTTTTTTCTGAAGTCGCTGCACTCGCTCACTTTCTACTCGACGCCAATCTTTTCGGGCCGAAGGAATCAGGCCAGACGGACATGGTCTAGGATATTCCATGTAAACAACCACAGTGTTGGGGTCGTAGGACTTCTCCATTACCTCATTTTCCCAATCCTCCGACGTAGCAGGGATGTCGCAGATATTCAACATCAGAAACATGATGTTTAATTTTAAGGTCCCGAGAATCCAACCAAGGACAGGGTAAGCAAACATTCTTCTTCACCGCCATCAAAGACTGGAACGACCTACCCCAGTCAGTCCGTGAAAAGAGAACACTGTATTCCTTCAGACGTAGCCTGAAGGAACACCTGAACCGGACAGCTGCGAGAAGGGAGCACCAAGCTTATGTCTACTACTAACTGCGACATAAGAGATAGACAAACCAAACTGAAATGATTACTGATTACGGATTACTGATATTTACTATAGGATGTAAGGTATCTTAAAATAACCCCCTAGAAATACTTTCTCTAAAGTATCTATTTCTTTATCCTCCCCTTTTTCCCCAGCTAACCTAATCCCACAAGGACCCCAATGGAAATACGCCTAACGGCCTTATTGGGCTATCCTTAGTTGGAATTATGCAAGGCTGGTACATGTCATATTTGTAACATACTATGTGGTACCAACTCTGTAAATTGCTAACTGGATAAATATTATTATTATTATTATTATAGCTCGGCCTTTGCTCTGCCCGAGCACTCCATCAGATGAGCTTTTATACCTTACATGATAATACTATAGGCCGAATTGTGTTATCTTTAGATAGGTGTGATAGCTGGAGTGGGGTTTTTTTTAGTGTGTTTTTATTTTAGTGTTTTTTAGTTTTTATTTAGTGTGTGTGTGTTTATTTATTATTATTATATATATATATTTTTTTTAGGGCAATGTTGTAAGTAATTATTGGACCTTTGAGGCTGTAAATTATAGGTATTGGTTCACAAATATGATGGTTAATGAGAGCTATTGTATGTATGTATGTATGGTTGTCACGTGATTGGCCACACCTCCTGTGATAAACTATAGGCCGAACTGTATTATCTTTATACAGGTGTGATAGCTGGAGTGGGTTGTATTTGTATTTTATTTATGGGAGGGGGGAATGGGGAAGGTGTCACGGGTGTTCTTTATATGGAGCATTACGTACCGTAGTAGATGATTATTAACCCTTTCAGACTCATATGACGCAGAGGTTGCCAGATTAGCAACAAGAAATAGAGATCTCTCACTCTTATAATTACCTCTCCAAAATTAGTTTTCTGCCCACAGCTAACTCAAAGACAACTGCAGAGGTAACTAAATTAATGGTACTGTACTAGACTTTGATAAGTCATGTTTAAGCTGTCATTACGTTTGGCTCGCTCTGTGCTGTATTAATATCGGTCAGATGTTGAACAGGGTGGGATAGTGTAGGAACATGGTTGTATATCTCACTCAAAAAGAGGAAATCATGTGTAAATATTGCTGATACCAATTATTGATCAAACCATAATTGGTGCCGGAACATCACATATTAGGCCGACTGTACTAGGCTTTGCGGGTGTTAATAAGAGGTACTGTCGGCCAAATAAGTATAGTTTGATCAATAATTGGTATCAGCAATATCTAAACATGACTTTTTTCATTGCGAGTGAGATATACAAACATGTTCCTACACTTACCCACTATATTCAACATCTGACAGACATTAATACCGTACAGAGCGAACCAAACGTAATGACATCTGAGACATTGACTTATTAACGCCACCGTACACTGCTTCCTTAATAAGATGCATGTGTGTATGTACTATATGTATATAATTATGCATGCATGTGTGTATGTACTGTATGTATGTATACTGTAGATCCATGTGTGTGGGTATGTATTATATGCATATCCCTTTTGTCTGTGTATGTGTATATGCATGAATGTATGTATATATGACCGTATATAACGTATGTATGTATGTTTTGTCCGTGTAGCCTACCTATGCGTCATCAGCTGATAATAGTACTATAGGGTGAACATCAATACCTTCACAGTACGATAACAGAGGTACGAGGGTCGGCTTTTAGGGGGGTAGGGTTATTTGTTAATTACTTTATTTATTTATAGTATAGTTTCCTCCCTAGGCCTCCATCAAGCTAAAAACATCCTCAAAATCACCCTTTCGAGATAAATTACATTTTTCGATAGAAAAATGTTCCGGCCATAGACCGGTTCCTCTAAAATTACAGGCTTACTGTAAAAAATATCTGTATTTTTACATGTTTTTCTCTGTATTTATCAACAGAAAATTCACAGTAAACTTAAAATACATATAATATCTGTATTTTATATTACAGGCATTGACTGTAAAACCATGGTGTTGCATAACTTAAGAAATACTGACTATATACCATAGTTGTTCTTTATGAACTGTAGCAGCCTAGCCTATACACTGATATATATTAAGTTCACTAAATACTTAATATTTGTTTATATAATGGTCAAATTCTATTTATACCCTTGCAATGTATCTAGAAAACGAGGCAATAATTTATCATCAGAGTTGCCGGATACTTCTATAACCTTCATCTATATATGAAACTTTTCAAGCATCTTTTTCAGGTTATATTTCATGAAACTTCTTCTATATAAATCATTGGAATTAATTTTGACAAAATGTAGGTGTTGTTGTATCAATAAACTATATGTGTGGCGATATTTATACGAGCTGTGAGTCACATGACTTTTAGGCGGGAAAGTTGGAAACTGCCTTGCGCAGAGTAGGCGTAATTTCTGGGAGGGCAGGCAGGCTGTATTTTCGTGTGATAGTTTTGCTAATTTCCACTTCCACACATATAATTCCTTACCTCAATTATTACCACAACCTTAATAACCGTGATGGGCTGTGGAAATGCTCAGTATTATCGCCAGGAGATATGTAACATGGACAATAAACAGCGTAATTTGATGTGGAATGTCGTAACTGGTAAGAAACTATTCGTTGTTGAGTCCTAGTTGCGAATATTTTATGCACATTTACATTTGTAATAAGATATAGACTAATGCCGGGAATACGAGAGCTCTTTCATAAACTGAGTAAACACGTCTAGCTTTAACAAAAGTAGCATAGGCTAGTTAAAAAAAATAGCTACCGTATGTGTTTCTCGAAAAGTATTGCTTAGCCTATTTATATACCCTTGGCCAGTTTAATTTCATCAGCTGAATACAATTCCTTAACGTTTGGTAGAACACTATAACATTATCCTACCATATTATGATTAAATGTCTATATAGTCTATCTAATTGCCAGACGTAATCCCTGAGAGGGCGTGGACGTGAATGAATCGCCTTCATATGCTTCCATGTACCGAGGCAATTCACTCGATTATACTGTATAGGCCTAGCTTGTATTTTTTTTTTTTTTTTTTTTTTAATGCTAGGCTAAAACAGTAGTAGTAATGTACAGTAGGCTACCTTGTGCGTATTTTCCAACAGGTACCGGTATAGCCAAAGTAAGCAACCCTATAGATATTTAATTGGATATTGAATGAATGACAGTGCAAGTTAGTTAGTTTCTGACAATGTATACAATTGTTTAATTGTACATGTCTATAATGTGTAACCAAGTATACTTTCACGGTTGCTGCCTAGCTGGGATTTAGGCAATGTTTACGTACGTAACAGGCTACCATAATCAGATTTTTTGTTTTGCTATATTTGTAGACTACAACCTTTGCATGACACAAGGTAAGGTTGCGTTATATATTTGTAGCCTACAGCCTTTGCATTACACAAGGTAAGGTTGCGTTATATATTATATCAAACAACTCACGGTGTTTAACATAGCCTAACCTAACTGAGGGTGGGGTGGGATTGTTATGGGTACCGGTAACGGTTTATATTCAGTATAACCTCGCCAAGGCTAGGTTATAATAAACAATGTTGGTCAATTATAAATAGGCCTACCAATTATGATTATATGATGTTATTTCTTTGTGTGTTGCGAATATATTGTATTTATGTAAGAAATATTACTGTTGGTAAAGTATGCATCAAATGTCCCGGTAATGCATATTGTACGTTAATTCGGTTTTGCACCATATGCTTACATGGGTAGATGGTGGATTTTCCGTTTCACATGTCCATTTTTATGACCACTCAGCTACCCCTCCCATACCGGTATTTAACTTAAGAGTATATATATATATATATATATATATATATATATATATATATATATATACGGTGTGTGTGTGTATTCATTCTTACATATCTTGCTTTGGTAGAACTAAGTTACCGAGAATGACAAAATATAAGTGTAACAATACAAGATTCTGTAAAATTTACGGAACAATTTCTGGCAATTAGGCTGCCAAACATTATCTGTACAATTTACATGATTCTGTAAAAACTTTGACAGTAACACTGTTACCTATACAATTGAAATGTAAATTTAGCAGATATATTCTGTAATTTTTGTGCAGATAATTTTGTATTTTTTACAAGATTTTCTGTAAAAATTAACAGATTATATCTGTAAACAATTACAAGTCAGTCTGTAAATTCCACAGTGTATTTTTGTAAATGATTATACAGAATGCTGTAAATTTTACAGAGAATGTTTGGCAGCCTAATTGCCAGATATTCTCTGTAAATGTTTGGCAGCCTAATTGCCAGGTATTCTCTGTAAATGTTTGGCAGCCTAATTGCCAGATATTCTCTGTAAATGTTTGGCAGCCTAATTGCCAGGTATTCTCTGTAAATGTTTGGCAGCCTAATTGCCAGATATTCTCTGTAAATGTTACAGATTTTTGTTTACAGTGTTCGATATATATAATTACATGTAGCCTATGTATGTATATTTTACCTCTCTATACATCAGTCTATCTAGTAGTGTGCTATTTATTTAACTACCTAGGGCCTATATATCTATCAATCAATCTATTTATCTTGTTATCTATCTATCTATCAATTTATTTCTCTATCTATCTATCAATCAATCTATTTATCTTGCTATTCTATCTATCCAGCCACCCCCACTCTGACCGCCCCCCCCCCCCCCCCCAATATAAACAATAGAGTACTAGACCAAACAGTTAAATCTTTAACCCCGGGGGGGGGGGGGGGGGGGGGGCGGAAGGTGTCACGGGCGTTCTTTATAGGGAGCTTACGTACCGTAGTAGATGATTATTAATGGTACTGTACTAGGGTTTGATAAGTCATGTCTCAGCTGTCATTACGTTTGGCTCGCTCTGTGTTGTATTAATGTCTGTCAGATGTTGAATAGGGTGGGTAAGTGTAGGAACATGGTTGCATATCTAACTCAAAAAGAAGAAATCATTTGTAAATATTGCTGATACCGGTACCAATTATAATTGATCATAACATAATTGGTGCCGAGACATCACTTATTAGGCCGACTGTACTAGGCTTTGAGGGTGTTAATAAGAGGTACAGTCGGCCAAATAAGTGATGTTTCGGCACCAAGTATATTTTGATCAATAATTGGTATCAGCAATATCTAAACTGTACACGACTTTTACATTTCAAGAGAGTGAGATATACACAAATGTTCCTACACTTACCTACCCTATTCAACATCTGACAGACACTAATACAGTACAGAGCGAACCAAACGTAATGACAGCTGAGACATTGACTTATTATTGCCACCGTACACGGCTTCCTTAATAAGATGCATGCGTGTATGTATGTATGTATGTATAGAATTATGCATGCATGTGTGTATGTATGTATAGTTCCATGTATGTGTGTGTATATAAACTGTATGTACATCCCTTTTGTCTGTGTATGTGTATATATATGAATGTATGTATACAGTATATGACCGTATATAACTTATGTATGTATCTTTTGGCCATGTACGGTCGCGCTACTAAGTAATGTCCCAGCTGTCATTACGTTTGGTTTGCTCTGTGCTCTATTAATGTCTGTCAGATGTTGAATAGGGTTGGTAAGTGTAGGAACATGTTGGTATATAATAACCGTATATTACACTCGATATGAAGAAATGAAGCTTAGATATTGCTGATACCAATTATTGATCAAAGTATACTTGGTGCCGAGACATCACTTATTAGCGTGACTGTACCTATGCGTCATCAGCTGATAATGAGGTACGAGGGTCGGCTTTTAGGGGGGTAGGGGTTATTTATTGCTTTATTTATTTATAGTATAGTTTCCTCCCTAGGCCTCCATCAAGCTAAAAACATCCTCAAAATCACCCTTTCGAGATAAATTTTTACATTTTTCGATAGAAGAATGTTCCGGCCATAGACCGGTTCCTCTAAAATTATAGGCTCGCTATCGTTCGCCAGGAAGAAAATCGTCACATAAATGGCACGAAAGGTCTTAATATTGACAAATAAATGGGGTGAAAGGTCTTAATATTGACAAACTAATGTGGCAAAAGTCTTATAATCTCACAACTAATGGAGCTACACATGTGGAAGAAGGGGGTCCAGAAAAAGCAACTACCTCCTCCTTAACGGAAGTATTGGCTGCTCGTTAGTGTTAAGTTGAAGAATAGTATTGTATTAATCAATCTGTCCTTCAACCTATGACTTAAACTACTTTAAAATGTGTGTGTCCAGGCATTCTGACCCCAACGTTCCTTGAATTTAGCTGTGTCACTCTTTTGGCTTTGGGGGAGACGCTCGTTACATGCAATCTGCCTTTTGTTTCATTCACACACAAAGGAAAAAATACAAATTGTGTGTCTATGCCATCTATGTATGAAGTTATCTATACATATCCATACTGTATATAATTATAGCTATATACAGGTATGTGTATCCGTAACGATTCAGTGTACGTACCTGTATTCGATATAGACGTAATCAATAAGGACTTGTGAAGGTGAGAGGTAAGACAGCACATGTGTGTGTGTGTGTGTGTGTGAATACTGTATGTGTGTATATATGTACGTGCAGTGTGTATTTATGTACGTGCAACTGCGGGTGTGTACTACATATGAATGTGTATGTGTGTGTGTGTACTGCACGAGTATGTGTGTGCTTGGAAGAGGGTATGTACTGTACGTGTGTGTGTGTGTGTGTGTAATGGGCTTACATGTGCGTGTTTACCCGAGTGTGTATGTGTACATGTTAATTTACGCATGAATATTTATTCACGTCTGTCTGACCCGTGTGTGCATAGGTGTATGTTTTTACTAGTCTAAGGTTCGTGTGCGTATTCTGTGTGCGTGTATTTGTATGACTGTATGTGTGTGTGTGTGTGTAACCGTAGCGCAGAGCAGAGCCTGTTATGACGTCATGGCTCGGGGAGGAAGTTAAGGAAGAGGAGAGATAATAGACAAGAAAATGGAAAAGAAAATACACAATCGACAAACTAATGGGGTGAACATCTTAAAATCTCAAAAAGAATGGGGCTAAACATGAAGGAGAAGGGGGTCCAGAAAAAAGCGACTACCTCGTCCATAAACTGCAGCCTGTATGCAGCATGTGGGGGTACTTATCGGAGTAATAGTCACGTTACAACTGTTTCAAGGCTGCTATCAAATATTCGTAACCCTTACACTACTATCACACTAATTTACATTTTACTCTGTTTTGATAGCGTAATGGTTAGTGTGCTGAATGTCGGTGTGAGTATCCTAGGTTCGAATCCTTGGAGTACCACATGTATTCATTAATTTAATTGGTTTCATTAATAGTGTTCTGTGGGGGGGACGGTGAATTTAGAGGGGGGGGGGGTTATTTATTGGTCGGTATGCGTATTTATATATTTCATTTTTTAGTTTCATCCCTAGACCTTCATCAACCTTTAAAATACATACAAGATCCTCTCTCTCTCTCTCTCTCTCTCTCTCTCTCTCTCTCTCTCTCTCTCTCTCTCTCTCTCATATTATAGAAGATAACGAGGAGGAGGAAGGAGACAGGTCACAACCCCCGAGAGAGAGAGAGAGAGAGAGAGAAGAGGGTTACAAGGAGTTACAAGGAATATTTAGAATATCAGAGACCTTGCGGTCCATTTCGAGGAGATACTACACTCATTACAGTGTGCAACATACTATCTACTCTCTTCTTGAAATGCTCTACTGAAGAAGTGTTTACAGTTTCTGAGGGAAGTTTGTTCCAGGTAGAACAGATTTTATATGTGAAAACATTTCCACAAATACTTATGCTGAACCTATTCAATTCTAACTTCTAGTCATGGCTGCGTGTTGTATTCATATTGAGGAGAAGCGTTTTGCTATGATCGACTGTCAAACCCGTTAATTATTTTATATACTTTAGTCAGCTGACTTCGTAGTCTGCGAGTTTCCAACGGAAAGAGATCAAGAGCTCTCATCGGTCCAGCAACATAAGACATTTTTTTTTTCACAAATGATTTCCATTTTCACCAGTATTGTAAAATTATGATATTGGGAACGAATAATTATCGTTTGAACCATAAGTAATTTTCAAATTGACTTGCGAGGCGTTAATACTCGTAACTTTCATCCCAAACTTTATTTATAATACCGTTACATTGGTAATTATGGCAAGCAATTACCTAAAACAACCTTAAATAAAGATAATCCCAGTAACTATACCTATATTAGGAAATCTAAGTATGAATATATATATATATACGTTTCCTACAACATGCGTATGCTGGAGTTTTTATTTTTATTTTATATATATAATATAAGTATTTCGAATGATAAGATTGAACATTTATGAGTGAAAAGTCTATGGAAGGCGTGTTGACTTTTCACCAATTTTAAATCCCTTCATTTTCGGGTATCGTGTGTACTAATGTAACAGTAACAGCATCCAGCAGAGTGCCACTGATGTGTTGTTAAACCCAAACTGTCTTTATCACAAATACAGTGGGTGTGGTTGAAGGTGTGGTTAGGGTGAGGGTAGGCGTGCTAGGATGGGCGTGGTTGTATGGTGATGGGTGTGGTGGTGGGTGTGGTATAGAAAACTCCGTGGGTGTGGTTGTGTGGTAGAAGGTGTGGTGATGGGCATGGTAGGCGTGGTTATGGGCGTGGTACAAGACTGCGTGGGTGTGGTAGTGTGGCGGAGGGTGTGGTCGTGTGTGTGCGTGTAGGTGTGAGTGTGAAGAGAGTGCGTGTTAGACTGATGAGATAATAGAGAAAGGCAAGTTTATAGCCATGTAGAACCAATTAACAAACGGCTAAAAAGGGCAAACTCGCAAATAGTTTTCATTATCTGAGTTGGGGGGGGGGGGGGGGGTTTCCGGACCTCATTCTCCCTCATGTTTAGCCCCACTAATATCTGGCTAGATACATGTTTCAGATGGCCATTGGAAATATTAAAAACAAAAACAAAATGTGCCGTTGAAGAGGCTTATCCTTCAATACCTTCACCTATTAGTTTGTCCATTTTACTCTCACACATGGTACATATTTCATTCTACACACCACATGTATGCATACATACACGCAGACATATATTCCTACACCCACCCACGCACATACACACTGACATACATACCAAAAACAGCATAAGACTGAAATACACAATAAACCAACTTAGCGTATAACTTTCACAGCACGCAGCCCTTGCAGTACACAAACTCCACAACACACAGCCCTAACAACACACACACACACACACACACACACACACACACACACACCAACACAGATGTATTACCTTATGAATCTAGAACCTTACCCAGACTCTTTCCTTATCTCCCCACAGATCCCTTCAGTGTCTCCTTCAGTAGCCACACACAACCACCACCACTACCATGCCTAAGGACCCCACCATCCCCCCAGGCCTCGGTCTCCACGCCTTCAAGCGGTTCCCGGAGGTGAGTACTCTGTCATTTTATTTATTTCTTTTCTCTTTGTTTTTTGTTTTTCCAGATGACGTAAGCAGGTTAGAATAGCAGATGATGGAATAATAACCCATGCAGTACCAGGGACGTCCTTTTCATCATATTATGGCAATTATTAGACGATTTTATTAAGCTTAGGAAGGACCTCTAGCAATAATATGGCTTCAAAATATCTCAACCAACCCTTTTAACTACCACAGATCCTTCCCTAGCTGCATAATATCGTCTAAATATAGCTAGAGTAAAATATAACACACGTCGCTGGTACTCAAAGGGGATAACAATGATCGGCAATGAATGGATGAATGGAAACACTCCTCATGACAGCGCTACATCAATGGTAATTTTCGCCGAAACTAAAAGAAACCCGAAAACCCATAAAAAGGGCCTTATTGGGTTAATAATAATAATAATTATTATTACCAAGAATAAATTAACTACACACAATAATAATAAAACCTTCAGTCCAAGCCCCAACACTGTGGGGAAGGATGTAGCTGAAGGGGTGTGTATTTGTGAGTATTCGTTAGAGTATGTGTGTGTGTTTATATACTGTACAATACATCGACTCTTCAGCTCGTTTATACCAGCCTGTCCTTAAATCTCCATTCTCTTCATTGGGAACCCATTTTCTGTGTTGACTATATTATAAGGGTAACTGTTTACCCCTTCTGTACCGGCGACATATCTATCCATATATTCTAGATATGTGTGTATATAATATATACACACATGCGTGTTTGTTATTTTGTTAACAGTTTCCCATATAATTCAGCATAATTCAAGATATATAAGATATTATACTGCACGGTGAATAAAGAATAGACCATTAATAATACACCATCGTTCCCCTAGTTTATTATAAAGGCTCTATAAACAATCTACATAAACCTCATAATCCACCTCCAGTTAATGAGTGAGAGTGGGACTAGTGGAGAGTGGGCTGATACTATATACACACACACACACACACACACACACACACACACACACACACACACACACACACACACACACCCCCGTGGCGTAACTGATAGCGCGTCTGGCTCACAACCAGAAGGTCCCAGGTTCGAGACCCGGGCGGGGAAGAGACATTTGGGCAAGTCTCCTAACGGTGTAGCCTCTGTTCACCTAGCAGTATAAATAGGAACCTGGTATAAGTGGACGAAGTTGTGACGTCCCATCTGGGGTTGGTGATCGGTTACAAGGTGAGATGGGTATCGTACTGGTCAACCTAAGCTACAGGTCAACCTAAGCCTTCGGGTGAGACTGGTACCGTAGTGAGAAGGGTACCGTACAGATTAACCCTAAGCCTTCGTTTCCAAATGTCGCCAATTGGCTAAAATACAGACTACACGCACATCCACAGCCATTCCAATGATACATAAACACTTAACATACATTTCACGCAATACATTCCCAGTTAAGGAGGCGCGATAATAATGAGCTTAGCTCGCATTGCGTGGATTCCCCTTGACGAACAAGCAAGTGAATAACACACACACACACACACGCACAGCCCGTAGCCTAGTAGGTAGAGCTCTCGTCTCACACACGAGGGGTCGGGGGTTCAATCCCCGGCCGGGCGGAGAAAAATTGGGCTTGTCTCCTTTCATGTGTTAGCCTCAGTTCACCTAGCTGTAAATAGGTACCTGGAATAAGTGGACGACGTTGTGACGTCCCATCTGGGGTTGGCAAAAATGGTACAAGGCGAGATGGGTATCATATGGTTCACCTAAGCTGATGGCTACCTAAGCCTTCGGGCGAGACGGTACCGTCTATAGTGAGAATGGTACCATACAGATCCACCCTAAGCCTTCGTTTCCGATGTCGCCAATTGGCTAAAAATACAGACTACACACACATCCACAGCCATTCCAACGATACATATAACACCTACACATATAGGAGGCGGGAAATAACGAGCATGCTCACTCCCGCAATACAACTAGAGTAAGTACAACTAGAGTAAGTACACACACACACACACACACACACACCAATAGGGACTGATAACGTCAGCCAAATTTTAGGGTTTGTACTGAAAGAGGAATATATAATACCAAAGGCGTTTAGGTTTACGTTAGTATAAATACCACGCTATTATACTAGGCTATATATAAAATAAAGTTAGGTTAATCGTAAGATCAAATTCGGTTCAAGGTTACGTATTTGGCTACATAGTTGTTAAATTAAGTTCTAAAAGTAAGTGTGTTCAGTATTAACATGTATCTTTTATGTTGTAATATGACATCAAATTATATAGAAACAACCTGAAGTACCGTCGCTCATCGTTTCTTTTGCAGTTAGCCATATATCTACCATCTTCTTTGGCTATACGCAGTTTTCTATGAAGCCAGAGGAGTAACAAAAATAAGTATATTTGAAAACTGTGTCTTTGCAGCAGTTATCCCCTTCTATATCAATAGTGTATGTTGTATTGTGTGACTTCTGCCATATACGTTTAACCCGTTCAGTTCAGGTGACGTACTTTTCAATATACTCTGCCAACTATTTGACGATTTTACTCAGCTTAGGAAGGACGTCTACACATTAAAAGCTAGGCTACAGACTATGTCAATTTTATCCTTTTATCTTTTCATAGTTCCGTCCTAAGCTTCGTAAAATCGTTTGAATGCAGCTGATATAAAACCCAAATAATATTTCACTGGTACTGAAGGGGTTAACCCGTTCAGTACCGGTGGCATCCTTTTCATTATATTCTGGCAACGATTAGACGATTATATTTAGCTTAGGAAGGTCCTCTAGGAAGATAAGGCTTCAAACTATCTCAACCAACCCTTTTAACTACCACAGATCCTTCTTACGCTGTATAATATCGTATAAATATAGCTGCAATAAACTATAACACACGTCGCTGGTACTCAAAGGGTTAAATGTTCACGATATTACGTGTGTACTCCATATCATTAGCATAGACCATACCGTTTCTTAACCCCTTCTGTACCGGCGACGTCTTGTGAAGTTTATTCTAGCTATATTCAGACGATTTTGTGCAGTTTAAGAAGGGTCTGTGGTAGTAAAAATGGTTAAGTGAAGATAGTTCGAAGCCTGTTAATTGCTGGAGGCCCTTTTTAAACTGAATATAATCGTCTAATAGTAGCCAGAACAAAGTTAAAAAGACTTCGCGGTAAAGAAGGGGTTAAGGCATCAGCAAAGGCCGTTAAGAGCCAACAGAAATGTTCCAAAGAGTGCTGGAAAAATTATAATAATAATAATGCTGTAAGTAAACAAACACACACACACACACACACACACACACACACACCCAGTACAATTTAAATTGGTCCTAACTCTAACCTAGAGAGAGAGCGAGAGCGAGAGCGAGTTAGAACCAATATAATATTAATAGTTGGACGAGGTAGTGGGTCGAGATCAATACAGACCGAGCTCAACTGTAAGCCATCGAGGCCAAATAAAAGCCTTGGGAATAACCATACGTGATATTACAACTATACACTAATTCCTCCCTTGATATTGTTGTTACGTTCACACACACACCAAATAATAATAATACAATAATAAATAATGTTAAATGGACGGCACCGGTACTGAATGGGTTAATGGAAACAACTTTCAATTAATAAAGTATTTTTGGTGATACTTATTGTGAATTTGGACCATTTTTGTCTGATTTACAACTTTAAGGGGGTAGTGCCTGTGCGTATGTTTTTTTTTTCCCCCCATCGTTGTAGTATGCAACGTACCATTTAGGATTTTAGGTAGAGGAGCAGGGCGTTGTATTTCTGGAATGTTATCAAATCCGTCAAATACATTCGGCACATAATAATCGGAGTCACTATCCTCAATATTAATTTCATTAATCGAATTTAGGAGTAAAGTTGGTTAGTGGAGAAAGCATAATAATTAGCAGAACGCTGCAATGATTTTGAACTGCAGCAGCCAGCAGGTAGCAGATTCGGGGCAGTTTCGTGGGCAGCTGCAGCAGAGGACTCCTCGAACAAGGAGATGTAATATCTGTTTACAGACCCACAAGTTTCTACAAAACGAATTTTGATACGAGTTATTACACCAAAGTACTTAAACATTTTATGCAGGGAATCATAGGATAATTCGAGGAGAACATTCTGGAGGAAGATAGTGTCCCTTTTGCCTCGTGTAGAACAATTTTGCGCAATAGGCATTAGGCGCTACATGAGGCTCCAGTGTAACTACTGTAGACCTTATAGAGGGAGAGCCATCAGAAGAAGCCGGGGGATCGCCAGAGTCTGTTACCGGTGAGTCCAAAGCAATTGCCGTGTCAGTATGGTCAGTATCGTCTGCCATAAGCGCATGGGAAATACCAGGAAGAGATAACCATAAAACAGATAACAAAAGGGGCATGAGAAGAAGATACTGCGGTTGGTAGGTGCCACTTGGCAATGAAAGGTTGAGACCTCCGCAGGGCCAGGAAAACCAGAATATGGCCATTTGCATGAGGCTTCGAGCTGGGAACATTATCAACCCGACATACGTGAATAAACGTATATTTGTCCTCAATATGTTTTGTCCCTTATTGGATGGAGCCGGCGTCGTTACCCGTCACATATACTGAAGAAAGAAAGGAGTCAGCAACCCCGAGGTAACCCCACCACGCCCCCAGCCCCCAACAACGAGCTTTTAGGGCCCTTGCCGGCGGCACCTGTCACAAAGGGGAACTCAGCCGAGGTCATAAACACCGCAGCGAAACTTTGGGGAATACTAGAACCTCCTGAAGCAGTAAACGGGAAAGGGAGGAAGGGAACAGGGCAAGCAACCAGAAGAGACGTGAGGGTTGAGTCTCCTAAAGTAACAGGGGAGGAAATCAACCCCCTAGTTGGCATCCCCAGAGGATAGCAGAAGATGTGAGAAATGAAAAACATACAGTAAGAGAAGGAAAGGGCCTAGCAAAATTAGTTGGAGTTGGCAGGTGGAGTGGTCGAATACCCCTCGACCTCCCCACCTGCCAAATCGTAAGCCCCCACACCGCGTCAAGGAGCTAGGCAAAGTGGGGGTAAAAAAAAACACACATAAATGAGAAAAATTGGAAAGGACGTACAGTATTTGATCGACAGGGGAGAAGTTAAAATAAGTGAAGCCAGAGTGCCGGAATAGGTCACCGCTGAATGAAGAAAGAAGGAAGGAAGGAAGGAAAGAATGCATAAGAAAGATGGGAAGGAAGGAGTGGTAGAAGGTCAGAGAGAGAGAGAGAGAGAGGAGATGATGATGGAAGGACAGTAGAAATAAATAATAGAAAGGACATACAGAGAAGTGTAACCCAGCTCACAGGCAGATAAATAACATACATTATAAGAATAATCTATCTATCTATCTATGTGGCTGATCCATTATAACAAGTGGATGAATTAGGTGGAAGGAAAACATAGGAGAGAGCTTGAATTCTTTATGTCTCTTACGTTTCATGCTACGTTTAACCCATCTTCAGAGAGACTGAAGTCTCTCTGAAGATGGGTTCTGCGTAGCCCGAAACGTAAGAGAAATAAATAATTCAAACTCTTTCCTGTGTATCCATTCCACCTAATTCATCCCTATCTATTATTTATCTATATAATTATATACTCTGGCACATACCCCATTTTGTTTTCCCCCTCGTGTTTAGCCCCATTAGTTTCAGATTTTAAGACGTTCGGCACATTAGTTTCGGGATTTTAAGAAGTTTCGCCCCATTTCTTCAAGTTTAAGACTTTTCGTGACATATAGCGAGCCTGTAATTTAAGAGGACCATTTTCTATCGAAAAATTTACACATTCATCTTGAAGGAGGGTCTCGGGGGTGTTTTATTAAGCTTGATGGAGGTCTAGGAAGGAAACTAACAATAATAATACAACAATACTGTATATACATACATGACCAAAATAATACGCCCATCTCCCCTTAAACCGACACATTTACAGTCATACAGATGCTGCTACATGCCGTACTCGTGCCCCTTACTATCATTAGTATGGGTGTGGGTGAAAGAACCGATGAATGGGGGTAAAGGAGAGAGAGAGAGAGAGTGTGAAGGAGGGAGCGAGGGAGAGAAAGGTTAGCACTGCAATATTCAAAATGACTAAGACCAGGATCGTCTCTCTCTCTCTCTCTCTCTCTCTCTCTCTCTCTTTCTGGAGAGAGAACCTTTTTTTGTCAATCCTTTCCTTCAACTTTCCCTTTTTATCGGGTATGCCATCTACTAGAATTAAGTCCTGACCACCTCGTTTGGATCGTAAGGTATGTGTGGCCAGTGTATCTATGTAAATCTATGTAAATCTCTCTCGCTCTCTCTCTCTCTCTGTATGTCCCTCGTGTGTAAATGGGGTGTCAATGAAGGACCATCTCCGCCCTAAGTGAAAAATCGATGAGGTAACGAAACGGAACGGGCAGTGTGTGTGTGTGTGTGTGTGTGTGTGTGTGTGTGTGAGAGAGAGAGAGAGAGAGAAAGTGAAGGAAATTGCAGGTGTGTGTGAAAGAAAGGGGGGTAGGAAAAGATAATGTGAATGGTGTATGTGTGTGTGTGTGTGTTCTAACTAGTGTGTGCATGTGTATCAGTATTTGAGTGAGTGTGTGAGTATTTGAGTGTGAGTGTGTGTGTGTGTGTGGTGCTTTTGGGAGTGCTTTGGATACAAGGGATGAACTGGCCTTTTGCTTGACATTTACAATAGCATCAATAATTCAGAGAGAGAGAGAGAGAGAGAGAGAGAGAGAGAGAGAGAGACAGAGAGAGAGAGAGAATAGACTGTTTTCAATTTTAACTTTTACATCCCCTTCTCTTTACTTATTCATTCACTCTCTCTCTCTCTCTCTCTCTCTCTCTCCTTCTGCTAGACTCACCCCTTTCCCTCCTCGTTTCCAGTAATTTCTTCCTTGGCCCTCCTTAATCTTCCTTTCTCTCCCCTGTCCCTCCTGCGTGCTCTCTATCTGTCTGTCTCTCTGTCTGTCTGTCTATCTATCTATCTCTCTCTCTCTCTCTCTCTCTCTCTCTCTCTCTCTCTCTCTCTCCAGCTGACGTACTTGCACTAACTATATAAAAGGTCAGTCTGTCACTACCCAAACCCTAACTTTTAAACTGGGGAGAGAGACTCGACTTAAGGGGAGATGGGTTGTTTTGCTGGCCCGCATTCTCCCTCATGTTTAGCCCCATTAGTTTTCAGATTTAAAGACGTTCGGCCCATTAGTTTGTCGATTTTAAGACCTTTTGCCCCATTTCTTTGTCAATATTAAGACCTTTTGTGCTATTTAGGTGTCGATTTTTT
The DNA here is from genome assembly GCA_032716605.1 of Paralithodes platypus. NCBI lineage: Eukaryota > Metazoa > Arthropoda > Malacostraca > Decapoda > Lithodidae > Paralithodes > Paralithodes platypus. The sequence continues at coordinate 56,112,135 of CM064482.1, read as the reverse complement.
TCCCCCTAGCGAACAAAAGTGAGCCTGTAATTTTGGAAGAACCGGAATTTTTGTTACCGAAAAATGTATAAATTAATCCAGAAGGGGGATCTAAAGGATGTTTTTTTTTTTAAAGTTTGATGGAGGTCTAGGGAGGAAACAAAAAAAATTAATATAAGAAATAATAGACGACAAAATGAACTATCCATCTTAATTTACCGCCGCCCAGAGTGAACCCCTCTCTCTCCTTTCCCTTGAATCTAGAAGAAGTAAAAGGGTTATATCGGGACTTAGCGTGCAATATATAGTGTGATAGTCGGTAAGTGAGGGATTACCTTCAAGTGTACACCAGGTCCCGTTCCGCCCATCTTATTATCTACAACCCACTTCTTCTCACCGGTTATTATTATTTACATTATTATTAATTATTATGGTGACAGTAGTAGTGATGATGGTGAGAGTAGTAGTGGCGATTGTAATAGTAGCAGTAATGATGATAGTAATGTTGATGGTGACTGTAGTAGTGGTGATGGTGACAATTGTAGTGATAATGGTGATGATGGTGGTAATAGTGGTGATGACGGCAACACATCGCAGAGTTGGGTATGCCGTTTTGATTTTGGCCAAAGCGGCACTTCCACGTTATTTAATGTATAAAATCGTCTAATGATAATAGCACGAATCGGGTAAATAATAAGCGCCTTCATATATATAATAATACCCAAAGAGTCAATAGCCTCTAGTCTGCCAGCACGGTCAGAAGTGGGTTGGATAACATAAAAATAAAAAGTGAGGGCCAACAACAGTATATATAACCCGAGGGCAAACCCCCCCCCCCCCCCCACCCCACCCCCCATCCCAGCTGAGAGAGGCTGAGCTTCAAGACGAACTACTATCAACCCCAACCTACCACCCTACCCCCTCCCTCCCCCACCCGGCCCCCTCTCCCCCTCCCGTAACCAACCCACCTCTCAACACAGCCCCCCCCCCCTCCCCCTCCCCCCGCTACTCGGAAGGGGCACTTTACTTCCGTTTATATTTAACTATATTTCCGGTTATGTATAAAATTAGAGAAAGGACAGGTAATAGTGATACCCCATTATTTGGCGATTATAAGACCTTTCGCCCCCATTTGTTTCCAATATATAGACATGTACCATTTAGGTGTCGATTTCTTCCCAGCGAACGATAGCAAGCCTGTAATTCAGGAGGAATCAGCCTTTGGCTGGGACATTTTTCTACCAAACAAATGTACAAATATATCTAGAAGGGGGTCTTGGGGTATGTGTTTAAGCTTTATGGAGGTTAAGGGAGCAAACTATAAATAAATATACTAATTCAAAACAAAAAAAATAATAATATTAATAATAAAATCTCCTTAACCTAACTTAGCTTCCAGGCCAAGTATCAGACAGGAAATACGTCACGGGCCTTTATTTCCGGTTATATATAGCTTTATTTTCGGTTACATATAGCTTTATTTCCGGTTATATATAGCTTTATTTCCGGTTATATATAGCTTTATTTCCGGTTACATATAGCTTTATTTCCGGTTATATATAGCTTTATTTCCGGTTACATATAGCTTTATTTCCGGTTATATATAGCTTTATTTCCGGTTACATATAGCTTTATTTCCGGTTATATATATCTTTATTTCCGGTTATACAGTATATAGCTTTATTTCCGGTTACATATAGCTTTATTTCCGGTTATATATATCTTTATTTCCGGTTATACAGTATATACATTTATTTTCGGTTACATATAGATTTATTTCCGGTTATATATAGCTTTATTTCCGGTTATATATAGCTTTATTTCCGGTTATATATAGCTTTATTTCCGATTACATATAGCTTTATTTCCGGTTATATATAGCTTTATTTCCGGTTATATATAGCTTTATTTCCGGTTATATATAGCTTTATTTCCGGTTACATATAGCTTTATTTCCGGTTATATATAGCTTTATTTCCGGTTACATATATCTTTATTTCCGGTTATACAGTATATAGCTTTATTTCCGGTTACATATAGCTTTATTTCCGGTTATATATAGCTTTATTTCCAGTTATATATAGCTTTATTTCCGGTTATATATATAGTTTATAGGAAGTGGAACTACCCAAGCCAGTCTGATCTCCTAACATAAACCCGCCACCGGGGGACAGAGCCAGGAAATACTACTTAAGGGCAGATTTGGATTTAGTGGGTTTTTTTTTTTCATTTATTTATTTATTTATCTATAATTTTTAGCTTCCTCCCAAGACCTTCATCGAATTTTTTAAAATAGCCCCAAGACCCCCCCCCCCCCCCTTCGAGATTAATCTGTACATTTTTCGGTAGAAAAATATACAGGCCAAAGGCCGGTTACTCTTATATTAGAAGCTCAATTTAGCTCGCCAGCAAAAAATCGACACCTAAGTGGTAGCCTACAAACAGTCTTAAAAAATAAAATAAAGTAATGGGGCTAAGAATGAGGGAGAAGGGGGGGCAATACAATAAATAACCTCCCCTTAAGAAGTGTAATACAGTGCACGTTTATCTACCCAGAGGTACTATACTGTATATATATACGGCAGGTAACTATACCACTCAGCGTAAGCCCACTCGGGAGGGGAGGCAGGAAATACGCCAGTGGATTATATTTCCGTTTACATTATACGCTAACAAAAACACACTCACATACACATACACACATACATACACACACACACACACACACACACAACAAGCCGTCTAACAAGCCTGATGATAGATAGATAGATAGATAGAGATAGGCATAGACAGATAGATATTCCATCAACCCTACCCCCTTTATTAACTCATTCAGTACCAGTGACGTCCTTTTCATCATGTTCTGGACACTATTAGGCGATTATATTAAGTTTAGGAAAGATCTGTGTTAGCTTGTAGGATTAAATTACAGCCTGTAGCCTTTTTATTGTCGGAGGTCCTTCCTAAGCTGAATAAAATCATTTAATAGTTACCACAATATACTAAAAAGGAGTCATCGGTACACAAGGGGTTAAACTATGATTATATTAACGGAACTTATAGTTAAGGCAGTTTTCTTCTGGACCCCCTTTCCCTCATGCTTAGCCCCAGTAGTTTTGATATTTTAAGACGTTAGCCTCATTAACTTGTCGATTTTAAAACTTTTCGACCCATTTCTTTATAAATATTAAGACCTTTCGTGCAATTTAGGTGTATATTTTCGCGAGTCAGTAATTTTGGAGGAACCAGCTTTCGGCCGGGATATTTCTCGACGGAAAAATGTACAAATATGTATCGAGGAGATACATCTTGAGGATGTTTTTTAAAGCTTGATGGAGGTCTAGGGAGGGACTAAAATATTTATATACAACCCCCCCCCCCTGCATCAAATTTTGGATGTATCCAAATTCAGATTGAAAATAAGCCTGCACTGATTCTGTTTTTGTATCACAACACATTTTATTGTTGAAACAATTCGTCTGTATTTGGATAATGGATATATATATATATATATATTCCAAATGGTTAGAAAGAGCGAAAGAAAGACGAGATCAAGACAGCCAGACAGACAGTGAGTGTCGGTGTAACATAAACTATTAACCCCTACCACAGACCACAGACGGGGCTGTTCGGCCAGGCAGCTTAGGGAACAACAACAACAACAACAACAGACCAATGTATCGCTATTAATACCCCTTGTGAAGCTTCCACTGACCAAACCCGACCCCGCCCCATCTCACTAAAGGGACCACCCCACTACAACCTCCAGGGAACGATACTTGTGTAAGGGGGGGGGGGGTCACCGGCTTTGTTTATCTTTCATTCCTTTTCTCTCTTTCCCTGGCTTGTATCCATTCGGCCCCATTCAGCCAACTGTTTTAAGACATAAACTGCACAAAATCGTCTAAATATAGCTAGAATAATATTTAAAAGACGTCGCTGGTACAACACTGGCTAAATGCTAGACACATACCCCCTGGCTCCATTACGGTTCGTAGGATTCCACAATAGGGTTTGATTGACCTGTAGTAGAAGGTGGACAACTTTGTCTTTGGACGCCATTGTGGTACCTCTATTTTCAAAGAACGGGGTTATATTTGATTTTCGTTCGTGTTGAAAAAATATATAGTAATAATTAAAAACAATTGGGTATGTGCCTAAGTATATAGATAGATAGATAGGAATGTATCAAAGGGACTGGAGTTCCCGCAAAAGGTGCTCCAGTCCTGAAAATATTCTTGACTTACAGTGTGCTGGCTTAATAATCCAGAAGGGTTGATAGCCTCTCAAGTCCTAATTTAACTAACTAACTGTCACTTCATCAAGGGACTGGGGTTCTCGAAAAGAGGCTCCAGTCCTAACGCTAATATTGACTTTTAGTGTGCTGGCTTAGTAATCCAGAAGTGTTGCTAGCCTTTGAAGTTCTATTTTAACTTTAATAAAAATATCCTGACTCAGTATTACCGAATATTTATAATGGAAGTGGGAGATATTTAACCCTTAGAAGATACGATTACGCATTTATTTTCTGTTTTCTGGCTAGTATTAGACGATTTTATTCAGATTAGGAAGGGTATATCGAATTCAAAGGGTTAATTGAAAGTCTACCCTTAAAATTCCCACAGCTCCTTCCTAAACTGCATAAAATCGTCTAATGATACCTAAATTAAGCGGTGGGTAGACGGAGGTGGTTGGTCGCTCTCAGTCACTCTAGGGTCTCCACGTCTCACTCGTATTTCACGCACTAGGAGACGCTAATATCAGTCTGTTATTGGTTATCTGACGAGGGAGGAGGGGGGGGGGGGCGAGGCTAGATATATAGGTTACCTATATGGGGGAGACTTTAACATAATTAAAATCGGACCATTAGTTTAGGATTTCGATTTTGACTTGGCCTTCCTGGAGGGCCCAGGGGGACCGTTTTTTGGACTTTAAAAGTCCTCTGTAGCCCAAACTATAAGTCCTAGAGAATTCTAACTGGTGCCATTCGTTTTTTCTCACCGAGCTGCTTCTAGACATGGTCGTAGATTTTATTTTCGCCCAGCCATTCGCCCAGAATCGAAAATATTTGTTTCCAAAAACCTTGGGTTTGCCCAGGCAAATCCTTGATTTGGTCGAAAAATCCTGATTTTGGTCGAATTTTGACTTGTCAATATTATTACATATTTGGATTCGTATCGCCGTTGCGGATTCAACGGTATATATATTTTTTTTAATTTTGACCTATTTTTAGGCCCCCTAGGCCTATTTTAAAGTTTAAAAACTCCATAGACGAGTTATTTATGAACGGATTTTGTTTTAAATTTATACCATAAGTACACTTTGGCAAGCTGAATCGAATGGCGCAAACATAATTAAAATCGGACCATTAGTTTAGGATTTCGATTTTGACTGGGCTTCCTAGAGGGCCCAGGGGACCGTTTTTTGGACTTTAAAAGTCCTCTGTAGCCCAAACTATAAGTCCTAGGGAATTCTACTTGGTGCCATTCGATTTTTCTCGCCGAGCTGCTTCTAGACATGGTCTTAGATTTCATTTTCGCCCAGCCATTCGCCCAGAATCGAGAAAAAAATCTCAAAAACCCAGGCAAATCGGTGATTTTGGTCGAATTTTGACTTGTCAATATTATTACATATTTGGATTCGTATCGCCGTTGCGGATTCAACGGTATATATTTTTTTTTAATTTTGACCTATTTTTAGGCCCCTAGGCCTATTTTAAAGTTTAAAAACTCCATAGACGAGTTATTTATGAACGGATTTTGTTTAAATTTATACCATAAGTACACTTTGGCAAGCTGAATCGAATGGTGCAAACAGAATTAAAATCGGACCATTAGTTTAGGATTTCGATTTTGACTGGGCCTTCCTGGAGGGCCCAGGGGACCATTTTTTGGACTTTAAAAGTCCTCTGTAGCCCAAACTATAAGTCCTAGGGAATTCTACTTGGTGCCATTCGATTTTTCTCGCCGAGTTGCTTCTAGACATGGTCGTCGATTTCATTTTCGCCCAGCCATTCGCCCAGAATCGAAAATATTTGTTTACAAAAACCTTGGAATCCGTTAAAACCGTAACGGCGAGGCGAATCCAAATATGTAATAATATTGACAAGTCAAAATTCGACCAAAATCGAAATCCTCTGTAACCCAAACTGTAAGCTCTAGGGAATTCTAACTGGTGCCATTCGATTTTTCTTGACCAGCTGCTTCTATACATGGTCGTAGATTTAATTTTCGACCAGCCATTCGCCCAGAATAAACAATATTTGTTCAAAAATCCTTGGGTTTAAGCCCAGGCAAATTGTTGATTTGGTCGGAATTTGACTGTTCAAGGTTAGGGCATATTTTTGGATTTTGTTTAGTTTCCTCCCTAGACCTCCATCAAGCTCTAAAAGAAACCCGTAAGACCTCCCTTCGAGATTAATTTTTGTATTTTTCGGTAGAAAAATGCCCGGCCAAAGGCCGGTTCCTCCTAAATTATTCGCTCGTTATTGCTTACCAGGAAATAAACCCTACACCTAAATAGCACGAAAGGTCTTAAAATTGCCAAACTAATGGAGCGAACGTCTTATAATCTAAAAACTAATGGAGGAGAAGGGGGTCCAGCAAGAACCCCCTCCCCCCCCCCTTAAGAACAGGTAAGGTATCTGCCACACAGGATCCAGTAAAACTTTTACATATTTACTAGTTCATATTTATTTATATATTGAAATACAGATAGTGGATAATTGTCACTCGTGTTCCCTTTCGGATTAATCAGTTAGGAAGACTCCTCATCGAGATAGATTTTTACATTTTTCGGTAGAAAAAGTTCCAGTCGAAGGCCGCTTTCTCCTAAATTACAGGCTTGCTGTAGCTCGCCAGGAAAAAATCGACACCTAAGGGCACGACAGGTCATAAATTCACCAAACTAATAGGGCGAATGTCTTAAAATCGCCAAGCTAATGGAGCGAATTTCCTAAAATCTCAAACTAATGGGGTTAAACATGAGGGAGAAGGGGTCCTGAAAAAAAAATCCCCTTAACCTTTCAACCAGATGTGCTTTATTCTGCATACCTACAGACGGTTTTACTCAGCTTAGGAAGGGACTGTCAGATATAGAGCGTTTACTAAGAGAGCCTTCACCCCACCCCTTTGGTTCATCATAGTGGTTCTTTCTAAGCTGATTAAAATCATCCGTTAGTAGCATTAAGGTGGTGTTTTTTTCTGGAACCCCTTCTCCCTCATGCTTAGCCCCATTTATTTCGAGATTTCAAGACGTTCGCCCCATTAGTTTCGCAAGTTTAAGACCTTTCACCCCTGTTTCTTTGTCAATTTTAAGACCTTCCGTGCCATTTAGTTGTCGATTGTTTCCTAGCGAGCGATAGGAAGCCTGCAATTAAGGAGGAACTGGGACATTGTTCTACTCGAGAAATATTTCTCCCTGTATCTACCAACCTTACTTTTGGGGACAAGGATGGTACTTTGATACAATGATGTCCACAGTGTTATGGACGTTACTGTAAGGCAGATTCACCCTATAAACGTTAATGTAATGAAGCTAGCCAGACCCACCCCATAGACGTTGTTACTGTAATAAAGTTAGCCAGATTCACCCCATAGACGTTACTGTAATGAAGCTAGCCAGATTCACCTCATAGACGTCGTTACTGTAATGAAGTTAGCCAGATTCACCCCATAGACGTTACTGTAATGAAGTTAGCCAGATTCACCCCATAGACGTTACTTTAATGAAGTTAGCCAGATTCACCCCATAGACCAAGAGGGACCTTTAACCCCTACTGTACCGTAGAATACAGTAATAAAAGTCCTCCCAGTCCCAAGCAATGTGGCCAAAATGGCAAGACAGAACAACCTTCCACCTCAAGAGATGAAGGAAGACTGGCTCTCTCAGCCTTCAGAGGGTTGGATATAAGCTGAGAAGTGTTGGCATATCGAGATCAGTGTTCAAACGGTTGTGGTACCAGGCACAGCCTGATACAGGCAGTTACAAGGAAAGTACATTACTGACGGCTCCCAGCCGTCGCTGGGACTGGGGAGTGACTTATCTACTGACGACTGGTAGCCGTCGTCGCTGGGATTGGATGGGTTAAAGCCGATGTCACACGAGCGAGCGCTATTTCTGTCAATTTATGAGCAAGTTTTTTCTCATCCTATTTATGGGTGTTATGGCATTGGAATCGACAACTAGGCTGACTTGATATGATCTTAAGAGGGGATGGGTCACTTTTTGGTAATTTGTTTAAATGTATACATTATTTTTCTAGTTTCCTCCCTAGACCTCCATCAAACTTAATTATTCACCAGCTAGACCCCCCTTCAAGATAAATTTGTAAATTTTTCAGTAGACAAATTTCCCGGCCTAAGGCCAGTTTCTCCTAAAACAACATGCTCGCTGCCGCTTGCCAGGAAAAAATCGACACCTAAATGGCACGAAAGGTCTTAATATTGACAAAGAAATGGGGTGAAAGGTCTGAAAATTGCCAAACTAATGGACCGTCATAAAATATGAAAACTAATGGGGCTAAACATGAGGAAGAAGGGGGACCAGAATAACGGCCCATTCCCCCCCCCCCCTCAAGAGACTGGAATACCCTACTATAACTTTAATTCAGAAGCCCGGAAAAAAAAAAAAATGCCGGAAAAAGCGCTCGTGTGCCACCGTCTATATTATCGACCCGCGACTCTCTCCAGACAGGCGGGTATTTCAGCGGCGGGGGGGGGGGGGGCTAGAAACAGAACTGCTCGAAATAGCTCCCGGCAAAAGGCCTTCTTTGTCTGACGGGGTGCTGCTGCTGTTTCTGCTGCTGCTGCTACTGCTGCTGATGATGGTGATGCTGTATCTGCTGTTGGGGACTATAACCTTTACTGTAGTGAATAATGCTCTCACTCTCTCTCTCTCTCTCTCTCTCTCTCTGCATATGAATAATGATGTTTCTTTCTCTCGCTCGCTCTCGCTCTCTCTCTCTCTGTAAATATATAATTATATATATATATATATATATATATATATAATTATATATATATAAATATATAATTATATATATATATTTATATATAATTATATATATATATAATATATATATATATATATATATATATATATATATATATATATATATATAATTATATATATATATTTATATATTTATATTTATATATATATATTTATATATATATATATATATATATATATATATATATATATATAATTATATATATATATATGTTTACTTGATGACAAATATAACTGCTAAGGCTAGGATTGGAACCATACAGGCAGGAGGTCCAATCGCCTATACCACCTTAAAGGAGGAATCTGACACTTCTACTTGTGTTCCTCCCCAACCTCAACTTGGGTGGGGGACAGACAGTCATTTAATCGAAATCCGGTTCCCCTAAGCATGACAAGCTGTATATTTAATGACAAATATAATAGCTAGGGCTAGGATTCGAACCTCTACGGGCAGCAGGTCTGTCGCCAGTACCATTACGGTGGTACGGTGGTTTGTACACATGCCGGAGATATGTGCTCTACTGAACATTCTAGTTCCTGTCTATTTAGTAAAGCGTTCTCTTCCTGTTCATTGATATCATCTTATAGCTTTTTGCTCTCCTCCACCTTCAATGACTGTCGTGTTCCTCTCTTTCTCCACTATTTACTCTCACTTTATCTACCCCCCCCCCTCTCTCTCTCTCTCTCTCTCTCTCCCTGCTAACTGACATTTCCCCAGTAAAGGTCATCCAGCACCACCCTCCTGCCTGCTCACCAAATAATGTATAGCAGATCCCAGTCACTCTCAGATGTATTACCAGTCACTTCCACCAACTCACAGTCACTCACACCAACTCAGTCACTCATACCATCTCAGTCACTCATACCAACTCACAGTCACTCACACTAACCCACAGCAACTCTCACCTACCAGAACTATTCAACTAGTAGACCATTTCAACCAATATATCTCATCTTGTAGACAATTTCAACTACTAGACCATTTCAATCAGAAGAGGATTTGAACCAATATATTTCTCACATAGTGCCAAATCAACCAATGCCAATTTAAGGGAAGATTTTTAGTTTTCTCCCTAGACCTCCATCAAGGTTAAAAACAAAAAAATACTCCCAAGACCCACCTTCGAGATAAAGGTGTAAATTTGCCGGTTACAGGCTCGCTATCGGTCGCCAGGATAACATCGACACTTAAATGGGACGAAAGGTCTTAAAATTGGCTTAAAGGGGGAAAAAGGTCTTAAAATCGCCATCAAAATAAAAAGTGAAAGGGACGTCGCCAGTATAAAAAGAGTTAAGGGCAGGTATTTAGTTTGTTCCCTACGTTTTCATCAAGCTTAAAATTACACCCCCTAGACGACCCACTTTCAAGATAAATTTGTACATTTTTCGGTAAAAACAAAATCCAGGCCGGAGGCCGGTTGCTCTTAAATTACAGGCTCGCTATCGCTCGCCAGGAAAAAATCGACACCTTAATGGCACGAAAGGTCTTAAAATTGACAGAAATGGGGCAAAATGTCTTAAATGTCCAAACTACTAGGGCGAACGTCTTAAAATCTCAAAAGCAATGGGGCTAAACATGAGGGAGAAAGGGGTCCAGAAAAAAATCCCTTAAGTGGAAATCTGCCCTTTATTCACTCTTAGGTGCTCTGTCAGTGTCCGTTGTTTCAATATCTAGGAGTCACTCGTATCTGACTCAATCACTCATTCGTTCTCGGTAAAGACGATTTGTGCTAAAAATATTCAGTCAATTTCATTCACACCCTGTTTTCTCGATCACGTAGACTCAGCCGTTCTTCGTATTCCTTAGTTGGTCTCCATCAGTAAAGAAAGAAAAAATAGCTCTCTTTAAGCCTTTGAAGATTATGACGCACTTTGACAGTTGATGTTGGATATTATT
>CM064482.1:56006247-56098747 GCA_032716605.1 Paralithodes platypus | reverse complement strand
TCTCGCATCTCTTCATAGGTTATAATTAATCACTATCCTACCTCAAATGCCTTTATATGTTAAATGCTGCTTCTTTTCTCGCATCTCATCATAGGTTATAATTAATCACTATCTTACCCCAACTGCCTTTATATGGTCTATGATGCATCCTTTCTCGCATCTCTGCATAGGATATTCTAATTTATTAATTTCACTCCCAACACCAAACACCTACCAATGAAATTAATGAAAGCATGTGATCCTACCTGGATTCGAACCTGGGTTACCACATACAATCTTAAACACTTTCACCATTACACCATCAAGACCGTTATAAGTACAGAACATGACCACGATTGATATCCATTTATCGAATACTGGATATTAATCTAATCACGTACTGTACCCAATTGTACTATGAATAGGGCGCATAATGCTATATAATCAATCACCATCCTACTCCAGGTGCCTATATTATGAACTAAGATGCCACTTTTTCCACTGTTCCTTATTGCTACCATATACCAAATGGTTTAATGCGTGCAATAAATGTTTTAGATTAGTTCAATTGGACATTTATTGTTTGTGTTTAGTGACTTGGTAATTCTAGAATATACCCTTCATTCTCATTGATTACTGAATATAAAATCTAGTATTAACGACAAAATATATAAATTACGCCATCGTATAGTAAGTACTGTATCATAACTGCCTGTAACTCCGTAAAATATAACTATTTTCAATGCAAAAAAACTAGGACGGACAGAGAAAGAAACAGGGGAAGGATCTAGTGACGTTCTCGATCCCCAGGGAGTGAGAGAGCTCCACCTTTGGCAGGCTATCCTTGTCAATAAACCTCTCAGATGCCAAGATCAGTCCGCCCTCCTCTTTCCCCCTCGATCTTCTTTTGTCAGCTGTTCTCTCTGACCTTATTCCGCAGTCTACGTGGCGCCAGAAATATAGACGTTTATCAATAGCCAATATTAACTGAATTATTAAGAGCTCTGTTTGGTTGAATGCAATAAGTTTATCAATAGCCAATGTTTGGTTGAATATATACGTTTATCAATAGCCAATATTAACTGAATTATTAAGAGCTCTATTTGGTTGAATATATAGGCTACCGGTACCTTTATCAATAGCCAATATTAACTTAATTATTTAGAGCTCTGTTTGGTTGCCTTAGGTATTTGTCACAATACATTTGAAACCAAAACTAAATTATAATGCATATCAATTTGCATGGATATAAAACTGGCACCATGAGGGATAAAAACCAAATCAGATTTAAGTTGACGAAATAATAGGTGACATGACGGTAAGGGGAGATTGGTAGAACATTTATGATTTGTATTTAATATTAAAGATGCATACATAAGGTAAATCAGTCTCAATATACCCCATGATTATATATACCTTTTAAACCGCTCGCCAGCATATTATTTCATTTTTTTTTTTTTTCATTTATCGATAGGAAAATGTCTCCGGAAAAGCCGGATTTATCCATACAATGCTGGCTCGCCATCACTCGCCAGGAAGAAATAGACACCTGGATGGGGATAAACGTCTTAAAACAGTAGGCTGAATGGAACGGAATGGATACAAGCCAGAGAAAGAGAAAATGAGAGAAAAAAAAGCAGGTGACCCCCCCTTAATTCTCGTGTGCCTTTCAATCCTTGGTGTGGACTCCATGTGTTCCTGGCGCTGCTTTAGTCTCCAGTCCACAGCCTCTGGTCCTCCTGGCTTATCATCTAGTCATTCTAGTGTAATGCATTTGTTTCAAATATGAGAGCGAGGGAGACAAAAGGCAGAACTGTCTGTGACAAGTGCCTCCCCCAGAGTTGAAAGATTGACAGGGCCAAAATCAAGGGACGTTCTAGCCAATATGCCTATACACACGGACATATGCAACATTTCAGTAGTATCAGTGGCAACCATCCTTCAGTTCCTGTTTAGTATTCCCAGTAGGCTTTGTCTTTAAATATATATGGATCTGTATAACCCCCGCCGTTTCATTACTCCGTTTCAGTTTATAAAATCATGTTTTGCATCTTAAAAGTGGGGGATTTGGGGGTAATGTTGATTAATGTATTATACTGCATATCCAAAAATAAAACTGAATATATATTACATCGTATTTTCTATTATAATTAGAGGTTTCGAACTTATTATATATATATATATATATATATATATACCGGTATATAATTATACATTACCCATGCAATGTAGCTATAATGACGTTGTAAGCTGGATTAATTTGTCATTACTTGCAATTAATCCTGAACGTCCTCCTCTCATTTATTCGCACAAACAAACCAATTTGACTTTAACCTCCTGTATAAATGTTTACGTTAAATTAATTGCCAGTGCCTGTAGGTAAGACGTGTGGGATATTAACATAAAATATATGAAATCTGAAATATTGTTATGTATATGAACAGTGCCAATGAGAGTGCAGTGTTTTCATTTGAGTGTTCGTCATTGCGTGTATTTGAGAGGGACTTTTAGTGAATGAAGATTATCAACTATTTCCCTATCTAATCACCTCTATTCTGCAATACATGAAAGACGCAGTATATGAGAAGTGAAGGAAAGGGTTAACAAATAATAATGGCGTACACCCTCTATAATCCCAAGATTTCGAAACAGGAAATTATAAATTAACAATAAGCAAATTTAGCTTGAAGTTTGATTGATCACAAACCGGAAGCTGGTACGAAGAGTAAAGGATGGAACGGTGCGATAACAGGGTTTCGATAAAAAAAAAAGTTATATATATAGGCCTATATACATTATATATATATATATATATATATATATATATATATATATATATATATATATATATATATATATATATATATATATATATTATACATTTTGGCTACCTTCCCAGAGCCATGTTCACGAATAACTAATATCCCGAGTTACATAGATACACAGACCTTGCGGTCCCAACTAGACAGTCCGGACTAAATACTAAAATAGATTTTGCTACAGAGTGAAAGGCAAGGATAACAAAGCAAGAGAGAGAGAGAGAGAGAGAGAGAGAGAGAAAGACTGTATGTGTGTTTCTTTTAAGCTGAACGCGAGTGAATTTTGAGAGGGAGTGCGTTGGTGTGCTCTGAACATGATGTTAGCCAGGCTCTGTGAACGTGTACTGTATATAAGGAACAAGCCCGTATACGTGTTGTGAAGCTGTGTGCGTGTGTGGTGTTGTCTGGTAGTGTGTGTGAGAATGTATGTGTACAGTATGTGTATGTATGACGTGTGTGTATAGTGTGTGGGTAGAGGAAGGCTGTACCAACTCATATATACTGTATGTTGTGAAAGGTGACCGGTCAACTCAACCAGTAGACCATTTCAACCAGTAGCTCTCAACCAGTGCCAAATCAACCAATACGGTTAGGTTAGGTTAGTACTATATTTTGGCACTGGTTTGATTGGTCTGGGTTAATTTGGCACTGGTTGAAATGGTCTGGTTGAGATGACATGGAACCGTTGTGAAACTGTGTGTGCGTGTTTGAAGGTGTATGCGTGACTGAGGAAATGTGTGTCGTCGTCAGAATATATGTGTATGTGTACGTTTATATACTGTATATGGGAATCGAAAGCGTATACGTGTTATTTGTATTATATATGTATGGCTTTGCTGCATACACAAATGCACAACCGTAATTAAAAGCAATAATTCACATTCGGTCGAACTATAATGAATGATAAATTCTGAATTATAATGCTTCGAACTATGAAGCTACTTCGCAGTTCTATATATACAGTATATAAAAGACAGGGTTTGATCTCCAGCCAGAGCACCCCTTCTGTATCCTGGAACTGCTGATAGACCAAGGCTGGAGACTTGGCTCACTGATCAGTCTTTTCCGGTCACAGAACATAAATTAATAAGGGATGGATTTTATGTGACTGGTAGTTGTTCATTAATAATCTTGACTGTGAGCCAAGACTTGGACCATGATATCACATTTATTTAATATTATTTTTGATTAATATTATCTTTACGTGTATATTGGTCACAGCTAGTTCTAGGGATATCTCGTTTCATGGCTTAGCGCATATCCACATTTACTGGGTCAGCCAGTTTTTTCATTCTGCCACACAGTATGATAGTGCAATTAAAATTGCACTCCAAAAAATATGTTGTTCTGATATGCATGTATAGCCTACATACTAGATATAGATAAGTCATAGATTATTATGTAGCCCAAATATCTGGAGGCAAAGATACAGGGGAAGTAGTGGGCCTATATAATTGGTTTGGTGAGGGAATTGTAGTAGAACAGAGAGTCGGGGCTTTAACCAATCTACTACCTACAATATCCTTACTGCACTCAAGGGCATATACATACCCACTAATGTGTTATATTTAAATGTATTATATGGCATTGTCTCGGAAAATCAACTGCATCTTACGAAAACTCTTCCAGCATTTATTTAGAACACGAGATTGTGTACAGGCTACTTTTAATCACTGTGCTCCGCTGCATGTCTGCCTGCCAAGACCGGACCTTCTCCGGGAGGTCGGGAGCCGGGGGAGTGCTGGAGTGCCCTTAATGATCCCTGGTCTCTGGGTCTTCTCCTGGGCGACCTAGACGTGTGTGAATTTTGTCCACCTGTCTCGAGTCGGCCACCCCCAGTTATGGGGTATGTGCCTGAGTATATACCGGTACAGTACATACATGCATATTTGTAATAAAACCCAATTGAGAATTTATACAGTACGGCAATTATTTTTTTACTGGTTTTAAACTGAACCATGATTTTCCTATATATGACCAAATCTCCATTACAACTTTTCGGTATTGGAAGTGAGAGAGAAAATTGACATTGAGCTAAGTTCATTTACTACCAGGGATGGAATTACCATTCATGCAGAGTTCATATAAACAATACGTGTTTATGCAGCAAATATATGAAACAATGGGATAACTGAGAAAGTAGAGAAGTGAATGAATTGCATATAGAGCCAAATAGAGTAATTAGGAATATATTTATAGCTTTGGGTTTTTCTCCTGTGAACTTGTGATTTGTTGTGTTGTGTTGTCCCTATTCGGGCTCCGTCTCTAGTCCTTCTTAATTATTTAATGCTTCTTCACTCACTAATTGTCAACTAGAGTATCTCTTTATTGCATTAGCTCTACATCTATCTCCTCTTTCTCTTTTCATTTTGGTCCAGCCTTTTTATTATTTTCTATCATTACTAGCCACATTTCACAAGCACACCTTATTTCCCTTCTACTCTGGCCTCTTAATTGTTGGAAAGAGGCCATTCAAGGTCAATAAAGGAAACCTCTGTACAGTAGGCCTATCTCCTTCCTCCTAAAACCAAAACTGCGATAGTTCTTCCAAAGTAATCATAGAACACTGTATTGGTATTGGTTGAAAAGCAGCTCCATGTTTTACCTTAGTTTCCTGATGACATCATCCCTGTAAAGTCACGTAACTTTGAGATCCTTCCTTAGGACCTCATCCCAGGTCTACCTCAGACTACAAACTATTGTCCTGCCATCTTACAACACACTTTACCCAATCATCCTCACCTATTCTCTCCACATGGTCTAACCATAGCACCCCGTCAGTATGCTTCACTTCACCGATACGCTCGAAACCAAGTTGCTCTCTCAACATTGCTCTCTTAGTTCCCTCACTGTGGCATGACATATCCAACTCAAATCTTTGGTTGTCATCTTCTTTGACTGTCCACGTCCCACTACCAAAAGCAGCACAATTCTCAAATATAGGTATGCAGCATAGGCGTACTGTTTTCCCTTATAGCGGAGAGAGAAAACTCAGTAACAACTCTCTGAAGACTGAACTTCTTCCACCCACTTTGGACTCTGCAATTGAGCTAGCCTCTCCAGCATCCCTAGCTCTGATCCGGTCACTCATTGACACAGTCCAGAGAGACAATTCGAAGGTTGACTCTAATTCACCCTAGGCTCAGTGGCATGTATCAGATCAAATTAACCACAACACTCGTACTACTTGCCACACCACTAGTAGGCCTACACTAATTATGTACCCAACCATCATACACAACACAATGAATGGAGTTGCTACCCATGTACCCACACCGGTCTTCCATACAGCACATGGTCGGACACCACTCTTCACTACAGTGCCACTATCCCCTCCACTCACTATCACCTGTTATACTCACATTAACTCTTTGTCTCCCGGTCTCCAATTTTTTCTTTCACTTCCTAAACTTCTGTACTACACCCTCCAAACAATCTGCATTCAACAGCAAGTCATAACCATACAGCAACTCCCAAAGTAGTCTTGTCCTAAAACTTCTTGACGGTGCATTTGACACCGAAACTAAAGAGTAGAGGACTCAACACTTGCCCCTAGTGGACACCATCATTACCCTGAACTCTTCGATTTCTTAACCATTCACTCTTACACATGTCCTTGATCCTATAAATCATGATAATCACCTTTAAGAGCTACACCTCCACTCCTAGCTTCCAGTGCCCACGCAGGAAACAAAACTTGCGAAACATATGATACATTGTCAAAGTCGATACTTCCACTTTGATCACCAGTCTTACAAATAGTGCACTTAAAATAGACTACCTGCAGTAAGGAACCTCTCACACCAGTACTTTTATGGCTTTCTTGTACACAGTTTTGGCATCTATAGTAATTAATTGTATAACAAGCAACTCAATTTGCACACGAAGTGGTGCCACCGTTTTAACCATTATCTCTACATTCATACTAAACCTCTATCCACTCAACTAAGTCACTTTCTGAACTTCACCTCGGCATCAGTCAGTGTCTGTAATCAGATCCCAAAATCTTGACAGCACATTCCACAAGACAAATAAGAGCAGGCTCAACTAACTACTGTACATTGATCTACTCCCTGGCCCTGGGTGGGGCTTTGGTTTCCCGGGCGTTTCCGCACACTCCTCAGCTCCCTGCCATGGAGTGGCTTCGGTCACCCAGGCTTTATTGTGGTCGGCAGGGAGGGTTCTGTGGGGGCGCTCGGTTATGGCCTTGGAATTGCTCGGGGCCTTGGGGCTGTTCGGCCAGGCAGCTTGGGGAACAACAACAACAACAACAACAACAACAACAACTCCTACATCCACTGAAAATTATGTTTTCAAAAGTTTGACCACTCTTAGTAAACCCTCATATCCCTACCGATCAATCACCATTTTTACAAGCTCATCATGAAGGCTGTGTACAAGAAACTAGTCAAATAATCTATCTATTTATCTATCTATTGCCGGACGCCGTGATCCCCGAAGGGGTGGCCACAAACTAATCGCCCCCATGCACCTCTGTTCCCAGTCAGCTGACGCCCCTCCTTCCTTCCAGCACCGCTTTCACGCATATACTTCTTAACTCCATCCTTCCACCTCTCTCTCGGCTTACCTCTCACTCTTTGTCCTTCCACTTCACTCTTGTATTCTCTCGCTTCCCATACTTTCCAAATGGCCGAACCATCTCAAGGTGTTCCTTTTCACACTTTCCAGCACATCTACATCCACACCACACTGCTCTTGTACTTCCTCATTTGTCTGTCTATCCCTCCATGTAACTCCGCACGCACTTTTCAAGTAAGTCATTTCCACCCCTCACACTCTTGGTTTTAGTCTCGCCAACAACGTCCATGCTTTAATCGCGTATGTCTATGTCGGGATTACCACACTATCATGCAAGGGCTTCTTTATTTCCATGCTGACCACCCTATTTCTTGTTACTGCTTTCAGCGTTCCTACAACAACCCTCTTCCTGTTGCACATTCTCCCACACTTCTTCATCCATACTCCCATCTTTACTCAACACACTGCCTAAATACTTAATTGAGGGGACATTCTCAATAGCCTGACCATTCAACCCCACCTCGCACTCTGAGACTACACCCCTTTCAAAGACCATAACCTTACTCTTCCCCACATTTACCTTCAGATTCTGTTTTTCACACACTTTCCAAACATATTTACCAGACCCTGCAACCCCCATTCACTATCCCTCTTCAGAACTGTATCGTCAGCAAACAGCAGGACAGGCAACTTCCACTCATTCCCTTCCATTATCAGCGGTACACCAACATCCACTGCTCTTCCTTGTATTTCTTTCATAACTCCATCCTCCCACTTCTCACTCGGTCTACCTCTCCCTCTCTATTCTGCCAAGATTTGAATCTGTAAAATAACACAATATCGGCCATAGGATCGTCAGTCATATACAGGCCAGTGCACGAAAGGATTTAAAAATACATTTTACATACAGCATTACATAAATAATTTTAAAGAACTGGGTGATCCTCATAGGGTGCAATTTGAATCCTATGTCCTAATAGTGACACTCCTAGCAGCCCTAATTTGGACTGCCTCACTTCGTCACTTTTATATATTTGATATCTGATTGTAGGACCTGATCCAAAATCTTATTAGGTCTACCCCTCCATGAAGCTCCCTCCACATTCACAGACTTGCACTTCTTCACCCAATATAAATCATCCATCCTCTCCTCATGTCCAAACCATCCAAGCCTGCTTGTAGGCCTACACATCTTATTTGCTGATACTCGATACTTAACTGTCTTTTAAACTCATTCGGTACCCAATCCTCCAACTTAACTTTGTACATCCATCTCCCTATTTGAATTATGATATACCTTTTCCTTTTCATAAAACCATGGTCAACAATGTCATATTTAGCACTACTGTACACTTCTTTATCTTTATCTGCACATCATCGGATAATCTTAAAGGAAGCTTAATCCCTTTCAAAATAAGAGAAAATGTTTATCATCTTAGGTAAGACCTCTAAAAATAAAAGTGGTAAAATTATCACGATCGGTTGGATTCGCACATAATTTACCTAATCTGCATAAAATCTACTAAATACAGTATAGCTAGAATAAAAAAAAAAAAAAAAAAAAAAAAAAAAAAAAAACTACCCGTACTGGAAGGGTGATTTTAAGTTCAGTGTTCCATCAGCCACATTGATGACATGATGGGGCAGTGTTGTGGCAAGACTTATTACACTCCACTCAACTACTGCAAGGCAACCCCAACTGAGCTGTAACAATGTATGTAATGGTAAACAATGCTAAATAACTATGTATATGTTACATCCTATAACTGACCAGTGACTTACATGACTTTGCAGCAATTGGATATGTTATCTCATTAACCCTTGCCCTGCTGACACAAGGTTGAGCCCTCCCTTCCTCTTGCCAGCCAATACAAATCCTATTCATGTCATACTACTAACAAAATATGTCTAGTAGGCAAAACTAGTCCTATAACATGCACCCAATAAATATATTTTACTAATTTATAAAGCAATTGCTAAATTGAAGCCAACGTCAATGGCCTCCTAGAATGCATATGGACGCCAACAGCAGGAAATGGGTTAACATGGGTGAATTGATTGGAAATTATCTGCCTCGTCAATAAGAACGTGGGTGGAACCAACCTTTCAAAAAGGTGACGGTTTTCACATTTTTTTTTAGCTTACACCAAGCAAGTTTATACAGCTTGAGAAGAATGTGTTAAAGATACCTGTATATGACTAAAAACTATTTTAAGTAACTCTTCTTAATCCCAACCGAATGTTATTTGCCATATTTAGCTACATCCAAACTATTATATTCAGATTTGTATGGATCTCTCAATTTGTGGCGAAGGGATTAATGGAACCAAATACTGTACATTTCCAAGTTGATTCTTACACACTTCACAAAGGCATCCTAGCCCTTTAGCCCCTTCTGTACCGGCGTCGTTCCTTTTACTTTACTCTGGCTACTATTAGACAAATTTACTCAGCTTAAAAAGGGCCTCCAGCATTTAACAGGCTTCGAACTATCTCACTTAACCTTTATACTACCGCAGATCCTTCTTAAACTGCACAAAATCATCTAAATACAGCAGGAATAAAGTTAAAAAGATGTCGCAAGTAGCCTACAGAAGTTTGTTTTGTCTATGTAAATGTACCTTTCCAAATTGATTCTTACACACTTCACAAGGACACCCTAGTCCTGTAATTTCCAGTACTGTGAATATACACCATATGAGGAGCACTTTATTGACGTTTCACAGATAGCTTCTGAAAAAGCTATCTGCGAAACGTCAATATAGTGCTCCTCCTCATATGGTGTTTATATTCATTCGGTCAAATTTTCAAAGATATTTCAACATTCTTGTACTGAATTATGTTGCCAGAATGAATTAAGAGAGGATACTAAAATCTATAATACGACAGACAAATGAAGGGTATTGCCGGCATATGGAAGAAGAGAGAAAGGAACAGTACATAAAAGAATGAATATGGTACACTAGCCTATTTGTATGTGGGGCTACAAGTAGTAGGTGATATTGATAAAACAAGAATACCCACAACATACATTAGAGTTTGATATATAATTTGATCAAAATAGACATTAAATAATGTACATTTAGACACTACATTTATTAACCCTCGTCTAGCAGGGTTTTTTTGGGGGCTATTTTGGGCATATTCAGGCCCTCCTGAATGATCAATCAAGTATCTGCATGAAAAGAAATGTATTCAGCAAAAAACTTGGCGCTACAAGCTTCAAAATGAGACCAGAACGAGCTACGTAGCACTCGTCGTTTTGATGCAGTGGTACCACCAACATGGGAGTTTAGTGTATAGCGGCATATTAGCGGCGGTAGCCAGTAGCTCACTACTGGCTACACTGCCGGCCTCTCGAGAACAGAGGGAGCGCGAGTCAGTGGGCGGCGGTAAGCCCTGGGTGTCGGCCTGCTGCGCTCCCGGCCATTTGCACTCGATTTTAACCCTTTTTAAGGCTTTTAAAGGGTTAAAATAGAGTGCAAATGGCCGGGAGCGCAGCAGGCCATGCTCCTAACTTGCTGCTTTTTAGATACGGACTTAAGTCGGGCCCCGCTCTTTAAGTGTTAATCTAACCAGACTTATTTTTGTGGGTTCGTTAATATTTTTAAAATCAATGTCGCATACTAGTAGGGAAGCTCACAGTTGCAGGAATTAAACAAATAATAATAGAGATGTGGACACCCCATCGCCCGTCACTTTTGTGGCGCAGATAGCCCCTGGAGGTTAGGACTGAGAATCCCACCTCCAGAATTTACTCCCACTAAGGGATCAGCAAACCTTTTCTTGCTGATCCTCCCTACCCATTTAAAGGAGTGAGGGTTTGGCTACTCACAAACTGAATGACAATAATAATAATAGGTTTATTATTATTATGTCCGAGTCATATTATATAGCTTGAAATTAGGCACTGAAGTTTATGAGTCCACCCAAAAGCTTACATTTGCTCAACAAGGCCATCCAAGATCAAAGGTAGAAACAATAATGCTCGTATTCTTAAAAAATTCTTTCCCTTCATAATCGCCGTTAATGGACGATATAACTTTAAAATAGTGTTACCTTTAGAAATGGCAGTGCTAATCCATGTACTCCATGTAATTAAATTGTAAAACTTACAAAATAAACAAACCAAAACTGGGACGACACAAGATAAAGGTAAAAGAAGTTATCAAAATCGCTATGTGGAAATAACGCTTAATAAAATATAAAAAAATGAAATTAAGGGGAGGTTTCTAGTTTGTTTCCTACTCCTCCAGCAATCTTAAAATGTCACCCCCTTGACCCTCTTTCAAGATAAATTTGTAAATTTTTCGGAAGAAAAATGTCCCGGCTGAAAGCCGGTTCCTCTTATATTACAGGCTTGCTATCGCTCGCCAGGATAAAATTGACACCTAAATGGCACGAAATGTCTTAAAATTGACAGAAATGGGTCGAAAGTTCTTCAAATCGTCAAAATAATGGGGCGAACGTCTTAAAATCTCAAAAGCAACGGGGCTAAACATGAGGGAGAAAGGGGTCCAGAAAAAAATCCTCCAGGTGGAAATCTCCCCTTAAAGAACACAATCCACCACATAGGGTGTACATCACTACATGAGCAAGATAATCTGTTTCCCACAGTATATTTTGTTCATTATCAAGCGCTGTGATGGGAAATAAGCGTTTAAGAATACAAGCCAAAGAATTTTTAATGATCTTGATGGGCCCTGGCAAGATTTTGGATGGTCACGATGCCGTATCTCTATAAGACCATGATGCGGTATCTCTATAATACCACTGCGTACACATAGGCTAGTTTACCATTAGGAAAAGAGAAATAGGGTAGAATATAATCCTATAATCTGTAGTGTTCCAATTAGTAGTTGATATTGGAAAAAAATACCCAATAAAGTAAGTGGTTAGGTTGATCAAAATAAATTGTGTCAAAATGTATCTTGACAGTTTGTTGGCCACATAAGTTCTGTTCCTCTGTGATCTTGTTCATAAAAATATAATGCGCATGATTGAATTACGAGTGTAGTTTCTTTTGCAGTGGTTAACTAATCTGATTAGTCAACTGATAACTAAAAGAACCACACTCGCAATTCATTCACACTATTTTACCTTCATACATTAGATCACAACAATAAACAGAACTTATGTGGGCAACTGTACATTTTGGGGCTAAATTTCTTAACCCCTTCAAGGATTGACACATTTTAATAGTTTATCATAGCTATCATTAAGCAATTCTAGTCGGTTTAGGAAGGGATTATGGGAGTCAAAACGTTAATAAATATAAGTACAGTATTTACAATAAGGTGAAGAATCAGCATTGGCTGTAACAGAAAAGGAAAGGACACAAATGCAGAGTAGGACCCAAGTTTATTCAACGGTTCGCCAGACACTGCTTCTTCAGGAAGAAGCCGTGTCTGGCAAAATGTTGAATAAACTTAGGTCCTACTCTGCATTTGTGCCCTTACCTTTCCTCTTAAGTATTTAACCATTTGACACCAATAGATCCTTCTGAATCGTCTAAATCGTCTAATGATAGCACAAAGGACAGAATCGCATCATCATATGCTGAAAGGGTTAATAATATTCTACTACAGTAGACCCCCCGCCCTTTCGGACTAATTGGGAGAGACCCCTGTCCGAAAGTGTCAAAAGTCCGAAAGGGCCGAGTCCGAACTTCACACTTCAGCCATTCGGACTTGTCCGAATTGCTGAAATAATGTCCGAAGTTTATCAGTCCGAAACTCAGCTCTTCGGTCCGAATGCGATTTAATTTTTCTCAGCCTTTCAGACAAATCCGAAAGACTGAAATAATGTCCGAATACACATTCACCTAACCAAACAAGTCCGAAACTCGGCTCTTTGGTCCGAATGCGATTTAATTTTTCTCAGCCTTTCAGACAAATCCGAAAGGCTGAACCATGAGTCCGAAGTTCAATGTAGTCCGAAAAGTGTAGTCCGAGAAGGACGGGAGGTATTTTCTTAGCCTTTCAGACAAATCCGAAAGGCTGAACCATGAATCCGAATTGAAATGCTAGTCCGAAAGTCTTGGAATTTCGAAAGGGCGGGAGTTTACTGTACTTTCCAGTGGGTAGTATTTTCATCTTGTTCACCTACCAACTGAAGCACCGTGTAGGAATATGCCAACCTAGAGAGTCAAAGATGCATGTAAGGACCAGGTAGCCTCATTTTTGTCGTGGCCATCCTTCACTGGGGGTTTTCCAGGATAAGTTAGGTGTCGGAAGTGATGATTATGGAATTATTACATGTCTAGCATAATTTTAATCAAGCTAACGACACACTGTAAGCAAACTGACGACGAGTAGCGGACAGTTCAGCATCACCGGCCGAGAACACTGAACTAGCATAGGGTACACTGGCCAATCCGTACGTGGCCGTCCAATTAGTACGGGGAATCAACATTGCATACTATAGTCTATTCATTATAACAGTTCTAGATTCCTGACCTCCAAACCCTAGTAACTTGGGGGAAAAAAACAAAAACAAAGGTGATATTTATACTATCTGAGTAGAGTCAAACCGTACATAGAGGTGGAACTTTACAGACCATTAACTAGAGGTCTCCCAGAGTTACTGTGCAAGGGGATAGGGTCACAATTTATAGACTCGTTATAATGTACAATAACATCCCACAAATTATTAGTATTTATATCAATCAGTTAAGTGTCAAAATGTATGATGGTTATGGTACATTTTGACACAAAATTTATAAATTTATCTCCTGTACTAATTTGAAGTGGATAATTAGTTTCTTCAATATCGCATACTAGTCTATTCATTGTGAATAGTCTAGAAATTGTAACGCAGGAAGGGCTGGAGCAAATTAGCTATAAATTTCCACACCTATTTACCATTTGATTTTTCCCAAAAAATCCTAATCTAATCCTCTTTGAGTAGACACATTGGGGGTCCGGATATCTAATCTATCATAATGAACAGAGTTTAGCTACCCACAAAATGTTAGTTAGATTAATCAGTATAGTGTCAAAATGTCAAAATGTAGGATAACTATAATACATTGACACTAAAATATATTGAACTTCCTAATCTTTAGTGGATATTTAAGCCGGTATCACACGAGTGCTTTTTCCCTCAACACTTATCCTCAACACTGGTATGGCAGCTTAGTAGGTAAGCAATTACAATATATATATATATCGCCTAAATTCATCTACCATCAGTCTAGTTTCCGATACCAGTGTAAAATAATCCAGAAATGTTGCCAGAAAAATGTTGATCATCGAATGTTGACTATAAAAGCTCTCGTGTGATACCGGCTTTACTTTTGTCGGCCCGGGATACTAAGTGAGCCACCGCATACCAATTGACTTACCCTAATCCATTGAAAGGGAAAACAAGGTTACAGTGAGTAGATATGGAAAAAGTTAAATAATAAGTAAAACAGATAAAAGAAGAACTGCTAAAATATGTCTACAGCATCTACAGCTACTGCATGGTTAAGAACAATATTATATCACTTGTGCAGGTACATTACTCCTCTTATTAGTACTAGTTTACCCACTATCACCATTCTGGGGTTATTGCTGCAGCGTCAATTATTAGATATTAGTTCCTGTGTGTGTGTGTGTGTGTATATATATGTGCGTGTGGAGAGATTCAAATGTACACGCACTGCGTCATCGCTAGATTGGTTTGTGTGTTTTAATACTGTGTACAGTCTCCTGTATATGTTCTGTTCTTCCACATGATCTTATATATGGATTAAAATTTGTGGGGTTGCATTAAGAGTGACATTTGCTAACATCACTTGACTAAGCAGAACACTTAATGACTGCATCATACAACCCACCCATATAAAGATTAATTGACTGCATCTTAGATAACTTTAATATAAATGCAGTGTACTGTAGAAGATAAAGGTTGTAGTGGTAGATATTTCTTAGTGTAGGGAAAGAACCAATAGGAAGAAGGGATCTGCCTTGCATGGGCCAATAGGCATTCATCAGATTTAACAAAATTTTACGATATAAAATATATATATATAAATGCTCTTAATTCAGTCCCATTTATCTTATTTCCATAAACAAGATCATGAAGAAAACAGAACTAATGTGAGACTGTACGAATAGTGTGTCTACGTGTAAGTATGTGTGTAAGAATGTGTGTGTGTGTGTAGAGAGAGAGCTTCATATATACACATACTGCCAGCCAGGTGTCCCGCAGGAGAGAAAGCTACAACTCAGCGCCACAGTTTTTCTCAGTTTGAAATTGGTCAGAATGTTTAGACTTGCTTTTTTTGTATAGATAATGTGAAGTAGTTTCCTAATTTGTTTTATATTTATTATAAATAATAATAGCACCTTTTTCTACCTTTCAAGATCCAAAATTGTATTCATATTATTTTATTATTTTACCTTTAGAAGGGTTTGTGTAACTAGTAATAAGTTTTAACCGGAACCTTAACCATATTATATTTTCCCTCCATCAAATAATTAGATTCAGATTTGAAAAGATAATTCTTATGCAATGATAGTAAAAATATAGGTCACATTTTTTCTGGTTAACATTATTTGTTTTTGATCAGCTTACAAAGGACCTCTAGAAATCAGGTAAAAAAAAAAAAAAAAATCTCTGTTAACCCTTCTAAACTCCAGAGGTCATTCCTAAACTTAGCAAAATTGTCTAAGGTTAGCCAGAACAAAATAAGAAAGGTATCACCATATCAAAAGGGGTTACGCTTATTCTCTGCAACACATTTTTTGTTTAGAACTTTTAAGGGGGAAATAGTCGCTTTTTCTGGCCCCCTTTCTCCCTCATGTTTAGCATATTTTAGTTTTCAGATTTTACTAAGTTTGATCAGTTAGTTTGGAGATTTTGAGACCTTTCGCCCCATTTCTTTGTCAATATTTAGACCTTGCGTGCCATTTAGGTGTAATTTTAGAAGGCATCCGCCTTCGGCAGGGACATTTTCCAACCGAAAAATTTAAAATTTATCTTGAAAGGGGGTCTAGGTTTATATTTTTTTAAAGCTTTATGGAGGTCTAGAGAGAAAACTGAAAAATATATTAATAGATAAATATATAGACCAAAACACAAACACTACCCCCTTAATCCAGTTATACTGATATGCAATTACTGTATAATTAAATGTAATTCTTAAATAACCAAATTAAAACAATCTTCCTCCAAAACCTGCCAGTATTCTTGGTACATACAGTACTGGATTATATTACAGTATATGGTATATTTATTATTAGCCAAAGTTAGTTCACTGTAGAATCAAACTGCCTCCCAAACTCTTTCACTCCATGTTTGCAAGATCAACTACATCTGATTTTCCAGCCAATTTACCAAGGAGGCAAGTCAACATTAAATTGCAGAATAATTAAACTTTAAGCAAGGATTCTCTTTGCTGCCATATCCTGCAAATCTAAAATTCTCGTATTGGCACCAACTCTTCAAACTGAGCACTGAAGCACTGTCGGTATATTTGTACTGTAGTATATATATTGTATAATATATATATATATTAAGATTTTTGGTCTACACAGGCTTAAAAAAAGGAGAATAATAAAATGTAAAAAGACAAGCAAAGTTACTCTCTACCATCGACATTTTATTACTAGGAGAACCAACTACATTGTGCAGAACCCGCCTGCCAAGCCGCACCCCACCTGGCGGCCGCTTGCAAGAACTAAATCAGCTGGATTAGTTGATAAAAGGAAGTGAGAATGCCTTCAAAGCATACATGACGATAAATTCACCCACGGCGTCTATACTTCAACCATAATAGGAAAATAATCTAAATTGAAAAAGATATCATGGAAATGATCATACGACTATTATTTAAGAAAATATTTTAAGTACTTGGCCATTATAAACTTGTTTGAAGTTACTCTTAAGAAAATGTTTGTATTTTTAAAGGATAAGTCATTGTATTTACTTTTATTCCAATATGGTTAAAGCAGAGGCAGCAGAAAAAATGGCCATATCCAGGGGGGGCTATGGGGGGCGAGCGGGGGAGGGCGTCAGGCCAGCTACAAATCAAGTCCTGTACAAAGGCGTCGGCCGGGCAAGAAAACTAATAATAATAATGATAATAATAATGCTACAAGTTACCAAAAATAATCCTACAGCTCACACAGTACACTACAAGGACAGCGGTAAGACTACATGGTACGTCTTAAACAACACCCCCCAGCTCCCGTCCTCAACCCTCCCTTCCCTCAACCTCTAGAACCCCTCCCCCTACCCTCCCCAGTCCTTCCTCCACCACCACCACCACCACCACCCAAACCAACACCAGTATTCTTGTGAGCCTTTCCAAGTAGGTCTACAGGAGCTCATAAAGTACAAACATTATGCAGCTTTTTCTTTAGAGAGCATGTACACTAGTCCATTACCTATTTAAGTAGTTGGTGTGCTTACTTTGTGGTGGCTATCAGAGGTTAAGGGAAGGAAAGGGGGAGGGGGGAAGGGGTTGAGGAGGGAAGGGATAACTCCGGGGAGGGGGAAATGTGGGGAAGAAAAGAGGGGAGGGAATGGGAGGGTGGAGAGGAGAGGGGATAAATCGAGTCTCTCCGTTCTCCCCCTCCTTGCCTCCCCCCTTCGCTAAAATCAGGTCAAATTCTACATCTATAATATGTGTTGACATTTCCCGTGTTTTCATGTTCTGGGTTTCTTCTTAAGTCTGTTTCTGGGTTGGGTGGGATACGTGTTTCTTCATGAGGGGAGACTAATTTGTGTTTCTCTTCAGCATGGTGGATCAAGCTGGTTTTATTTGTGATGTGTTTTTTAATAATGGTGTGACTGTGTTGCACTTGTGTTTGTGTCTGTCTGTGCCCAACCATTCTATCTGGCGAGGCTACTAACCAATCCACATTCAAGTCTCCTCCAATCACCAGGCAGAACGCTACGCACAAACAACATACAAAGAACACAAAGAATCTCAACATGATTAATTCCTCTTTTGCAATAAACACGAGAAAGCTCTACTAATATCAGTTTTCTCATTACAGAGTTATATACCCCCACATAAATAATAATAATAATGATAATAATTAGCATAAACAATCTAGCACATTCAATACAGCGAGAGAAAAGGTTCCAAACTCACCCCTGCCTCCCCATTGGTTCACAGGGAGGCGGGAATAACATGCATAATTGGCTGGGGGGCTGAGGGGGGTTGTGGGTGGGGGGGGGGGGGCGTGGCCGAGACTTGTAATTGGTTCCTCGGCCCTCGTATGCTCGTGACGTCACCTCGCCGATAAACATTGAAAAAAATCTAAAAAGAGTATGTCCGATTGTCCCCTAGTCTACCTCCTGCCCTACTTTGCCCCCTACTAGGACTGGTTTACATGGTTAACTTCAAAGTATGGTGTTCAAGTTAGATTGGTAACTGGTCGCGGCGACAAGCAAACTGAACCCCTAATCCAGCTGGAGTGGAGATATTCAGCAAGCTCAATGATTGCCGTGGGGCATCTGCCACACATACAATGACACTTCAACACTATGCTTTGAAATTGATCATCCCAAACCAGTTGGAATTGCATAAGCATTTTTTCTGGCAATTTTCAATGGCCAAAAAAAATTCTGGCAATATAATGCTCCTTTACATTGTTATAGAACTAGACTGACTATATTGTTTTATAGGTCTGAATTGTTATAAAACTTTGAATTTGAGGCTGCCAAAATTGCTGGAAAAGCACTCGCATGAAACCGGCTTTACCGTCATGAATGAATGATGTCATGACGTTGGGATGGGAGGGTAAGGAGGCTTGGTGGGGGGGGGGGGGGTTTAGTGGTGTGACAGTGGCGGGGTGTGACGTCACAAGCTCTCTCTCACGGGCTACCACTACAGCGTTGGTCGGTGTGTACATATTACCACTAAAAGGCGGAGTTATACCATCCCATTTTCCCCCAACTTGTAATCACAACTTTGATCTGGCAGCTTCTGTATTATCTTTTTATCAAAATTCTGTCACCTATTTTGATATGCTCTCCAATCTAGTTGCCGATACCAGTGGAAAATAATCTGAAACTGCTGCCAGAAAAAAGATTGCGGATCAAAAGTGGCGGTAAAAATCAGCTGGAGTAAACACGCCTCAAAAGATCTACCAACAGTAAGATACATACAGGAGAATAAAACAGAATTACCCTTGGGGCGGGAGGAAAACTTGGCCACATTGCAGTAATCATGAAAAAATAAATAAAAAACAGTAGCATACCACTTAAGCATCCTTGCAAATAAAAAAAATATTAACCAATCTGAATAAATGAAAGAGTTCCTTCGTCCATAAACGTTCTTACGGAAACGTTATTCTTCCGCTAGTATTCAGCCTAAGCATGCATATCATCAAAATGACATAAGTACTCGTGCCTTTCCCTGCAATTGGAGAACATTATATATGTATATATATATATGTATATATGAGAACATAAGAGACACATACAGGTTGTGGTTTGGAAAATAGGTCACCTTTATTACGGATAAGTATTTTTTTTGCAGAATTTTTTCATAGATATCATTAATGCTCACAATTATGTACAAAAATAGAAGGTTTCAACACTTATTGCTTGACGGTAGAGCACTCAGTATACATCTATTATAAGTATAAGGGGAAGATTAAACATTACTTTGCATGGTTGATATTAGGCTTGGGTACAAATTCCGGTTTCAAAGGTGGGACAAAACCAAAATCTTGGTGAAAACCCTTTCAATCCAACAACAATTTCTTTACTGTAACATTGCTACTACCAGAAGATTATACTGTACTGCATTTCTAGAAAAGAAAAGACCTAAATATCAAACAGCTCAATCCTCTTACCTCTGTCTCATCAACATTTTTCAAGTTCAAGGGGGCCCACCTCGTATTTTCTCTCTCTAGGTTGTATCCATTCGGCCCCATTCAGCCTACTGTTTTAAGACGTATATCCCCATCCAGGTGTCGATTTTTTCAACTGGATGGGGATAAACTTCTTAATTAAAATGTAAAACTTGCAAACTAAACAAACCAAAATTGGGACAAGGACAATATAAAGTCAAATTAAATTATCAAAATCGCTATGTGGAAACAACGCTTACTAAAATGAAAATTATTAAATAAAAGAACACAATCCACCACATAGGGTGTACATTACTACATGAGCAAGTTAATCAGTAAGCTGAATGGGGCCGAATGGATACAAACTACAGAAAGACAGAAAAGGAGAAAAAACAAAAAGCAGGTGACCCCCCTTAATCAAATTGTCTGGACTTAGCTAGAGTTATAAACAAAAGTCAGATGATTGAAAGGGCTAAAGTGACGGCCCCGTTCCAGACCCTTACTTGCAACCCAAATATGAGACCGGATTTTCACCCAGAAATGTAGTCAACGGTTCAAAAAATATGGCGCGCAGCTTTTGTAGATAGTGGTTGATGATTTAAACAGTTTCATATCAGACTTTCTTGAAACATCCTTCTTCATTGTACACTCCAAAAATTAGGGGTATAAAAGCTTCAATGCAATTACGGAACGCACCCTCTCGCTGCTAGCAACATCTTAAACGACCACTGCGG
Organism: Paralithodes platypus; assembly: GCA_032716605.1. Lineage (NCBI taxonomy): Eukaryota > Metazoa > Arthropoda > Malacostraca > Decapoda > Lithodidae > Paralithodes > Paralithodes platypus. Next base: position 56,077,879 of record CM064482.1, on the reverse strand, counting down.
CTTTCTACCTTGTAATAACCTGGAGTGAAAATTTAATCTGGTTCTCGGATAGGATACCAAAATTCTATGATGGATACTTTGCGGTTCTCAGGATACTAAAATTCTATGATGGATACTTGACAAAAATATTAACCAACAATGGGTTTAGGATTTGCCATAGGGTGACGAGAAGGTACCAATTGACTTCCTCAAACTCAATAGCGCGCAGTAATTCTAAAGCATTTTTTTGTCAACCCCTTCTGTACCGGTGCCGTTCTTTTAACGTTATTCTGACTACCATTAGACTATTCTATTCAGTTTAAAAAGGGCCTCCAGCAATTAACAGATTTCAAACTGTATCATTTAACCCTTTTTTACTGCCACAGATACTACTTAAACTGCACAAAATCGTCTTAATATAGGTGGAATAAAACATAGAAGACGTCGCCGGTACAGAAGGGGTTAATTCATTTTGTACGGTATTCAACCACTAAGCACTAACAGGCTGCCGGACATGAGTATGAGAATCGCTACCAACCAACCAGGCTATTTATTATATGCTGAGTGAACTGCCAAAAAGAACTAGTAGAACATTTTGAACTAACCATGGCATTGCAATAGAACTTTATAGCTTGGATGCGACTGAAGAATATTAAGGGGATATGGGTAGTTTTTCTGGCCCCCCTTCTTCCTCATGTTTAGTCCCATTAGTTTTCAGATTTTAAGATCTTCGGCCCATTAGTTTGGCGATTTTAAGGCTTTTCGCCCCATTTCTTTGTCAATATGTAGAGTTTTCATGGCATTTAGCTGTCAATTTTTACCTGGCGAGCGATAGCAAGCCTGTGATTTAAGAGGAACCGGCCTTTGGCCGGGATATTTTTCTATCGAAAAATGTACACTTTCTTCTTGAAGGAGGATCTTGGGGGATTTCTTTAAGCTTGATGGAGATCTAGGGAGGACATTTATAGAACAATAAAAAGATACATACATGAGCAATAAAATCCGCCCATTCCCCCTTAACCAGGATATAGGATAATATTCAAACTAACGTGGGTGATGGTGAACGACTCTTTCTCTCTCCCTTAAGTAACGCAAACGATCTCTGCGACCACTTTTGGCACTGTGTGAGAAGCAATAAAAAGGAGGAAACTGGCTGGTGAAGTTGTGTTTACGTCTGGGGAACTTGGGGTGGAACATTTGTGAAAAACTTGTGTGAACTGGAGTCGAGCCAATTAAATTCACCCGTTTGGCAAGCTTAAAGAAAACCGTGGATTAAAAGCCTAAAGTCAACGAAGTAGAATCGCTTATCTATTATGTTCAAACGGAAGACTGGGAAGGGAGAGAGACCACACCACGGAACCGGCTTGACGGACATAACAGCCGGCTCCAACTCGTCACAATTCCTAAAGGCTAAGGATGGTAACACACACAACGATGAAACATATACTTTCTTCAAATATAATATGATTACGGCCTATAGAAAAAGTTGTATTATTATTATTATATATATTGTGTATACTGCCAAGTGCAATAACTAGGGTAGTTTGGTCCATTATGGTCGGTGAGGCTGGGCTAGACTGACTGGCCTCGCTACTACTGCAACACAAACCACTACAAACTATGGCACGAAATTCTCAGCCCAAAAACTCCTGTGTTTATAATTTTTTTTTTTTAAAGACATTACCAACTTTGCACCTTTCACTTCAGCACAAACTAGACTAAATCACATATAATATTATTAAGTCTGTCCAACTAACTCGCAGATTCCAACCTAACGCAGCAGCTGCCCAAAACGGATGCTTACACGAAAAAATTCAATCTCCTTAGTACTAGCTGCCTGAAACTAATCACTAACTGGCTGACATAAACTATTGGTGTGGGGTTGGGGAGGGACGGAAGGATAGCCAATTAGTCTGCAGCCAATGGACTATTATATTAAGACTCTAGGTCGACTACTCTAGGAATATAAGACGCTGCAGTGATGGACTTTCAATAAATATTAAGAGGTAAATGCTATCCTTCCCTCCCTCTTCTCCCAGGGGCAGCTTAACCTCTCACTCCATGCGGGTATCCTTACGTCTTACTGTGACCAAAATTCAATTCCTTAAGAGCTACCAAAATCCTCATCCACTGGCGACAAGACCAAAAAAATAGCTTATCTAATAATCTTGAACCTTTCACTAACCTGTTTAATCTTTATTTTTCCTCTCTTCTAAAAAAATAAATAAATGCTCTAAAGATTGTGGCTTGTCATGGCTCAGCTCTGTGGGGCGGGTGGTTGCGTTCACTACCACAACCACGAATACCACCACAAGTACCACCATTGTCACATCTACTCTCTTCAAATATGGATGGCGAGGTGGGTTCCCGGGCTGAAACTGGTGTGTAGGGCATGTCCAATCTTAAATATCTGTTCCCTCATACATCTCAAAATACTTCTTGCCTCGTAATCCTTAAATACCAACCTATATTTCAGGTTAAGTATAATAAGGATACAGGCATCTCCGACATACCGGTAAATCACGTTTACATTTACCCTTATAAATGTTGTCAAAAGTTTAAAACTAGATTGTGAACGCTTAGCAATTGCCTCTTCACAACTTTCCTCTGAAGTTTGCCGGCTAGCACTCACTCGTCTCCTCGGGAAGGAAAGAAAATGGGAAAAAGTTTGAGGGAGGGGGAATGGAAGAGGTTGGTGGTGGTGTGAGGGTTTGTGTGTATACTTACATTTGAGCAATATAACTGTCCTTATTTTCATCTGAAGCTTTGAGGGGGGGGGGGGAGGGGGGGGGGGGGGGAATTATGCTAATACAGTCATCATCTACAGAATTACCCCTCCAAATTTCACACTAATCGCTACTTTGATGATATGATTAAAACATCGCTTTATTGCTTATTCTGATTTATTTGGTCCTCGTGTGTGTTTGTCTGGGTTGAGTCAGGCCACATGGAGCCCTGAGCTGCTATAATAACAAGCACTTGTCTACACCCGCACCGCCAGTCACTCCTCAGCAGGCCAACGGCACCACACTAACGCCCAAACACTCAAAAACAATAACGGCAGCCCTGTCTTTTGTTATGGCTGGACACAAATATGACCCACACGTAGCTATAGATATTGTCATACAATGTCAATCGTTCATGGAAAATTGTTTTTAGTTGAAAAATCTGATTAATGAACTGCTTACACCAATGAATACTAAAAATTTAATTTTCAAGCCCATTTTAACTTTATGTTCACCATTTTTGTTAATACATTATGGGTCATTCATTCAATATACTGTACATTAATTACAAGGAATTTTGAAAATGAAGCTCAATTGATTATGAACTTGTCTACTGCAGTGTTCTTCCTATACAGGAAGTGTTTTATAAGACAGATGATGTTAATGTCCAGTCACAAACAAAATACAAGGCTCCAGCTCCCTCAAAGAAATAAACACAATTAACAGAAACTAATTGAGAATCAGCTGAGGGGATTACAAGCAAATAAATAAAACATCAGGGGCATCGCTAAACATTATCTGGAAGCCAAAATTGCAGATGTATTTACTGTACTTTAGCTGCTGTTGAGTGGACGGCTGGCTGGCCCCACTTGTGGATACATTGTTTGTACCTCCATAAGCCACCCGGTACTCTCCCAAGCAGCCGGGCGGGCGGACAATAGTTAACCCCTTCAAGATACCAGAACGCTTTTCTTAATTGTAATCTGGCTATTATTAGACATTTTTTAGCAGTTTAGGAAGGATCTCTAGGAATCAAAGACGTAGAAACCCTCTGACTTCCAAAATGTCTTCGTAACTTGAATAAAATTGCCTAATAATAGCCAGAATAGATTAGTCAAAAGGTGTCATTAATCCTCAAGGGGTTAATAATGGTAGTAAACAAATCTGGACTACTGGTCTACAATTATATCCTCACTGGGCGACAATAATAGTAACAATTAATGGTAGTAAACAAATCTGGACTACTGGACTACCTCTCTGGGCGACACAAAATGCAAGTCAGCCACAGGTCGGGATGGACAGACGCTACGTCACATCCCTATAAATGCACAGGAACTCTACATGAAAATTGTAAAAAATAAGAATTACAAAAAAGTCTAAACATCACATCTGGCATGACTAGATTGCTTTGTCTTTCTTCAAACCGAACATCAAGGAGACATACAAATACGGGTGTGATAAGAAAAAAGCTACTAAACAAGGCTAACGGGACTGGCTGCTCTAGACAAGTGCTCTGCTAGTAGTAGTAGTAGTAGTAATGTTAAGATACCACAGTTGTACTATCATACAAAAACTCTTAAATGGTTTCAGAGACATACAGGAGGTAGGAGAGGGAGAGGGAGGGGCGAGAAAAAAAAGATACATTCACATAAGGAAGGCAAACACACTGGCCAGGAAACACTAAATGGGATGTTAAGCATAAAAATCAACCAAGTGCTCTACAAAATACTACTATTACTGTATTAAGAAAAGCACAAGGGATTCCAACTGCTGTCCCCCGTAGTGAATTTATGGCGAGGTATTTACGGACGTGCAACTTCTTCAGCGAGTAAAATCCAACATATACAATAAAATAAACACTGACACACACAACGCTTCGGTAAGTGGCATCACAAGAGTCGGAGCATTCGACCGAAACGTGGTGTGTGTTAGTATTCAGGGCCCAGATGTGCTAACCAATGTGAACTAGAGTACGATCAAAACTGACCAGGTGCGAACGAATGATCCGCCAAGGTATTAATCCTTCCTTATTCCCGTTTGCTGTCACTTTTGATCATGCCTTAGTTGGTATCTGTTAGTACATTTGGACCCTAACCTTTACCCATATGTGTGAGATTGAACTCTATGTAACTTCAATATTTAATTCTGCGAGAGTGTTAGGGTCGTCCCGGCTACGTGGGCTAGAGGCTAGGGAGACGAACGTTACCGCCAAACCCCAGAGGAAAGAGAGCAACAAGGCAACAAAATTATTATTACAATGATCCAGCTCACAGTAAATCTATCAAACTAAAAATAAATTATATGAATATGAAAAATATAACTTAATGTGAATAAACAATTGAACTCCACCATATGCAATTAACTGGTAAGTTTGGTAACACAAATTATAAAGTTAAAATTTCTGCTTCAATGTATATGGAGTACATTGAGAGATTCCTTTACTCGATTGATGACAAAAATATAGTTCTATGAGCTGAATAAATAGGGGGTGAGGGGGCCACAAAAACTACTTCCCTACACACCAGTTGGCCCGACCCACCTCCACTACAATTACAGTACAGTACAGTACACAAAAATAAGTTACAAGTGTACACAATATTACGCAGGGAGGCAGTACATACTAAGGGCGGGAGGGGACGGGGGTTTGCTAGCCTACCATCTCGGGATGGGAGAGGGCTGGGGGGTCGGGAGAGGGACAGGAGGAAAACAACAAAAATTATCATGGGGAGACTAAAACTTATGACGGCTTAGGTGATACAATCATCTTGCACTTTTGTGGTACCAACACCTAAACTTGCTTAAACAGGACTTGGAAGTTACAAAAATATTCCTTCACTAGACTAAACACAAACCAGAAATCATAAACTGTGTGTTTCATAGTAATGCCACGAGACTGCAAGCTAGGATGCCATTCAAAGAAAATGTCAAATTCCTTCAGTTTGGTTTGAGACTCTGGATTAAACTTATCTCTCTTACAAAAGGTGAAACACAGGAAGTAATATTTGGGGTGAATAAGGATATATAATGGATCATTTTGGGGTGTTAATTAAGGCTAGAGGTGGGGAGGGATCGAAGGGGGTGGGGGAATGGGGGGACGGGGGGAATAATCTATGCCTTACCTGCCCAGACAACTAACTAAAGCTTTTCACTGAGCAAATATGGGGAGGTCGGGTATGTATGTATGTATGCGTGTGGTGGACAACGTATAGGGATAGAATACCGTCACTGCCGCCGCCACCACCACCACAGCCACACATATACAACCCTCCTTTAACCTTTAAATCAGATGATGAATTATTATAATCTATGATTGCTTCCAGACTATTTTACTCGGCTAAGGACGTCTGGATATCAAAGTGGTACAAGTATCCAAAATTTACTCTTCCACTCCAAGAATCCGTTTCCAAGTTCAATAAAAAAAATCTAATGGTAGTTAAAATAGAATTAAATCTGACATCTGTTTAAATGGATTAAGGTCCCCCTGCTAGACAATCCCTAAAGGAACCCATGACACTACCCACCAACACGCTACACCAACAGACATAAACAAATTAATGTGTAGCAGCAGATTATGTACGGAACACATTACAACCCCGCCTCCAGTGCAATTTAACCCTTGGAATATGACGACACCATCTTTCTATTTGATCCGGGCTATCATTAGAATTTTTGTATGCAGCTTGGGAAAGATATCCAAGAGTCAAAAGGCTGAATATACCATGACTCCATTAATCCTTGAATATAAGAGATCATTCCCAAGCTGAAGAAAATCGTCTGAGGGTAGCCAGCAAACACTAGACTCAAGTCATCGTACAGAAGGGGCTATTTAGTCAATCATTACGGTACACTCTCTCTCCACCTACTGATTCAACTGATATACTGATTTGACTGATATCTGACTCGGACAGGCCTAGGGAAGGGGATTAATAATGTACGGTTCATGCCGAGAGCCGGGTAAACTGGTCAGGTCAGGTCACGCCAGGCCGAGGTGGTACTTACTATAGGGGGAGGGGGGGTAGGAGGCGGGTGCTCGATGCCTGACTCACCCATACACTCGACGACTGTTTGCCACTTTTGTTTCTTGCTCGGAGGTCGCAGCGGTCGGGCAGGCAGGCGGGCTGGTGGGAGGGAGATAGAGGGAGTGGAGATAGAAGAGATAGAGACGGAAAGACTAGAGACGAGAGGTACAGACACTGAGTGGAAGGTAAATGTCGGCTAGTTAGACAGTAGGGGAAATAACAGATAACAGAAGAGTGAACAGTAAGAGTAGGTTTGCCAAAACTGAAGGAAATATGAGGGAGATAGAAAGATTAAAGGTTGAGGGTGAAATGAAAGATTATTGGAAAGCATTTGGGAAATGTAGACAACGATTGGTGGCAGGTAGGAGAGGAAGGGGAGGAGGGCAATCGGTGGGGTGGTGGTGGCTTGGGCAGAGGGTAGGAGGGGTGTAGGTTTGGGCTGGGTGTAGGTAGACTGATGGTGGAGGGGCAGGATAACACTGACAGGGAAAAGGAGGGGGTCAACCACTGAGGTTATGTGTTTCACAGAGAGAGAACCTTAAACACACACACTGACGCACACACTTGAGTATTGCTCGCTCGGACAAAAACACTCAGCGTGGAATGTCGGGTGAGGGTCACCCACTCCACTGACTCCTGACTGATGGCGGGTGGAAGGGGTGGGCGGCAGGTGAGAAGGAATTACTTTTAACCCTTCAATACCATGGTGCTATTTTATATATTATATTCTGTCTAATGCTAGATGATCTTATGTAGGAGCTTAGGGGAGACCTCTAGGAAACTAAGGGTATACACTTGTATAACCCTGACCCCCACAGATTCCTTTTAAACCAAGTAGAATCCCCTATCGTTAGTCAGAATTAGTAGAGAAAGGCGTCAAGGTACTGAAAGGCTAACAGAGGTACGAGGGCTGGCTCTTGTATTGGGCTACAGAGAGGTTGGTAACTGTTGTAGGTTATAGTGATGTGGAGGTTGATTATGATGACCAGGTGGGAATATATATATATAAGAGAGAGAGAGAGAGAGAGAGGGAGACATACTGTACACTTGTCCCTCTCTCATAACATCTCTCCTTCCCCACCCCTTTCACCCAGGCAGTCTGATTTGTGACCTTAAAATTATAAAAATAACTTGACGACTTATGAACTCTTGATCCCTCTTTGTCATGCATTATTATGAAGACATAGATGCTCTTCAGGATAAATAATTAATGGCAACTCGGCTGAGGGCGCGAAGGGGGCGAGAGAGACGGCTCCCAACTTGGGTGGCCAGAATAATATCCAAGGAAAAAAATAAATAAGACTTCTTCTCATCCCCAATCACAACAAAATATAAGACCTATCAGCCTCAAGTAAAGGAGAGCAACTCAGCATCTGCCTTAGGTGCAAAATAAGAATATATTTACAGCGTCCGTTTACATTTGTTCATCCGAGCATCTTTCCCCCTCTGGCGCAAAACTGAAATAAATAGACCCGAGGCGGAGGTGAACCCGGGCAAAAGTGATCCATAAAAATCCTGCATAGTAAACTGAACACGACGCGGGTAATTAAGTACACGGACTAAGGGATTTCCTTCGCATTTCTGGTTTTTAAGTACGCACTTCACACGGTTTTTGAGATCCTTTCTGATGCGACCGGCCTCTCCGAGATCCCCCAACAAATGCAAGGAGATGAGGATGATGCGAGGGGGAGTGTGGATAGAAAGGAAAGAAGAGATGAAAGGTGGAATAGGAAGTGATGTAAGGGAAAGAAAAATGTGATGGGATGGGCAAGTAGTGATTTAAATGACAGACAACACGTAATAAACAGAACAAAAGGAAATGAATGTGAAGAAACGAGAAAAGTGCCTATAAAAAACAATAAGTGAGAAGGGACAATCATTAAGATTTCTTGCAATATTATGGAGAAGAAAGAGAAAGACATAAGGGAAAGGAGACGGAAGACAATGGTAATGGGGAGGACCTTGTGATGGAAGATGAGGAAGACAACACAGACTGGGAAGACTGACTGGAGCAACAGACGAGTTGAGGCAGAGAATTTAAAGAGTGGAGGAAACTTAGCCACAGAGACTAGTATTGAAAAAACAAAAATAATTATAATAATGCTTCAAGACTCCCTGAGGTAAACCATATGTTGGTGTGAAGCTGAGAGAGGTGACATATTGTATGGTGTTGGTGTGGGGTTGAGAAAAGTGACATTCCGTATTGTGAGGTTAAGAGGGACATACTAAGGGTATTTAGAGAGCAGTGAATCTATGGAGTTTAAAGATGCGACATATTGTGGGGTGTCTGAGAGGCGGTGCAAGAGACACGATGCGGGACACGTGACTGTCCTAGCAGCCAGTGTACGCCCAGCCAGCCACTGTGTGCGCGGGGGCTGAGTGTGTCAGGGAGGGGCACTAGGCGTACATGCCCACGCCATACATGGCGCTCCAGTCTACACCCTGGAAGCTACTCATGTCAACGTTGGTGAGAGAATAACCCTGGTAGGGGGCAGTGAGGCCAGTGTGGGAGGACAGGGTAGGCAGGGTATGTGTGGGCATGGTTTGGGTGGCAGGTGATGAGAAGGACCCTGCCTGGCTGACCATGGAGGGAGCAGCCGACACAGCTCCCAGGGTGTGGCCACCTTGCAGGCCCGCCAGGCTGTTTTGTGGAGGACCGCCGGCTGTGGGCATGCCAGCAGAGGGGAGAGGGTAAGGGGTATAGCGGTAGGCTGACAGTGGAGGATACGTGCCCCCACCCACCAGCTTGCCGTAGCCTCCCAGAGCGGCAGCCTGGGCAGCGGCGGCGGCAGCAGCGGCAGCCTGAAGATGAGCGGACTGGGCGGACATAAGCGGTGAGGGTATTCCACCACCACCACCCACCAGCAGTCTCTTGGACAACAGTGAAGCTGCCGCTACTGCCTCTTTGGGCTGGGCCTTCTTACACTCCACCTTCTTGTTCTTGATGGTGTGGAAGTGAATGTCACACACACGCTCCACTACGTCCTCGCACTCAAATGTGACAAAACCAAAGCCACGGTGGCGCTTGGTCTGGTTGTCCATCAGCATCACGGCTTCCTCAACCTGTGGAAAGCAAGTCACCGGTTATAGTTCATCATTCTTTTACACGATAGTCTCCTTTACATGCACTAATGCTGCCATATACTGTATACTCGAGTTATGTAAGCCGGCACAATATGTTAATCTGAATCATACCACAATCTACACATGTATAATTTTTTCAACACATAACATATTACGAACACAAAATAATCAAACACAAAATTACACAAAATAATCAAACACAAATTTCAATAACATCGCAATAAATTTTCCTTGGAACCATCAGTGAAGAATACCTTGTAATATATGCTATCTATTGTGCTGGCATCATAGTTTATATCAAGGATGCCAAAACTAAACAAATATAGAAAAGTTGCAAAATAAATAAGAACAATTCAACAATTTAGTACTCCACGATAATAAAATTAGACTTAAAAATCAGCACAGTTCTTTGAAAAGTTTGGGGTAAGAATATTCAGCAATAGCACTACAATACACAAGATATGTACGCAGCAAAAATAAAGGAAATGCAGTAAATCCTCAGACACTTTCCAATACAAAAAATCATGTCAAATTAAAAAAAAAAAAAAAAAGGCAATCTACAGTATAATGAGCAGATCAGAATGACTGTTACACAAACACAGCAGAACTGATGTGTCAGCCATTGCTCACATGGTCAAAAGAAATCATAATGGAAAAAGAATCTACAATACACGCAATAAATATATATACTGTGTATATACAGTATATACACAGTATATATATATATATATATATATATATATATATATATATATATATATATATATATATATATATATATATATATATATATATATATATATATATATATACAGTATAGAAAACCTCACTGGAAAAACTACATATATAAACTAGCTATCAAAATCAATTGTAAACAGGATATACAATACTGTAAATGTTGTATCAACTATGCTAGAAAGCCGAAAAATATATAAGATAATTCACTACAATAATCAAGTACGGGGTAAGAAAAAAAAAAAAAAAAAAAAAGCAACTATTACACAATGATCTAATCTATTGTTACCGAAGAAATAAAATGGAAACAAATGACACAGAATACAAATTAGAAAAAGAAACTACTGTGAACATGATCCCGGGAGAATGTTAAATACAAAAGTGAAGAAAGAAACCTAACAATTACAAAAACAGAAGTCAAATTAATAAAAAATCAGGGTACAGTGATCCCATACCAATATTAATAACAGATTACAAAACCCACTGGGGCCTATCGAAGTGATCCCATAGTACACTTAAAATAGCTAACCCAAATGAAGGAGCAACTAAAAAAAATACAGAATAAAATATCAAAACAATTACGGTACCGGTAGTTCTATGACAAACGGCCAATGGGGCCTATCAAAGAAATTATCCCAAACCCTCTTATAGCTAGCCCATGCCCGCATTGCTGAAGGAGAAGTTGACTTTGATATCACTCACACTCATGCCCCTACAAAGCCCCCCCAATCCGGTCCGGGGTCAAACTATGTCCACGTTGCCTATTAAAATTATCCTCTTCTAGGTAACTCAAAAGCAAAGAATATGTCCAATTCATGGCCACCTTGCTGAATGAGAAGTATGCTTTGACCTCACCTTGCCAAATGAAGAGAAGTAGGCCTTGACCTCATCTGCGCTTGTATCCTGACTGACCCCACCGACAAAGATCTTCTTGGTGCGGTTGGTGCGGCCCTTGTTCTTAGGGGTAGCATGCTTGGGGTCGATCTTCTTGCCATCCAGAACGTGGTTGCCCGCTGAGATCACCTTCTCTACGCTGGCCGCATCCCCGAAGGTGATGAAGCCGAACCCGCGACTGCGCTGTGGGGGTGGAAGGATTGTGGAGGAGGGGAGAGAGAGAGATGTAGGAAAAGGAGGCATGACCGAGATGAAATAGTGTTGGAAATAATTGTGAGATTTGGAGGAATGCGAGAGATAAAGAGTAAATGTAAAAGAATTGAATCAAGATATAGAAATAATAGCAGTGGTAATGGAGGGAGGACGGGAGTGGGTGAAGGAGAAAAAGAAATAAAAACATAATTAGTTTTGCTGGGTTTGAAATCATTTTAACAATATTGGATATTTTTAAACTGATATGTTCTGTTTTCTAAGATATATTTAATGAAATGGGAAGTAGTATCTTCAAGGAATATCTTGATAAGGGGTACATTTTAATACATTAATATAAATTAAATAAATATACTGCAGTTTAGTTTAAAAAAATAAAGTTAATTAAATTTTGATTGGAAAAATAATATAAAATCTCACTAATATTGGGAAGTAGAATAAGAAGTAAATATACCAAATGTGCAGAATCAACTAACATGACAAACAAGAGTAACTAAGTCAATGCACAGACCAACTAGAAACCAGTAGCTAAACAGTTGCTACATCACCACATTACACTGCTAAGTAGAAAAAATGCAAAAAAATCAAGTAAAGTTGCTGTTTGAGCCCCGACAGGATAGCGCACATTACGTAACTCTTACACTGGACACAAAATCAACCAACTGTAGCACCTTCAGCAATACTATACAGTAGGAAGGTGTATTTCACAAGTAAGGATGGTAGATTAAGGCTTTACACATACGAGGATATTTAAGCGTAATGGTTAATGCACGGAATTTCCGTGTGAGCATCCTAGGTTCGAATCCTTGGAGTACCACATGTATTCATTAGTTTCATTAATTAGGTTTATTTGTAAGTTAATTGGTGGTTTGGTGATATGAATAAGGATATATATACAGTATACCGGTATATATTATTAAAGTTGCTGCTACTGAATTTGCTACATTTATTATTAAGAAAACTTCTGCAATGTCTTGAAAAGAGAAGGCAGTATATAGAATGTCAGTGGGTGGTTACCCAGTAGAATATTTTCTCTGGGTAGACCAAGGCAGAGCCTGCAAAATTAGGATTCTAGGTTTGGGCATCTATCTTAATATGAATTTAAGCCTCCTTATTTAAAACTACAAATATTAAAAATTAATTTATAAATAAATATATGCCTGCAATTAAAACAAAAATTACTAACCATAAAATTCTATTAAGCATAAATATCCATCGAGTGAAAAGCCATGAGCTACCTACCTTAAATGTGAAATACCTATAACATATCACAACCCACCACACACTACATTATCTGGCTAGGAACATTAAATCTAGAGTTTGTAGAAAGTAAACTACTTCTCCGTGAGTTGAGGGGCGCGACAAGAGACCGAGGACTGGAATCGATCACTAGTAAGTTTGGGTCAACAAGGAAGTTCAAGATGTATACATCAATAATTAACAGAAAAACAAAAACATGTCGGTGTGTGATGGATAGAAATCATGGTGATTTAGTAATGTATGTGTGTATACAGTAGGTAGCACCAACAAATTTGACAATAATCTCAATCCCTGACCTCTTCGTAACTCAAAAGGGACTAGAGCAAACTGGCTGTAAATATCCACACCTATTACCTGGTGGACTCTTCCCAAATGAGAGCAATTTCAGCCTGATTGCGTTTATCCATTTTGAGTTATAAGAAGTTAAGGGGCCAAGATTATTGTCAAGTTTGTTGGCGCTACCTATAATTGTTGTCGTTGCTGTTTAAGAATCCCGCAGCATCCAGGTGTGTACTACAAATAGAATATAGCTCGGGGTTCGTGAAAAATCAATGCCTAAAGCTTCAACTTCCTTACAGCCTGCCACTCACAAGAGGTCAATTGTGGACCCAACTTTGTCCGCCGGGACTCAATTATTTACAGAAATATCCTAGCGGACAAGTTCCCTCCACTACCACCGAGCCCTCACCTTTGTCTGGCCCCTCACAACCTATGTGTAATTAATAACAACAATAACAATATATAATCTCTGCACTGTTGCACTGATTAATCCTTGCAATACACACTCATAACCTCTAGTGGCAACAACAACAACTACACGCAACGTTATCTCTTTCTGCGCACCAGGCAGTCTAGATTATGTACAGATGTAGTACAATAGTAGTAGTAAGTACGGTAGTAGAATTACAATAGTGGCAAGAGTACTGATGGCAAGTACAGACACTCAATTGTCTCTGGACCTCATATATTTTACTATGCAAATATAATAGCACTGATTTAAAGATGTAGTCTGCTATACATAAAACAATGTTATTATTAATTCATAAATCAGTCTCCATAGTTTCATTTACATAATAACAAAATATGTGAGGTCTTATAAAGTAATTGAGTGACTGTCCCTGACCGACAGTAATAGAGTACAAGTTGCACCTTCTACCAACCAACCAGCCACCTAGCCCAACCCACACTAAACACGGGAGCCACATCCCCTCACAGTAAGATGGACACTAACAAACACTACCTTATGCTAGGTTTAGTATATGCTAGAAATATTAGTATTTAGGATGACTTTCTACATTGACTGTGCGTTATATTATCTACAACATATCAAATTTTGAAACTGAACTACTGTCTGATAAAACTGAACGTGTAAACAGTGTTAAATCCCACAATTAAAATGAGGGATTCAACACATTCTGGCATCAATAAATGGTGACATGTCTACGTGTAAACAGACACTGTAATACAATTTAAAAACTATCAGTAGCAATAAAGAACACGTGACACGAGTATCATACTTTGGTCAATCAACTTCATATAAACTAACAATCAAAGATGTTAATGCAAGTACCATACTTTAATTAGCTATATTCAATACCAACTTACTTAAAGATGGTGATACAAGTACAGTACCATACTTCAATTACGGTAGCTTTATTAATAACCAACTCCATCAAAGACAGTGATAAGTACAATACCATACTGTTACTAGCCGTCTGTCCAAACTAATGATCTGGTAATACTGGTGTTTGGGGTGAACGCATGAGGTAGTGTCTGATAGCTTACACCCGGGCTGTGAACGAGGGGACCTGAGGTGTAAGTAAAGGTGAACCTGGATAGGGGTGATGGGGAGATGTGGCCTTTATCTCCCCTTCTGTGTGAGCCTCTTTATTCGCCATCAACCTCCGCCTCGCACAGGCTAATAAACACAATGATACTCAGGCCAAATGTCCAGTCAATAGGGACGCTCATGTCACACTATAGGTAGCGCCAGCGAACTTCACAATAATCTTGATCCCTGACCTCTCTGTAACTCAAAAGGGGCTAGAGCAAACTGGCTGTAAATATCCACACCTATTTCCTGGTGGACTCTTCCCAGATGATAGAAATGTCAGCCCAATTGCTTTCATTAATTTAGTTATAAGAAGTTAAGGGGTAAAGATTATTGTCAAGTTTGCTGGCACTACCTACAGTTGAATCATGTGATTGATGGCTAGAAGCTGAACAAGGCCCATCACGGCTATCCAAAATTTTATCTTGAATGGCCTCAATGGGGTAAATGCAAGCCTTTGGAATTTGGATGGCATTGATGAGCACCTGTGTCTCACTTCAAGCCAATAATCACAAGATTTGAACAAAATGTCCACAACTGCTGGCATCCCTATTACCGGTATCTTGTACACTTCACATAGTAAAGTATATAAACACCATTGAGGAGAAATAACACTTTACTGATGGTATAAGAGAAACATCAGTAAGTGCTCTCCCTTACTACGAATTACTGTAATATGCATTCTATCAACTTTTTGGAGTTAAGATTTTAATTTCATATACTCTACTAGATTTTGTAAGCATGGTAAATGTACTTAAAATACATTAATATATATTTTATTAATTTGAGTAAACTACAGAACTATTCATGTGTGATCATAATTATAGTAAGTGTCAATTATGTTGAATTTCCTAACCTCTGTGCAAACTACTAAATAGATGTGTAAACATCTATTATAGAAATTATCAATAACCAAATACTGCTATTATTATTACGGCATAATAATTCTGCACTACAATGCAAACACACAAAAGTATTGTATGCTTCCACATTGTGAAACATGGAGACATAATAGTATCTGCCCAAGTCCTGCTGTATCACAGTGTTTGACAGATACTTTTATGAGTGGCTGTAAATAGTACTTAACCCATCACCAACATATAATTCCATAGAAAAACACAAGAAATACATACAAATTACAAAATTGATTAAGTACTGTACTTTTAATCATGCCTGAAAAAGTAATTTCTAAATATTCTAAAAATGGCTAATACAGGTACACACATGTTAATAAAATAAGATGATTTATATTTTAACTTACAATGTCCTTTTACAGGGTAAAAATAACTCTTGGGGCCAGGGAGCACCAGATTGCTAGGGAGTTAAACACTAGATCAGAGATTACATTTCTAAATAAAATAGCTTGCCATGTTTTAATAAAATGTAAAATAATAAGCTTTATATTAAATTTCAATAGCTCACACAAAAATACCTTACGGCAGTTGGAATCTAGTACAATAAAGTGATGGCATAACATGTCATCAATTTACCTGATGCTGGAAGTGCAAACTGTACTTCAGCAAGACTCAACAAAGTCCCTCCTGCAGCACTTATATGCACCATATCAGCCTCAACAGTGCTAACATAACAAGACTACCATAATAGGGCTTTACTGTAAAGAATGATCATTGATCTGAACTTTAACCAGCATACAGTACAAGGTACAGTTAGGGTCACTTCCAACTATGACACTAGGCCTACTATAAAAATTCACAAAAATGAGCATAGACCAAAGCAAAAATTCAACCCTTGTGGTCTAAATGAGAATAAATTCATATTATGGAGTCACAAAGACCAAAACATTGCTTCCTCAGACAAATTTTCTTATCTTTATCGATAAGTGTTTAGCTCAGAAATTACCTGAACTGTACGTAACGAGACAACAACGGTGGTGCAACTCTCCCCAAAAGAGGGCATAATGAAGCCTCCCTACCTACCTACGTCGTTGTAAGAGTCAATAATGCAAGGTGATGAATGCACTCACTTGGCTTCCTCCCCCCCCTGCCTTTGTGACCCCCCCACTCTCTCTCTCTTTCACATAATCTTGTTTGCTGTTCTCTCCTTCCAAACCCACCCACTCACTCGCTCACTCTCACTCTCACTCTCTGAATTATTGTTGGTGGTGTAATGGTTTAGATGTTTATGTTCTGGGTGTGGTGTCCCGAGTTTGAATCCCGGGAGGACCATATGCTTTCATTAGTTTATTCAAGTGCATTGGGGTTTGTATTTGATGATTAATGTTAAGAACGGGGTGTTACTTTATTACCTCTGTATATAAACATCCCCATACTTCTTCTTTCTCTCTGCTTATGTGTTTTTATGACCATGTTACAATCTTTGTATTTTAGCATCCACATCTCTTTCTCTCATATTACTTTTCTGTGTATGTTATAAATTACCCCATAAATTGTTCTTTCCTTTCACAAACATATGCTATCCAGTGTACAGTTGGGTCGGAGTACATTGATTAGATTAATATCCAGTATTCGATAAATGGATATCAAACATACTGTTGTAACTGTCTTGGGTGGTGTAATGGTTAGTGTTTAAAATATGTGTATGGTATCCCAGGTTCGATTGCCGGGAGGATTATATACATCTATACATCTATCTATCTATT
This sequence comes from Paralithodes platypus, assembly GCA_032716605.1. Classification (NCBI taxonomy): domain Eukaryota; kingdom Metazoa; phylum Arthropoda; class Malacostraca; order Decapoda; family Lithodidae; genus Paralithodes; species Paralithodes platypus. The sequence continues at coordinate 56,060,521 of CM064482.1, read as the reverse complement.
GCCTGACGCTGTGATCCCCGAAGGGGTGACCACGAACGAACCGCCCCCATGCACCTCTGTCCCCAGTCAGTCGACGCCCCTCCCCCCAACAAGCACCGCCCTCGTTCATATACTTCCTCACTCCATCCTTCCACCTCTCCTTCGGTCTACCTCTCCCTCTATGTCCCTCCATCTCGCTCTCGTACATGCTTTCATTAATTTAATTGGGAGGTGTTTGGTGTTGGGAGTGAAATTGATTTACAATAATATATTATCCCCACTACACCACTCTCTCTTGCTATAATTATCCCTTTCCCTCTTCTACCTACTCTTTCACTGAAGCATGTCAAATGACAAATGCACTAACTTCATCAACCTCAAGGTATACGTGTGAAGCTCCACCAGTCGGAGTTTCCTCAATATGGATAGAACTAAACAACTGGGATACAGGCGTAAGATCTGACCTCATAGCTATTATAAAAGACAAAAATAACCAAACACACATTTATAACAACCACAGACAAACACATTCAAGCTCATAATTAAAAAAAAAAAAAATATAGACAACTACGGCCCACACTAATCTTGATAAAAATAACCACATAATTACTAAAAAAAAAAAAAAAAAAAAAAAAAAAAATCCTCTGCACTGCACCACAACTGCTGATCATGTGCATCTTTCTTTGTCCAGCTCATAATCGTCATAAAACAATAATCTACCTTGATCCTCTATCACACCTGTGTTTATGGCTCCCAGGCAACTCGACCAGTGCTTTCCTGACTGGAGCCAACTGAAAGTATTAACTCAAACTAACCCAACAAACCTGAGTTTGGATGAAATTGTCTACTGGTTGAGATGTCCAGTCCAGGGTATCAAATGAAAACAGAATCCATTACTCTTAGTCTTTATTATTGTATATTTAGCGATGGAATTTAGGTTTATAGTTCATATGTCTTTGAATGGGATAAAATAACCAGACCAATGCTATTTCTTATTAATTGTCTTGTATGCCTTCATATATTCAGTCGTCTTCACACATAATTGCTCTGGTTTGACACCCTGGTCCAGTCATATATGACAGACAGACAGACATAACCTCCTGGGGGGATTTGTGTGGAGATGTTCGGTTGAAATAGTCAGCAGCCTGTGCAATGTTAGGCTCACAGTATAGGCTGCAGGCAAAAACAACAATGGCAAGACAAAAAATAAAAAAATTCTATCTCTTCTCAATCTTCATCTTTCTCTTTGCTTCATTCACTTTCATTTGCTTCTTTAGATTTCTTGATTGTTTCTACTCACCATATACATCCTTCTCATTCTTCCATGTATTATCTTAACTTCCTTTTAATTCCCCGTTACTCTTCCCTCCTCTACAAGCGTCTAGCATGCCACACGTCTCTTTTTGCTCACCACTAGACCTTTAATATACCGTAACTTCCAGAAGGGATTAGGCCGGTGTCCAGATCAAGTTAAATATCTGCAGTCCACCAAGTTCTGATGTAAGCTTGGGGTTAAATACCATAAAAACAACAAAGTACACCTCTCCTTTTTTTATCTTTATTCTAATGGTTTCATATTCCATGTCTTGGTGCCTTTCCTTTTTGCATTCATATAATTTGTCTATCACTTAATATCTTAGTGCTTTTTCTTTTTTGCATTCATATATTTTGTCTATCACTAAATACCCCTACAAACACCTTTCCTAACACTAAACCCCCTCCTTTTTTTTTCCTCCACACTTCCTCTTAACTATGTCACTCTTATCCATTTCTCTCTAAAACTCTAAATATATCCTTCCTGTCCCCCTTCCCTCCATACACCCCTCCTTTCCTTCCTCCCTCCATCTCATTTCCTCCTCTACACCTCATTTCCTGAACCCAACTCAACTTACCTTCCTCCTCCACTGCCCTCTTTCTCTTACTCACTTACCCTCCTCCTCCTTTCTCTTCCACCTTTTCTCCTCCACTTGCCCCCCCCCCTCTTTGCCTATAGTTCAGCCCCTCTAATATTCCGTTCTCATTAACTAGCCCCCCATTACATGTATAAAACTACCTGGTCTTTCCTCTTCATACTTTATATCCTTAACCCTTTCATCTTAACCTTTTTCTCATCTGTCCTTGCCTTTTACAATATACTCAGAATTAAATAAACAAACCACTAACCACTCTTGCTCATTTCTCTCTACTCCTGTCCCTTAATAATGCCATTTTCCCTACCTCTTACATCATCCCTTAACCTTCCTTCCCACCATTTGATTCTCCATATGTAACATCATCAATATTTTATTGTGACCTTTTCAACTTCCATTCCTCCCCTTTGTCCCCCCCCCCCCCCCCCCGGTCTGACCTTTCCATGTCTTACACCTGTTGTTGCTTGTTTTCCTTTGTACTCTTTCATATTCATTCAATAACGTCCCTCAATTTTTATACATACTCTACCACTCTTCTCTCTTATCTGTTCAATTAATTACCAGAATTGTCTTATGCAATTCCTCTATTCTCTCTCTTTCCTACCTCTTCTCTATCTCTCTTTTCTCCTTTTCTTCTATTTCTCTCCTCTTCTTCTGTTCTCTTCCTCTCTACTCCCTCTGACCTTTTTCACTCCCCTCCCTCCCCTCCCACCAGCTGACACACGCTAGGCTTCCAATCAACCCTCCCCTGCCCCTCCCCTCTATAAGCTCATCCTCCCCTGCCTCCTTCCCTACCCTCCGTCTGACCGTACACATGCAAGGTTTCTCTCTGTTCCTGTTCATCACACACGCACACACTACAAGGGCCACACAATACACACACAAATATATATGTATACAATACACACACAACACACCAATACTCAGGCTTTCAAGACATAAGCAAAATAGCTGCAATATATGAGGTGCACTACAGTACTTCAAACAAATTTAAGTTAAAAACAAGTACATGCTCCCCCCCCCACCACCAAACGTCATTGTTTCCACTAATTTTTACTTTCATGAAGTTCAGAACTTTATAATTTGATCTTAAAGGTAATTGTTTTAAGACTAAACTATAGGCTCATAAATTAATTAATGGCATATACTGTAGATTTGTACCGACAAAGAGAAAATACACTTACACAGAAACAACCTCACACAATGAGCATATCACACAAACAAAAACACACATACACAGCCATGTCCCCTGGCCCCCACAAACACCACCATAAAAACCTCTGATGCTTACTTGCCATGTCCATCCACCGCTATATTCCCTCCAACATTTAACCCTTTCAATCCAATGCTGGTTAATGATTTATACCATACATACGTAAAAAAAACCACACTATATAAATTTGGCCACCAGTCTTATAATCCACTTAGTATACATTCATACATGTACTTTACAGACCGACTGATCTGCCCTATTTTGGGTTGCCTCAATCTATTATCATATCGTAGAACCTGATCCCATGTCTTTCTAGATCTACTCTCCACAAGCTCCTTCCATGTTTTAGAATTTTATTCTAGAACTAAAACATTTGTGTACACAGACGTACAATCACACACACATTCGAGATTCAAAATATTTGGTGTGAATAATTAGCAGTGCCGTAGCAGAAAAAACCTTCATTGCTAATTAACTTCTAGGCCCGGATGAAACATTTAGCCCTGGCATCCGGGCTACAGTAGAATTACCCACGAAGGAAAGCTATTTAACAAACAATAAATTACTGTACCTACCGGTACTAAATTAAGTAGTAGCATACCATAATTTGAAGCTACTAACATATATGCTTCAATATGCTAAACTGTATTTATCATAATTTAAAATATACAAGAATAAGGTGTAAGCTGAAACATCTGTTAGAAAAAAATATAAATAAAATAAGGAAAATATGAATGCCACAACTAAGCAACCTTTTTTTCATGGATTACATGTAGGTCAGCTGTAACTTTATATAATACGGCGACAACACTTTTACGTCGCCAGTCTTTGGGAAATATAATCTGAGGCTGACAACATGCAATCTGTCTAATCTGACCGGATCATCGAATACATGCACAGACACAAAATGGGCCTCTATCTTTCTCTCTCCCTTACTTTCATTCTCTTTTAATCTCTCTACTTTCTTTTGCCCTTACTAGCGCTCTAGCGCTCTCCCTCTCTCTCTTTTACCTTCTCTTTGGCACTCATTAAATCTCCCTCTCTGCCTCACTGTTCCACTCTCCCTCCCTCTCTGTCTGTCTCTCATACAAATCAATCAGAGGCAATTAGTGAAATCGTTGAGGGCTTTCAAAAGTATGTGCATACAGATTCAGCATTAGTGCTGTGCCATCACATTTAGTACACACACACACACATGATATGTTAGTCCAAAATACTGGGAATTGGGAATATCCATTACGATACTTGTCTAAGTAATATGGATTGATTATAAAGTAACTAAGACAGGACAACACGAGCGCTGCTCAATTCCTGTAAACTACAAATAGGTAAATACACACACACACACCAGACAGAAGAACACACACACACATTATATTATTTACGCACACAGATAAGACACATTGCACACACTACACAAACATAGCAAACACACACACACAAAAATATTATAAACTGTATACACAGACAAAACACACTTCACACACACACTAGATAAACATAAACACACATACTAGACACAAACATAGCAAACACATACACACACTATTACTCGGGCTTTGTTTAGTGGTAATGGAGAGATGAAGGTGGGTGTCACTTTTATAATACCGCACGACCCCCCCAATTAGCCACACACACAGCCAGAATATTAAACTCAACGCCACATTTAATTACGTCAGCTGCGGCCAGGGATGAATTTTTGCCCATTGACAGCTAAATTTGGTCACGGGTAAAAAATATATAGATAGTTAGGTAAAGAAGCCAGTAAGGAAAACTGACCTAATTACATGTACTGTATATTACAAATTAGGTTTATTAAATTTAGAGTAAAAGATTTAGAAATGGGTGAAGATTATACAGAAGTTAAGATACTCTACGAGTTAATTAATCTTTAACATAAATATATCACGGTTGGAAAAAGATTTAATAGTAGTTTATATAAGCAAGGGGAAGTAGAGCAATGGGAACCTATTTTTGTTCTTAATGGTAAATAATTTTCTTTCAACAAATTATAGCAATCCACATCTCTTGGCAAGTTCATCCGTGTTTTAAATCCCAAAATAACCTTTAAGTATACTGTATAAACTGTGTAATATCATCAAAATACAGTGCATAATAAATAATCTATCTTTTGCCTCAATGAGCCTCAATGAAATTAAAGATCAATCAACTGTAACACCCATTATTCATTTATTCATATTCATTCACTCCTCAACAATAAGAATTAGGTACAACAGTTACTCAGGTGATGGTATCAAGTGTCCGGCGAATGTGGCAAGACACTACGTAACTTGAGTAGTCTAACCTCTTTGAAAGTAAAAAAACTTACACAAAAACTATTTACCCCATGAACTCGCAATACCTTAAAAAATAACCTATTGTATAAAAACGAAATGCAAGTTTTACATAATAAAACCAGTAAAGTCACAATCACTGCAACACCAACATATCTCTGTGAACATATAAACCATTGATAGTCCACACCTGTACCGATAAATTATTACTGAAAAGGAAGGATTAGTATCGTTACCCGGAACCGTTACATTGTCTATTATTAACTCTTTCGATGCGGGTCACATCTTTTCAATTTTATTCTAGCTGTTTTTGGACGATTTTATGCAGCTTAGAAAGAATTTGTGGTGGCTGTAAGGATATATTTAGATAGTTTACAGCCTTTTAATTGCGAGAGGTCCTTAAACTGAACAAAATCATTTAATAGTAGCCAGAATAAAATTAAAGCGACATCACCCGTTCTGAAAGAATAAATATACATATATTCTTGTCTTTCAATTAGATGATACCAATTTGAGTTATACAAGATACTTCTACAAGAATCTACATAACATTATTCAACTAAAGAAGGGATTACCCAAGTTAGAGGGTCAACATTTAGTCTTTAACCCTTCCTCCCCGGGCTGTCTTACCCAATGACGGTCGCCCCTACCCGGGCGATATGGCTGAAAAACGTCTAGGCCTAGGCTACCGTATTTATGTTTATTTTCACTGCTAGAACTTTCCCACTCATCTATAATCGTAGTGCGGTTTTCAATCTGTATTTTGGCATTGAGTAGAGCTCTGTAAGTCAACTGGTTCAGTTGTGATGACGATTTCAGTGGAGCCAATATTGCAGAGATGTTGCCAATATGGGGGCTTTTTAGACACTAATTTCGTCATGACGTCAGAACAATAACATTGAGGAGTCTTCTCCTTCTTGTTTTCGGAGGTGCGGTGACGAACGCTTGGGTTTGTTGACATACGTCGTACGCACGGCGTTCGGACCAAGCTTAATTAGGCTATTAAGCTCATACCTTAGATAAGGCATACCGGGTAGCGGCCCTTCTTTCGTGCTGTCCTTACCTAAGGCAGACCGGGTAGGAAGGGTTAATCATTAGATACCTAGAGCTCCTTTCTAAGCTGAATAAACTAATCTGCATGTAGCTAGAATAAAACTAAATAGCCATCATCTGATTGAAAGGGTTAACATACAATCATCTTTACCAAGCTGCTTATATTACTTTTGTAGCACTTTGCATCCTTAAAGAAATAGCATATATTAATATATTTTACAATACCAATATATGTGGCAAAGATATAAATTTAAAATGAATACATTTAATCAATATACTGTATAGTGTATACCTGGAACACAAAATATAGAAATTAAAACAAGTAAATTAAAATTAACTGTACACTCACAAGCCATTATATTGACACACATCGGAATCTTGATCAACCCTTAATAAGATAGTATGTACATATTATCCCAAATGCTTCAAAGTTTGATAGTCAAGGTTCAAAGATTCAAATGAGTGTGTACTTATTATAGCTTGTAAGTGTAACATATAAATGAAATATGAAAAATATAAGAATTCCTGTAATACTGTAAATAAATATAATGGAACATCCATTTACATAAAACCAAATGCCGCAGCCAACAATAATTACCTGTGTGACTGGATCCTTCATGATGAGAACGTCTCGCACTGAGCCGTAGGAGCCAAAGTACTCCCGCAGCTTGTCTGGGGTAGTCTGCCACGATAGTCCACCCACGAACATCTTGTTGGGGGCAGGGTCTGTGGAATGGAAAAAGAGGAATAGTTAGCTTAGGCCGAGTGGGTTTTAGTACATGCATCTTGAGGTTGAGTAAATTATTGGTCTGAGGAACACAAATTGTGAGTTATGTTGAGAAAGTTGAGAGTAACTTGTAAAGCATGCAGGATTTGAAAGTATGTGTGAAAGAATGTTGCAAATTTCAGTGTAAGGGTGTGACCGTGTGAATGTGAGGATATTGAGCAAGTGTGCATATGTTGTATATGACAAGAGTGTATACATGTTGGTTAAGTTATTGTGCAAACATGCTGATTGTCAATGATTTTTTTTTATTGGAAGTTAATAGAATTAAAACTAACAAGACACACAAGGTAAGCAGTCCCCAAGTGAGAAAAAGGGTCAATGGGAAAACAAAAGTGGGTAATAACCTGCAAGAGAAAACTATACCAAGATCACAAGAAAGAAAAGCAAACTCATTTGACACAAAATGAAAACGAAAATGGTATGTGCGAGCATTACCCCAAGAGATGTGATTTACCGGTATAAGAAAACAAATCAAGATGGCACACAAGTTTAGCATTCCCCAAGATAAGGTAAGTAAGTTATGAGAAAATAAGGGAGATGTTACCTGTACTATGCAAGAGGAAAAACAAATTAAGATTGTAAGTGTAAAGCAAACAAGTGAAAGAATAAAATGAAATCGATCATGGCATGCGAGGGAAACAAGACCCATAGTACAGTAGTTAATATTTTTTAACCAACCAACTTTACTTTTAAACTCAATGAAATCAACCTATACATGTGGTACTCCAAGGACTCGAACCAAGGATACTCACACCGAAAAAGTGTAACAAAGTAAAGCAACCGAGTGGATGCTATAATGAAAAACCAGCATGCGCTGTGCGAGCTTAGCAACCCAAGATGCCCCCCAAAATAAATCAAAACCAGTAGATGCCTAAAATGAAAACAATAAGCAAACATTTCACATACCGTACGCATAGCATTCCCAAAGACAAGTGACATTTGAAAGAAAGGATGTAGGGTGGGGAGAGAGAGAGAGTGGATGATAGTGTAGATCAAATATTTATAAATAAAGTCTCACTAAAGTAAAGCAAACGAGTGGACGCAATACCCAAAGAATAAAAAAATAAAAATAAATAAAAAATAAACAATAAAATATAAAACAGCTTAGCAGTCCCCAAGATAAGTGACATTTGAGAGAACGGGTGGAGGGAGGGGAGGGAGGACTCAGCAATGTAATAAACGTCGGGCACCGCTCCCCGCTGACCGGTTATTGACAGGCTGACGGGTTATGACGCTCAACCGGTTCTCAACAAATATCCTCCACACCACGGCACTATGTCATTGATCAACGGCAATATTCACTTTATTCATTATTTTACCATCCACCAGATCACAATACCTTCGCCATTGTCACTGTGCTAGTTATCCATTGAATCGTGTATTACTTTCTTCATAATTTTACCGACCGCTGTACCGAATACCATTGCCCTTGTAGTTATTTGTTAATCATGTAATTTACTATCTTTTCATGATTTAATTGACCTCCACTGGTATATCAATTTACCATCCATAAATGTTCAATATCCACGCCACTGTGCTACATTTCATAAGTGTCAAATACTGTACTCCTTTACTAATTTATCACCTACCAATATCCTCAAGAGTCAACACCATTCCATTATATATTTCATCAACTGTCATTCACTTCTGTTATTTAGCTACCAACCACCAGTTCTCAATACCCTTACCTAAGTACTATTAATTCACTGTTCCACTATTACCAACAAATACCCAACACCACTGCACTACATCTTTTATTAACTGCGTAAATTTCTTCCGTACTTTCACCTTCAATTTTCTGGACCTATATTTATCATGTGCCGTATTTTCTAGTTCTTCATTAATTTCCCCCTTCAACATTCTGGACGAAAACCATCAGAGGACTGGCAGGCAATTTATGAACTACATTTTTAGGGTAAGAGCAAAACAAGACTATGAATGTGTGTGAATGTCTATTTCATTGTTTGGCCACTATTTATTTATATATATACTTTTTGTTTGTGTGGGTGTGTGTGTTATAATATATAAATCTTACCGACGCTTTCAATATGATTAAGTGTTTCTATAATCTGCACTGACCGAATTTAGTCATCTTATTGAACTTGGGCATGATCTTAAGGGTCTAAATTGATTCAAGTAACTCCTTCAGCAGATCGAACCCTTCATTTTATGCTAGCGAACAAAACATTATTTATGCAGGTCAGTGATGACTGCTCAGAGAAAGGTTTATTATATATTTTTAATAATCTTTCCCTATCCTGTTCTTTTTCATCCATTTCTCTTCTCACCACAGCTTATAATATATATTTACTCTCATCCCTTTTATCTACTCTGTTCCAATCTCCCTTTAATCTCTTCTATCTTATCCTTCAATTATACTTGCATCTTCTTTACATTCTCTTCCCTCCCACTCTTTCCATCTACCCACATTCCTTTATATCTTCCCTGCTTTCTCTTCTATTATCTTTCCCTTTTCATTAATGCCTTGCAATTTCTTCTCTCATTCATTCTTCCCCTCCACATCCAACTCTCACCGTTTGTCACCCTCTTCCCATCCACTCGCTCAAAACAAGTGATAACCAACCTCAAGTTCTCATAACTTGATTTGCCCTCCGTCACTCACTTCATTTTCCTCATTGACCTCTCCTTTCCTTCTCCACTTTTCTATCTTCTTTCCTGCTTCACGCTTTCCTTCTCACTTCTCTCTCGTTTCTTCCCATTTATCTCTTTCCTTCCTACTTTTCTCCTTCCCTCCTCAATCTGGTTTTATCTTTCTTCATCCACTTCTCTTCTTTCTTCTTTTTCTCTCCTCTCCTCTACTCTACTTTCCTTCTCTCCTCTCCTCCACTTTCCTTCTCTCCTCTCCTCCACTTTCCTTCTCTCCTCTCCTCCACTTTCCTTCTCTCTTCTCCTCCACATTCCCCCCCCCCCCCCCCCCTTCCCACTTTGCACCCCACACAAAAAGGCTAAACAACCTATAATTACCATGGCTTAATTACTGCTTTCCTTTACTCCCTTGTTGTAAGCTAAACTTCCCTTCCTACACTCAATTTTCTTTCATTTATTCCCTCATTTTTTGTATAGCTCCCGCCATATTTTGTGTTCTTCACCCCTCAATTCTCTTTTCCTTCTCCCTACCTTTTTTCTTATTTCCCTCCTCCCCTTTTCTAACTTTTATGTCAATTCCTGTTCATTCTTCCTTTCTTGCATGTCACTTTTCTCCACCCCCCTCCCTCCCTCTCTCTCATTTCTCATCTTTCTCCCTCCTCCCTGCTTCCAAAGTCACCCCTCCCCTTTCTCCCTCCTACCTTCTTCCAGTCATTACCCAGACCCAAACTCGCGGATTAATTACCCTCTCTTGTTTTTCACGTTCCCCCTCCTATACTATTTCTCCTTCTCCATTTTCATTATGCTTTCCAATTAAGATGCTAGACTTCACTAATTACACCATAAACACATCATCTCATCTTGCTCATTTCTATAATATATTCTGGCAATCCTTCGCCAGTTCATTGTTTTTCTTTCAATCTCCTTCCCGTTTTGTTACTATACTCAGTTTATTTTCAGCCGAGGGTAAATTGCCATGTACACTCGACCAAAAAACAATCTTTACACCAACCCTCTAAACATTCTGGAAGTGGGTCGAAATCTTATGATAATACCCACAGACGTATGTTTCACCCAATTCATTCCGTTCACACTAGATTATTTACAGCTCACCAGTGTCAAGATTTTTTTAGGTCGAGTGTACCTATCTTCATTACTCAGTTAGTACGAAGATTTTGTAGCAAAATTTATTGTTAATTGTGAAAGCTTGGCATTAATATGACTTGGATATACTGCTCTTATCTCTTGTCTTTCTAAAGTTTTTGAAACTATTCTTGCTTCCAAATTTCTTAAGCATTTCTCTTCTCATAATCTGCTCTCAGATCGCCAGTATGGCTTCCTTAAGGGTCGCTCTACTGGTGATCTTCTTTCATATCTTACTAACTCTTGGTCATCCTCCTTCCGGGACTTTGGTGAGACTTTTTCTATTGCACTAGACATATCGAAAACCTTCGATAGAGTCTGGCATAAATCTTTAATTTCTAAACTACCCTCCTTCGGTTTCTATCCCTCCATCTGTGCCTTTGTCTCTAATTTCCTTTCCGGCCGTTCCATAGCCGCGGTTGTGGACGGCCATTGTTCACTTCCTCACCCTATAAACTCCGGTGTTCCTCAGGGCTCTGTCCTATCTCCTATTCTCTTTCTAATTTTTATAAATGATCTCCTTAACTGTACCTTAATTCCCATCCATTCATACGCAGACGACTCAACCTTACACTACTCCATTAGTTTTTCAGAACGCCCCAGCCAGCAATCCCTCAACGACAAACGTAATGAAGCCATAGAACTCTTAAATTCTGATCTAAATACTATTTCCAATTGGGGCAGAGAAAACCTTGTTAACTTTAATGCTTCCAAAACCCAATTTCTCCATCTATCTACCCGTCAGGATCTCCCAGCGGACTATCCCTTATTCTTCAACAATACAAAAATCAACCCTTCATCTTCTCTCAATATTCTTGGTGTCTCTTTTTCTTCTGCTCTCATTTGGAAGGACCATATTACCAGTCTTGCTAAGGCAGCCTCCCAGAAGCTGGGTGTTCTCAACCGCCTTAGGGGTTCTTTTCCCCTGCACAGCTTCTTGCTCTGTACAGGGGCATAGTGCGCCCTTGTATTGAGTATTGTTCACATGTGTGGGGAGGTTCCTCTCACACCGCTCTCCTAGACAAAGTTGAAAGGAAGGCCTTTCGTATCATTAACTCCCGTCCACTCACCAACTCTCTGCAATCTCTCTCTCTCCGCCGCAATGTTGCATCTCTCTCGCTATTCTATCGCTACTATAATAATCAGTGTTCCTCAGAGCTATCCCAGTGCATACCACCTCCTTTACGTAGGGCACGTGGTACCCGTCTTGCAACTCAATCCCACCCCTACTCTGTGCAACTCTCCAACCCAAGAGTGAAACGTTACTCTCAAACTTTCTTCTACTCAACATCTGAGCTCTGGAACTCTCTCCCAGAATCAGTCTTTCCCTCTTCCTATGACTTAAATTGCTTCAAACTCCGTGTGTCCAGGCATTTTGGCTCGAAGTCCCTTGATTTTGGCCCTGTCACTCTTTCAACTATGGGGGAGGCACTCGCTATAGGCAGTTATGCCTTTTGCCTCCCTCAATCACATAAAAAAAAAAAAAAAAAAAAAAAAATTAGTTTCATAATTTTCCATTCATTATCGGGAAATTTGCTGCTAATAGATTCAGTTTATCATTAGTTGGAAAAATAATAGATCAGTCATATCCTCCTTCAATTAAATTTCTTCTCTAACTGCTCCTCCCTCTCACACTCCCCTTTTCCTTAACTACTCGGCCTTCGCTATTCCCCACTCCCACAATCATTATCTGCTTCTTATTTCATGCTTTAGTTCTCTACATCCCTTGCATGCCTCTCTTCAGTTTCCTTCTACCTCCATCTCTATATCCTACTCCTCTCCTTTGATTCCTCCCTTCCACCTTTCTCTCAACTTTTTCTCGAGCTCCGGCTATCCTTCTCTCTCTCAACACAAAAATACCAAACCTGATATTCCCCCCGGGCTCAATTCGGGAGTTAATCCCGTGTATTTCTCGAGCCAGTGAGGTTCAAACTGAGCGACGGGAGATTAGCTAGACTAATGGGTAAATCACTGCATATTGGAACGCAGCATTAGAATCAGTACATAAGAACATAAGAAAATGGGAGTCTGCAGAAAGCCGATTGGCCTAAGCAAGGCAGAACAGTAATACTGTATTTTGCTTTAATATTATATCTGATGAATAATAACTTTATGTAGATTGAAGGGGGAACTATGGCATTTAAAGCGTTATTTCCAAATAGCAATTTTGATAAGTGCTTTTGCCTTTGTATTGTGTCCTCCCTGTTTTTGGTTTGTTTAATTTGCAAGTTTTACATTATAACACCAAGAAATACGGCCAGAATCTTGAATAACGTATAAATCTTCTACCGGATTATAATACTTGTGATGTATGGTAGGCTACTGGCTTTTGTAACAGGTCAGTAATTATTAATATACTAAATCTGAACATATAGCTATATATATTCAAAATATCAACCCCTTCATGACATGGGTATTAAAATATTTATATGGTACAGGAATAGAATAGTATATCTATTAACAATATACTGTATAGTATATAATATACTGTAATTGATTCCTTCAAATTAACCTTATCTATCTCAAATTGCAAACGACAATTCTCTCTTTCGGACAAATTGGAGAGACCAATGTCCATAAGTGTGTTGGTGTCGTTCCTTAGGCTGCCTGGCCAAACAGCCCCGCAGGGTTTTAATTTCCAATGGTGTTAAATTTGCATGTTTGTTTATTTTGCAAGTTTTACATTATATTTATAGTTCTTTTATTTATAAATTATTATTTTACTTGAGCGTTGTTTCCACATAGCGATTTTGATTAGTTATTTTGTCTTTTTACCATGTTCGTATACGTTTTGGTTTGTTTATTTTGCAAGTTATACATTATAATAATACACCTTACTTTTACAAACTTTAACCTTACGCAGGTAACACACAAATAATTTTGTCCTTAACTATTATCATCACCACTGGTCTGGCAGCTTATGAAGTAAACTTTTTAACAATTCTGTAAACTAAATTAATCTATCTACTGTCTAGTTTCCGATACAAATCAAAAACATCCCAGTAATATTGCTAAAAGCTCTGATGTGAAAGACCAGGATGATAGTCTAAACAAGGTATTAGGTGTCACGATATTTATCTCTATCTTGGGGGGGGAAAAAAAAAAAAAAAATTAGTCTGAACCAAATACCTAGGCTAATTCTAATGCCATGGATCTGACTGACATGTTTTTCCGTAATAAAATTTTAATAATTTTATCACAACTTTCAACCAGCTCGGTTTCTAATTTTCAGCCACATTAGCCTAATTATCAAATCCATCCCAATTTCCGGGGATTAAATTTTCGCCCTCCCTCTCCACACTCCCGCATCGGTTCATCCTAATTTTCCGTGGGTGGGTTTCGCCGGGTTTTCTCTCCCAGTCCAATTTGGCGGGTTTGGTGGCATTAACCGTGAGAGGAAATATGAGGGTCAACTGCACCGGGGCCTCTCTGTAACACGGGCCTCCTGAAATGGCTGAATAATTAACAAACAAAAGCCAGGGTGTGCCATGGAGAGGGAGGGGGGTGGCAGGGGATTAAGTGAGAGAGAGGGGGGGGGGGGGAAAGAGAGAGAGTATAAAGAGTGAGGAGTAGATTAAAGAGCAGAGTGCAGAGTATTGAACCAAGAGTAGTTAATAAAATGAAGAGTAAAGAGTGTAGAGGGAGTGTGTAAAGGGGAGGGGGATGGACAAGGAAAATATTATGTAAGTGTGAATGTGAGTGAAAGAATGAGAAATTGAACGAGAGATAGATAGATAGATAGATAGTGAGAGTGAGAGAGAGAGAGAAAGAAGGGGGGGGGGGTTAGAGTTTGAAAGAGAGGGATAAATACTGGATGGAGAGGCTCAGGAGTAAGTTTGTAAGGGTCAATGAGGGAGTAAAAAAGTAAACAGGGAAAGACCTAGAAAAGAATGAGGAAAGAAAAAAAGGAAAAGAAAATGAGAAAAATGGAGAAGGAAAGGTAAAGATGAGAAAGAGAAAAGCAGACAAAAGAGAAGAAGAAATAGATGAGAGAAACGAGAAGAGAGGACAAGAGAAAATATAAGAGAAGAGGGAAGGGGAAAAAAGGGAAGAGGAAATGAGAAAAAAGGGAAGAGGGGAAATGAGAAAAAAGGGAAGAGAGGAAATGAGAAAAAAACGAGAAGAGAGGAAAGGAGAGAAAAAAGAGAGGAAAGAAGAAAATAGGAGAAAAAGAGAAAACAATAAGAACAACGAACAAATTATAAAAAGTCTCAGAAAGAAAAGAGAAAACAAGCAAGGTAAAGAGAAAGCAAGGAAATAAGAGAAAGTAAAGAGAAAGCAAGCAAGATAAAAAAAAAGTAAAGAGAAAGCAAGCAAGGTAAAGAGAAAAACAAGAGAAAGCAAGCAAGATAAAAGAAAAGCAAGCAAGGTAGATAAATAAAAGAAAGCAAGCAAGGTAAAGAAAATAGAAAGCAAGCAAGATAGAGAAAGAAAAGCAAGCAAGATAAAGAAAGAAAAGCAAGCCCGGTACGATGCATTGAAATATGAGCATCGCAGAGAAACAAGAGGTAGGAGGAAAGAACGGAGCCGCACAGATCATGGGCCGGAACGACAGAAATGGCCCAAGTTTGCCGGGAGAACGAGTGATGAAGGCGAAAAGTGGGGGCAGTGGAAGTGTGTGTGTGGGGGAGGAGAGTAAGGAGAAAGAGAGCGGAGAGTAAGGAGAAAGAGCGGAGAGTAAGGAGAAAGAGAGCGGAGAGTAAGGAGAAAGAGAGCGGAGAGTAAGGAGAAAGAGAGAGGAGAGTAAGGAGAAAGAGAGAGGAGAGTAAGGAGAAAGAAAGAGCAAAGAAAGAGAAGAGAGAGTAAGGAGAAAGAAAGAGAGAATGAGAGTGGAGAGCAAGGGGAAAGAGAGTAAGGAGCAGAGAGAGGGAGAGAAAAGAAGAGGGAGAGGAGAGTGAGAGCGGAGAGAGGAGAATGAGAGAAGGAGAGAAGGGAGAGAAGAGAGAGAGGAAAGGAAGAGGAGGAGAAGAGAGAGATAGAGGAAAGAGGGAGAGGGAGAGAGAGAGAGAGAGGGAGAGGAGAGAGAGA
Source organism: Paralithodes platypus (assembly GCA_032716605.1). NCBI lineage: Eukaryota > Metazoa > Arthropoda > Malacostraca > Decapoda > Lithodidae > Paralithodes > Paralithodes platypus. Next base: position 56,044,507 of record CM064482.1, on the reverse strand, counting down.
GAGAGAGAGAGGGAGAGGAGAGAGAGAGAGAGAGGAGAGAGAGGAGAGAGAGAGAGAGAGAGAGAGAGGAGAGAGAGAGGAGAGAGGAGAGAGGAGAGAGAGAGAGAGAGAGAGAGAGGAGAGAGAGAGAGAGAGAGAGAGAGAGAGAGAGAGAGAGAGAGAGAGAGAGAGAGAGAATCTACTGTAGATAATACAGGTATAAACTACATAGGTAGGCTATGAATACTTGAAGGAAGGTTTAGGAAATCTGTTTGATAAATAGAATGGTGATGTATGGTGGTGTTGGAAGGATTCACCAAACATCAATTTACATGGGAACTTTGGAAAGGAGAGTTGAGAAGTTTGAGTGTGAGCCAACAAGTATAGGTCTGACATTGGGTTGGCTAATAGCTTTTAGTCACTAATTGATTAGTTTTAAAATAGTTACAGGAATCTTATTATATTAAAAAATACAGTATGTACATAGAATATATAAGTTATGGTACCGTTTCCTTTTATTTTCAAAATTAGACTTTACTTTCTGTAACTAGTGTCATGCATTCAGTCAAGTTAATAGCAACAAATATGGTAACCATTGACATATACTTGTACAGTATATATGGAATTACCCTGTCTGGAAAAGTGCAGGTGAGGGAGTGATAGATACTATGCTACAGGACAACGAACCTTGTTAAAATTATCATGGCCACCACCATTTATTTCAACAGATGTACTTTTTTTCATCATCTATATTACAGTACAAAACTACATACGGTATAAACCACAACTGAGGGGACTCAATAGGAACAAAGCCGGTATCACACGAGAACTTTTATAGTCAACATTCGATGATCAACAACATTTTGGCAACATTTCTGGACTATTTTGCACTGGTATCGGGAACTAGACTGATGGTAGATGAATTTAGACGACATAAATAATCTAAATGTTGACCTCATATGCTGCCAGACCAGCGTTGAGGATAAATGTTGAGGGAAAAAACGCTTGTGTGATACCGGCATAACCCAATTGTATATCGAGGGAGACCTGTATATGGTTTACTGGTTGGGTTGTTCCAGTCACCAAAGGTCTTGATAAACGTACCTGAAGGAGAAGAGCGTCCTGAAGATCCGCCCTGAGAAGCCACGGATGATCCGTTCATGTGGTCGCCAACTGTTACCCCGTCCATCTTAAGATCGCCCTTCACCAGCCCCACACTGCCGGCTGCAACAAAAAATAAATACATAAAAACACAGCTCTTTCTTAAGCTTAGAAAGTTGACAACTGTATAAACATGTATGCTCAACTGCTGAACATAAGCAAAATATCGTTAACCAGAATGTGCCAATTACAGTACATAAAATTAACTATACAAAATAATTAAGAATGAACATAATTAGCAAAATTTGCCAATACAATACAAGTGTACAACATATTGTAATCCTTTGTAAAAACAATGATTACATGAGTGTGTTGAGACAACCCGGCACTTACAACAAAACTTTAAAAATGGAGAAATGGTTATTGTCAGTAAACCAAATGATAATATTAGTGTGTTTCTGCAACTTCCGTCTGTACTTCACCGGCTCCAGCGGCCGTCATCTGTCCGGTAATGCGTACACTAAATTATACATCCCCTGTCCCATTCCACCCTTATTTCTCTGGAGACCGGTTAATTAAATGGATTGATTACACACCTTAATTGCCTACAGTGAGATTAATTGCTCCAGCCTGTAACCTATATGGTATCCAAATAGTGTCCTAGCAACATACCATACATAATGAATGTAATACGGTACTATACAGAATAATAACATTTAATGTGATTGTGTCTAGTATTAAATGCCTCAATACTAAATAGCTACTGTACTGTATTACTATGAAAAATACTGTACAGGTTTCAACACCACACATTAATGCTCATACATATGGTACCGGTACTGTACCAGTACCGTACTGTACAGTAATTTCAGGTCTGTCTTGTAATAGCATCAATATACTGAACACTTACTACTTATTGCAATACCACAAGGATAACCATGCATATAGATCTAGTGTCCTAATTGCTGATGTTTTTGTTGTTTCAGATTATCCCACTGGTGGCCATAATGGGGGTAGCCATTATTGGAGTGTCTGGCTTCTGTGGCTACGCTCTCTTGCAGAAAACTGATGTCAAGTAAGTATAAAATACCAACTCTCACTATCATTCCTTGAAAATATTATGGACAATAAGACTTAGTAAAAGCACCGTTGGAGCCTTTGAGGACGAGCACTTTGATAACATTTCACAAATAGCTTCAGGCATACTTATTTGTGACCCCAAGAAGCTACAGTACCTGTGATACTTTGTCAATAAAGTGCTCCTCCTCAAATGGTGTGTCTATTCAATCTGTCAGCTTTTCGGAGTTCACTGTTGGTTGCCTAGGCCTATATACATTACAAATAGCAATACTGTATATTTGTATTTATTTTACTGTGTTGGAGTTTCAGTGAAGTTTTAGAAAAGGCGTGTTACTGAAAAGGTTGTTTTTGTAGCATGTTCTTTATAATGTGGTTAGTGTGTGTTGGTAAGAATAGTCAAGAGCTTAATTGCTACACTCCCATTTGAATCTGTACCGAACCCGAACAGGATAACCCAATGTTTTATAACTATATCCCAGCTGCTTCAGAACTTGGCCCCTTAATGGTTCAAAGATTAAAGTGTGTGCTTATTATGGCCGACAACTGTTCAGTACTGTGGTAGGCCCAGGTTGAGTAATGTTATGAAGAAAGTTCCGTGACTTCCCGAGGGAACACAACTTTGTCCAGGCTTTAAAACTTTGACACTAAGAAAGTCATCCTTAATTTATGGCATCCTCCCTACCCCTCTTATTTTTTGTACTCCTAAGGAAGGAGCCATGGATAACTTTTTAGTGATCTTATAACTTTTATATAAATGGATGACAACTAAGCTCTCATAAGTTTCTTGTAGCTATTATAAAGTATGTAGGGTACGGTACCGGCAATGAAAAAAATATATACGGATTATATTTATATTTATGGAGAGTAAGAGGGTGGTGAAGAGAGTAGTGAAGGAAAGTAAGAGAAGAGTAGATGAGGAATTTGGAAGGAATCTGAGTGTAAAATGGAGGGAGAGTAAGAAACTGTTCTGGAAAGAAGTCAAGAAAGTTAGGGAAGGTAGCAAGGGAAACAGTAAGGGTGTGAAAGATAAGAATGGGAGAATGCTAGCCGAGAAGCAAGAGAGAGTCGAAAGATGGAGGGAGTACTTCAGTGAGTTGCTAAATGAAAGGAATGAAGAGCCAGCAAACATAGCTGGATATGGTATGGGAGGGAGAGAAGAGAAGTAGTGGAGGAGGAGGTGGGGATCAGGAGGTCAGAAGTGTGGGAAGCCATGAAAAGAGTGAAGTTGGGGAAAGCACCAGGAACAGATGGAGTGTGTGGGGAAATGTTGAGGTATGGTGGTGAGATAGTGATAGAATGGGTATGGAAAATGTGCAAACTAGCATGGGAGAAGGGGAGTGCACCCGATGACTGGAAGACTGGCATAATAGTCCCCCTATATAAGGGCAAAGGGGAAAGAGGAGTGTGTGGTAACCACCGAGGAATATGTCTTCTAAGCGTAGTAGGGAAGGTATACAGTAGGGTAGTGATTGAGAGAGTGAGAGTGAGAACGGAGAAACGGATAGGCGACGAGCAGGGAGGTTTTAGGAAGGGAAGAGGATGTGTAGATCAGATTTTTACCCTGAATTGTGTTGTGGAGAAGTATCTGGAGAAGAAACAAAAGGTGTATGTTGCCTTTATGGACTTGGAGAAGGCCTATGACAGAGTGGATAGAGAAGGTTTGTGGAAAGTACTTAGAATATACGGAGTAGAGGGCAAGTTGCTGAAAGCAGTGAAGAGCATGTATGAGGGTGCAAAGGCGGCAGTACGTGTGGAGAGTGAGCAGAGCGAGTTCTTTGACCTGAATGTTGGTTTGAAACAGGGGTGTGTGATGTCCCCGTGGTTGTTTACTGTATATATGGATAGAGTTATGAAAGAAATACTATCAAGAGCAGTGGATGTTGGTGTATCGCTGAAAAGGGAGGGAATTGAGTGGAAGCTACCTATACTGCTGTTTGCGGATGATACAGTTCTGATGAGTGATAATGAATGGGAGTTGCAGGGTCTGGTAAATGAGTTTGGAACAGTGTGCGAAAAACGGAATTTGAAGGTAAATACGGGGAAGAGCAAGGTTATGGTCTTCGAAAGGGGTGAAGTTACAGAGTGTGAGGTGAAGCTGAACGGTCAGGCTATGGAGATCGTCAACTCTTTTAAGTATCTGGGCAGTGTGTTGAGTAAAGATGGGACTATGGATGAAGAGGTGCGGGAGAGGGTACAACAGGGGAAGAGGGTTGTAGGAACGCTAAAAGCAGTAACAAGAAATAGGGTGGTCAGTATGGAAGTGAAGAAGTCCTTGCATGACAGTGTGGTAATCCCGACACTGACTTACGGAAGCGAAGCATGGACGTTGGTTGAGAGACTCAGACCAAGAGTGAGAGCAGTGGAAATGAATTACTTAAGGAGTGCGTGCGGAGTTACATGGAGGGATAGACAGACTAATGAGGAAGTAAGAAGGAGGTGTGGTGTGGAGGTAGATGTGCTGGAAAGTGTGAAAAGGAACAACTTGAGATGGTTCGGCCATATGGAACGTATGGAAAGCGAGAGAATGACTAAGAGGGTGTACGAGAGCGAGGTGGAGGGACAGAGGGGGAGAGGTAGACCGAATATGAGGTGGAAGGGTGGAGTGAGGAACTACATGAACGAAGGCGGTGCTGGTTGGGGGGAGGGGCGTCGACTGACTGGGGACAGAGGTGCATGGGGGCGGTTCGTTCGTGGCCACCCCTTCGGGGATCACGGCGTCAGGCAATAGATAGATAGATAGATTTATGTACTGTAGGCTATATATAAAAATAAAATTAAAAATCCACCACTGCACAAATATCTTCACACAAAAATCCAAACACTCCACCACTAATTTTCACTCCAACACATACACAGTATACTAACACTAATTAGTATCCAGTACACTCCACAACTCTCTATAGTCTGTTCATTCTAGGTTGGGCAGAAATTGTCAAATTGTAACCTATATCCTCTCATAACTCAAAAAGGACTAGAGTAATAAAGCTAATATTTCTACCAAATAGGAAGACTTTGTTAGGGAATAGGTGTGGAAATTGACAGCTCATTTGCTCTAGCCATTTTTGAGTAATAGAGGTTAGAGGTTACGATTTCTGCCCAACCTAGAATGAACGGACTATAGTTATAACAACATTAGCACACTCTACCTAGCATCTATCCACTTCTCTATCGGCGACGTGCGTTTAATTTGATTAAAGCTATATTTAGACAATTTTGTGCAGTTTAAGAAGGATATGTGGTAGTAAAATGGGTGAGATAGTGTGAAGCCTGTTAAATGCTGTAAGATTTTTTTAAACTGAATAAAATAGCCTAGTCTAATAGTAGCTTATTTTTAAAGATACAAAGACGTCGCTGATACAACACACCCTAATACCCCACTACAAACTTTTACAGCAACTCCGCACCATAATCTAATAGCTGTGAATTGGTTAAGTTAATTAGGCCTAGGTGAGGACTTGGAGTGTTTATGCTCATTTAGGAGTGGTTGTATTAAAGTTTAGGTTTGGGGCTTTTAAGGATTTGGTTGGGTTTAATGAAGTTATAATTTAACTGGCTTCAATAGCATAAATTACATTGGGAGTTCATTAAGTTTAGGATGGATAGGGGTATGGTATGGTTCAATTCAATTAGACAATACTGTACTTTGATATTTGTCATGTTTAAGGTAATTATCAATAATACACTTGTGGGGCCCACGTCTCTTCAACAAACTCCCACGGCGAATAAGAGACATGAGGGACGTCTCGTTAGACAACTTCAAGAGAGCCCTCGATGTCGAACTGCAAAAAGTGCCAGACGAGCCCATCCTTGCAAGGGAGCGAGCTGTCGCTTCAAACAGTCTACTGCACCAGATCACCACCCATAACGAGGGGCGTCGCGCTCCTTGGTGCCGCTAGAAGAGTGGCGAACACATCAAAAGGTATAGGTAAGAGGTCGAGAATGAGTATTATCAACCCAAACCTTAAAAATCCTGTACTCTTATATATCAATAAATGTTGTACATAAATATGCTGTGGGAAGAATTAAAAAAAAATGTAATTCAAAATATTGATATTTAGGAGAATCCTAAGGAAGGTTGATAATATTCAAGGACACTAGTGCGACGTTATGAGAAACAATTTATTAGAGAAAATAGGCACCAATAGATTCGCCATATTTTTCTCCATATAGTCTGCATGGAGGATTTTCGTTATCAACAAATTGAAAAATACCCACTTCACAGACAAATACACCAAAAATCTAAGTCAAAGCGGGGGTGTGGGGACGGCAGCCCCCACCTATAATACTAGGATAGGTTAGGTAAGGTTGTCGGCTTTTTGCAGACTCCCATTTTCTTATGTTCTTATGTTAGGTTAGGCTAATGTCCTTTCAAAGGGGTATAGGCTAGTAAACACTAGGATAGCCTATACCCGGTCAGAGGTAAGACAAAGAAGAAGAGTCCTGCAGTAGTCTCCTTGAATGCTACCGGAGGAAGGTTATGTTAGCTTTTCTTTTTTTGATATTCTAAAGCTAGAATAAGTTAAAATTAAATAAAACTATTTAATTTTCTCCCACAGTATTTGTATGTGGGTACGGTATAGGCCTATAGGCTACATAGCCTAGAAGTGTAACGGTATCCTGAAAGTCTGGGCAAAAATGTATCAGTAAAACCAGAGTGTAGGCCTAGGCTATTAGCCTAATGAAAAAATACCAGGGCCAAATCAGTGATATGTTGGTTTCTCTTTCAACTACTTATATTAAACTTGAGAAGAGGGTGAAACTGTGATGAAATACCAGTATGGAAAAATATATATGAAAATTAGATTAGGCCTAGGCTATAAAGCAAGAATTCAAAGGCTAGGCTGATTATTAGAACAAAACAGATTTTCAGCACAAAATCATAGCCTAATATAGCACAACACATACGGTACACAAATTACCAGTAATTAATATTATATAACCAAGCATTTCACTCAAAGGCATTCAATTCACAAAATAAGAGATCTGGTAATATAAAGCCATTCACATTTTCAATCCCAAAGGTTTTCCACTCACAAAAATGGTAATATAAAAGTCAGCAGCTCTTTTCAACTCACACAAAAATGACTAGAAGGCAGAAAAGAGCCACTGGAGACAGCTTCAGACAGGACACGGGTCCAGGGTGACAGACAGCAGGGAAATGAAGGGAGGAAGAAGCTAAGCCAACTTTTTAAACCCTCCCGCGAAGCCATTCAAAACGTGTAGGGCGGGCGGGGGGGGGAAGGTGGAGGGAAGGAACTTGTGAGGCTGCTTTCACCCCCTCTTCCACCTTCCTTCCTACACCTCCTCACTTCATTACTGCTAGACCTCATAAACTATAACCCCAGTCGACCCTCATTCCTGTATTTCCCATAAAAAACCAAGCAAGACACTTTTAGCCTAGCTGCCTAGGCCTATTAATGTTTATAGTTATTAGGCCTACATACCTAGGTTCTAGTACCTAATTTAACGTTAAACTAGACATTATAGCACACTACATTCACAGATACTTATAAATAACTAGAGAACGTACAGTTTGTGAAATATACGATAGTAATGCAATTCGACCATCAAAACATAAACAAACTCCACGCGGCCACACAAGGGCCAAGAAATAGGATTCAAGTGTCAAACTGTCAATTTATGGTCCGTGGCACTAAAACCTCTCTCACCCAAGTAGTTCCGATTCCTAATGAAGTCAGCAAGTCCCCCTGCAGGTGTACGGGGGTTCCTGAAGACTGAAGCACCCGTGTAGAGGTTGATTGTGCGTAGCCTGTTCAATTCTGACTCGGCCGCCATGACTGCGTCAGTGCGTTGCTAAATGACTAGATTCGCGAGTCTTATGTTTCATACCCGACCCTCATAATCATCATGTATTTGGCAGAGGTGGGCTATCGTATAATGACTTTCACTATTTTGCAAGCCTTTGTGTTTTGTTATTTAGTTAAACATCTACACTGTATATATTATAGTGTACTGTATACCAGTGACTTCACAAATATAAAAAACATATAAATCATTGTAGCCTATAGCGAAAAAGAAACTCGTTGAGCCCATTCCCTTGAGAGACGCTGACACACGGCATTACTGAAGATGTTAGGTGTTAATGCAGATATTATAATTACTATACGATCCATAATTATACGCAGTACCTGCGTCGCCTTAGTATTTAAAGATGAACTACAGGGATGAACGAAAAAACGAAGATTAATGCAGGGTCATAACTTTGCATGCATATACTGTAATATTCATATGGGCAATATCGATATAATTCCATTAAACTCCAGAAAAAAATACTAGTATATAATGTCGTTGGCAACTCGGCGATCAGCTGGACAAGACTTATTTCAACTGCTCAGTGACCGACTGACCGTAGTGACTATTTTTTTTTTTCGTAGTGACGCCATTGTATGGAGAGCAAGTAAACAAGACATGCGGTCCTGCTGTCCGGTCTGTTTTTCGTAATTAATATCTTTCAATTCAATACTCAAGCTCTGCTAAAGATCAAACAACGTCCTGAAGATGTGGTGCACATCAAGAAATAATCCCATCTCACCAACAATAAACATAGGCCTACAGGTAGGCTAGTGTTTATGAGTGTTTTATCCTGGTCCAGAATCTATGGAGGTCGGCTGTAAGGCCTATTTATTAATGATAGTATCGTTTGCTGTTCAATTTATATATCGCGGTCCCTTGACCAGACAGTGGTGAAGCCAAATGTTGAGCTGAGCTGTAAACATGCATACAATTTATAAGTGTCTCGCTTAAAAAAACCGCAGATTCACCAGTTCGGGAATCGGGAGAGTCTGTACGCCCCCACATTCCTTACCCCCTGCGCATGCGCGAAAATGTAAGCCCTTAGCTAGATTAGGTGACTGGACGACTCTGCCCACTTTAGGACAACTCGGCCACGACGGCGATACAACTCGGCCCATTATTTGAGACAGCTCGGCCCCATGTTTTGTTAGGTTAGGTTAAATTTCTTTCGTCGTACTGGAGACAATGAAGCATACAGTATATGTACTGTATTTACAAAATACATCCTACCGATATTTAAAAATACCACACCGATCGTCAGAAATCGATCGAGCTGTCTCAAAGCAGATGGGCCAAGTTGTCTCGTAATTAACACGGGGCCGAGCTGTCTCGTTTTTACTGGGCCGAGCTGTCTCGCCGTGGGCCGAGCTGTCCCGTGGGCCGAGTAGTCTAGCATTCTTAGATTAGATTAACCTAACAATATAAGGTCAATATACAGGAGCCGCAACAATATAGGTAGCAAATTTCTAATGATAGTTTTGGGTTCCTATCATCATATGCTTCAGTTCTATATACTTTTTATCCCCGGGAGAAAAAAAAAGAAATCTTTGAATTTAAAAAAAAAAATAGGCCTATGGATTTTTTTTTTTTTTTTTTTTCATTAACCTAACCAAAAAACCTAACCTAACCTAATCTAATAGCCCCCAAATACATTTAGGTTAGGTTACGTTAGGTTAATAAAAAAACAAAAAATCCCAAGATTTTTTTTCCCCCGGATAAAAAGCATATAGAAATGAAGCATATGATGATAGGAACCCAAAACTACCATTATAAATGTGCTACCTTTATTGTTGCGTCTCCTGTATATTGACCCAGTTACGTCATGGTAAACACGCCAGTTCGCGCCACATAAAATAACTTAGACAAACTATATTTCTATATTGTTAGGACACATTGATGAAAGTTCTTCAGTATCATATACCTAAAACCAAGCAGATCCCAATGGACAGTGTAGTTTGAATAGGTTTCATCCCTGGAATTCACCTTTAAAATCCCTACCAAGTCGTCTTTGTGGTTGTTTCCTGGTGATTCAAGTTTTTGGACCATGTTTGGGAAAATCGAAATAAGCAACTTGAATCTGACACGCGATTTTGAAACCGCTAAATTCAAGTTGTATGCATAGTTTTGGCGAAAATAATGTGACATGGTATTCTATAGGTCATATCAAGTTATCAAATTTCAGTTCAGCATTTGTTTACAATAATTATATTGGCCTTCGCTCTGCCGCCCCCCCCCCCCCTCCCTCCCCCCCTCGCTCTCTGTCTCTCTCATTACGTAATATAATCCTCATGCGGGCAAACTCTTCCAGTATGCTACTTATCTTAATTATATTATTTATATTCGAAAGTAGTTCTTATAAAGGCCAAACTTTGAAAACATTACAGTAATATAAACTTCTCAGCTGTCAAAACGTCAGTTATTTTATAAGGTAGGGAATATTTATAAGCGCATCAGAAGTTTTACGGCTAACGAGCCATTGAGAGAGAGAGATACTTTATTTATACAATTCGCCAAACTTTTATTAGATTATCAATATCAGACATTAGTCTTACTCAAGGCTACATTTGCACTGCCACTCAACCATATGCGTAGATAATAAGTTCACGATATCTTTAACCTGTATTATCGATAATTGGAAGATAACAACCCATATTCTGTCAGTTGTCCTAGAGGTGGTGTAATTCGGAACTTACGATTTTATCACTAATTATTGACAATATTCATGCCGATTCCCGGTTAACTATACCCAAACTATACTAAAATATACTACGGAACTATAGCCAAATTTAGCTTAGATAAGGTTAGGTTAGGATAGGTTATGTTGGGTTAGCTAAGTTCATTTAGAGGTGATGTGGGGTTGAAGTAATTGGGTGTTTGTTGCACATGAAACCCACAACAATCCAGTATATATTAATCTATTTTATTAATTTCACTCCAATCCCAAACACCTCCCAAAGAAATTAATGAAAGCATGTGATCCACCGGGATTCGAACCTGGGTTACCACATACTGATTTTTAAAACTCTAACCATACACCATCAAGACAGTTATAACGGTAATATAATTATCATTTTGACTGGATATATAACCTACAACAATACAGTACATATAACAGTAATATAATGATAAGTGTTAACTGGACCTATGATATATAACAATACAGTAATATAATGTTAGGTTGGCGTGTGTTTGGCTTTGTTTACCCCTTGTTTTATGGCGGCTCGTTATCCCTTGGTTACATGGGGGGGGGGGGGGGTTCCTAATGGGGTTATATGTCGTGGGGTTAGGACTATTGTTTGGGTTTCATATACTTGAGCACACGGACATTAATACCGTGCGTCGAGTTACGGGTCCTGGTTTACTGTAGCCTACTGATATAAGACGGTCGAATATGTTTTTATATACCACTGCATTATATTGTGTGTTTCATAAGCTTGGCCAGCTAGAATGTTACGCGACACATGGAATCTACGGTGAATAACCTATGTAGTGTGGTTTAGCATGGTGTAGTATTGATTTATATGACAGGTAGCAGCATTAAGGGGGTGTTTTTAGTACCGTACCCTACACCTCCATCAAGCTTGACAAAATACCCGCAAGAAACCCCCTTCGAGATAAATGTGTACATTCTTTCGGTAGAAACAAATGTAAACTGGCTGAAGACACATTCCTCCGAAAAATCGACACCTAAATGCCACACAAGGTCTAAATATTGTCAAAAAAATGGGGCCAGTGTCTTAAAATCTGAAAAGTAATGGAGCTAAACATGAGGGAGAAAGGCGTACCGTACATATACCAACCCTTTACGAACGACGACGCCTAGTCAAGGGGTTTTAAGATAAGTTGAGTAACTCCCTAAACTGTCAACACAACGGTAGTTTTGTATTACCATTCTGTCCGGGAGAAGAAGGTGGCACCAGGCACAGTATACAGAGAGGAGCACAGTGGCGTGGGAAAAATGGGGCACGTCTGGACAACACAGCCTGGAAGTGTCTCGGTGTCAGGCCCACACCACACACAATCCCAGGAGGAGGAACCAAGGCGTCGGGGATCATGAGGCGTACAAGGAAAGTCTTCCTTAGTCAAGTTGCCAGTACAAAAGGGGTTAACATTACCCGTAGCGTGCATACCAGCTTCCAGATAACGAAGGCAGGCTTGGGGATAAGCTGTCTGTGCTGTTAGCGAACTATTGAACACGCCTGTACTTCTTTTATGTCAACAGGCAATACACTCCATGACGATAATAATTCCCATACTTAACTGTACCCGTGATATAAATATCGGTCTCCAGTTAGCTACGGAAGGCTTGGGAAGAGGCAGAGAGGTTGTATATAGGAGTGAATGTCTGGGTTGTGGCTCGGTTGTATAGGAGTGGTGACTCTGGGTTGGGCTCGGTTGTATAGGAGTGACTGTCTAGGTTGTGTGGGCTCCTTCCATACTATGACCGCCGCTATGGAGGAGGCCCTTATCACTGATTACCCAGATAGCAAGGGGGTGATAAGAGACAGAGAATAGGCTATCTTCCACCTGCTGCACCAGAGGGGGGGGGGGGGGGGAGGCTGTTCACTGAAGGTTAATGGGGGTCACTTGCTTTTTATCTCTCTTTCTCTGGCTTGTATCCATTCGGCCCCATTCAGCCTACTGAACATTTTAAGACGTTTATCCCCATCCAGGTGTCGATTTCTTCCTGGCGAGCGATAGCGGGTCATCATTGTATGGAGAAATCCGGGCCGGAGAAATTTTTCTATCGAAAAAAAATTACAATTTTAGCCAGCTGTCAACATATTTTAATAAATATTCTGGCTCACTACCACTCGCCAGGAAAAAATCGACACCTGGACGGGGATAAACGCCTTAAAACAGTAGGCTGAATGGGGCCAAATGGATACAACTCAGAGAGAGAAAACAAAAGAGGTGGGGCCCCTTAACAGCATAATAAACCAAGAACCAACCTCCACCCATAGCATACAGTATAAGGACAATAATATGCATATACTGTATATGTATCTCCAACCCAAGAGTGAAACGTTATTCTCAGACTTTCTTCTATTCAACTGCTGAACTCTGGAACCCTCTCCCAGAATCAGTCTTTCCCTCTTACTAAGACTTAAATTGCTTCAAACTCGGTGTGTCCAGGCATTTTGGCTCGAACGTCCCTTGATTTTGGCCCTGTCACTCTTTCAACTCTGGGGGAGGCACTCGCTACAGGCAGTTCTGCCTTTTGTCTCCCTCACTCACATAGAACAAAACAAAATTGTATGTACTCTGTCACTTACCCCATTTTTTTTTTTTTTTTGGGGGGGGGAGCCTCGAGACGGCTTAATGTAAAGTTATAACATACCGATATTATAATTACCACAATTTGACAACAATGGCTGAAGTAAAGATGAATCGTTGGGAGATGACTTATGGCGCGTGTGTCTGTGTGTGTGTGAGTGTGAATAAAAGTCTAACCAAAGATAAGATAACAAGTGGCCTATAATGAAACTCTCTCTCTCTCTCACACACATTAAATTCCATGTTCCAAGATCACTACCCATTGAACATGTATTTTAACTAACCATGGCATAACGTCAAGCTACTGCTTGACCGGTCTATAGGTCATACGCTTATGCTGACAAATCCCGCTTAACCCCTTCTGTACCGGCGACGTCTGTTTCAGCTCCATTTTGACGATTTTGTGAAGCTTGGGAAGGATAATTGGTAGCTTAAAGGATTAATTGAGATAGTCTGTAGCCTTTTAATGAGTAGACGTCCTCCTAAGATGAACTAAATTGCCTATTAGTTGCCAGAATATAATTAAAAGTACATCACTGGTACGGAAGGGGTTAAGATTCTCAACAGATACCCGGTTCTTCGGTCACTCAAAGTTACCCTCTTCCGCGAACAAGAAAACCATGACCCCTAACCTCTGTAAACTAAAAAAAAGGGCTAGAACAAATGGGTTGTATATTATTCACACACTTATTCCCTGGCTAACCCTTCCTCAATGGTAGACATATTAGCTCGATTACCCCCCTAGTGGTTTACGAGTGACAGGTTAGGGTTCAGAATTTTTGGCCTAGCTATAATGAATGCACAATACAGCCCCTTTAGTAACCAGACTGGACACCTCGCCCACATTATGTAGTCACTCACGAAAGTTCCTGTACTTCTTGTGTGTGTGTTTTTTTTTTTTTTTTTTTTTTTTTTTTTTTTTTTTTTTAAGCAAGTACAGTATAACCATATGGATTGATTATTAGATGCAATTTGATGTTCATTGTAGTAGTAGTAGTAGTAGTAGTAGTAGTAGTAGTAGTAGTAGTAGTAGTAGTAGTAGTAGTAGTAGCAGCAGCAGCAGCAGCAGCAGTAGCAATGTATTCAAATTTTAAATGCGAATGGGCCAAAATACAACCCGGTAATAAGTTGTCCGATCTCCCCATACTAACGGCTCTCTAATGGAAGGCAATCATAACTTATAATTAGCTCTTTTGTCAGAACCAATAATACACATTTTCCCCCCTCCCCTGGTCCATATTCACCATGCTGTAGTTATAATTATGTTGACAGTTCTCAGGGATTTGCCGCATTTCCTACTCAGTTTACGCTACTTTTGCCATTCCTTCGTGTGATTGGTGCGTGTGTGAGTTTTTTTTTTTTTTTTTTTTTTTTAGTGTGAAGGGGACAAAAGGCAGGTTGTCTGTAACAAGTGTCTCCCCCCAAAACCAAGAGTGATAGAGCCAAATTCAAGGGACGTTGGGATCAAAATGCCTGGACACACGAAGTTTAAAGCAGTATAAGTCATAGGATGAAAAAAAGATTGATTGAAGGAGATTTAGGGTTTCAAAGGCTAATTCAGACATTTTATCCCTGTGGACGTTTAGACAGGTTCTTCCAAAGTTGAAAAAAAGCGAGTGCTACAGGAATACAGGAGTTCTATGATTGAAAGGGCCAGTATATATTGTATCCCCTTCGGTAGTTGAGCGTCCTTTGTCTCCTATTGCTTTGTATAGATAACATACATATAAGATAGATACGGTACCTTTTAGGCTATACATAGATAACATAAATATAGACATCAAAGTTCCGTTGTTATTTTGGTAGTATAATTCTATCTATCTATCTATTGCCTGACGCCGTGATCCCCGAAGGGGTGGCCACGAACGAACCGCCCCCATGCACCTCTGTCCCCAGTCAGTCGACGCCCCTCCCCCCAACCAGCACCGCCCTCGTTCATGTACTTCCTCACTCCATCCTTCCACCTCATATTCGGTCTACCTCTCCCTCTCTGTCCCTCCACCTCGCTCTCGTACACCCTCTTAGTCATTCTCTCGCTTTCCATACGTTCCATATGGCCGAACCATCTCAAGTTGTTCCTTTTCACACTTTCCAGCACATCTACCTCCACACCACACCTCCTTCTTACTTCCTCATTAGTCTGTCTATCCCTCCATGTAACTCCGCACGCACTCCTTAAGTAATTCATTTCCACTGCTCTCACTCTTGGTCTGAGTCTCTCAACCAACGTCCATGCTTCGCTTCCGTAAGTCAGTGTCGGGATTACCACACTGTCATGCAAGGACTTCTTCACTTCCATACTGACCACCCTATTTCTTGTTACTGCTTTTAGCGTTCCTACAACCCTCTTCCCCTGTTGTACCCTCTCCCGCACTTCTTCATCCATAGTCCCATCTTTACTCAACACACTGCCCAGATACTTAAAAGAGTTGACGATCTCCATAGCCTGACCGTTCAGCTTCACCTCACACTCTGTGACTTCACCCCTTTCGAAGACCATAACCTTGCTCTTCCCCGTATTTACCTTCAAATTCCGTTTTTCGCACACTGTTCCAAACTATAATTCACTCTCCAATAAACAATGCAATAACATAAACACCATATGAGGAGGAGCACTTTATTGAAAACGTTTCACAGATAGCTTCTTCAGGTTACTAGCAGACGTTGACAATAAAATGGTCCTCCTTATATGTTTATATTCATTGTCAAATTTTCTAAGTTATTTCAACAATGCAATAACAATAATCCTGGATGCGGTGTTGCATATTGTTTAGCACCCCCTACAACCTTAAGGAGAACGACTCGCTTAATTCGTTTTCTTGGTATAATAATATGAATAATAATAAAACAACAAGAACAATAATATAAATAACGACAGCAAATTACTCTGTATATAACAACCACATCCAAAATATCCCAGACCTATCCTCGGTGCTATTATCCCCCCCCCCCCCCAACACACACACAATTACCATGCCACTATAGTATTGGTGTAATGGATACCCCCACCCCCACCCCCCCCGGCACCCCCAACACAATACACCCGTTTAACGATATGCTCATCCCCCATTGTTCTCGCCAGACAGCTCCCCGAAAAAAAAGTATCAATGTCTATATATATCGTAAAGAGTAGCACTGTTTATATTTCTGTTATCTATATATAGCCTAAAGAGTAGCATGTTTATATTTATGTTATCTATATATATATATAGCCTTAAGAGTATCATTGTTTATATTTAGTTATCTATATATAGTCTTAAGAGTATCTTTGTTTATATTTATGTTATATACTATATATATATATAGTCTGAAGAGTATCACTGTTTATATTTATGTTGTCTATATATAGCCTTAAAGAGTATCATTGTTTATATTTATGTTATCTATACCGTATATAGCCTGAAGAGTATCATTGTTTATATTTATGTTATCTATAAATAGCCTGAAGAGTATCATTGTTTATATTTATGTTATCTATATAGAGCCTAAAAGGTATCAATATTTACTCTTCTGTTATATTTGTATTATCTATATACTGTATAGCCCGTCGCCATTTGTGATGTTTGTGTTCGGTGTTATTTCGGTATATATCGTTGTTGTGATTCCAAGAGTAAATACGTGAATGTTTTGTATGATATTTGTTACCTAAATATACTGTAGCTTTGCCAGACTATTGAGCTTTGCTTTCAAAATGTTGGCGATTGCAATTTTGGCGAAGGATCTCAATTTAGCAACTGTTTTGTTATTAATCAATATCCATTAGTCAGTTTTCTATGTAGATTTATAAAGACAGACTACATATCATATTAGGATTTTGGAATAAGTATTTAGAGGCTATATAAGTGAATTATAACAACCCATAATATATTTATACATGAAAAAAGCACTGGTAGAGTTATCCCTAAAAGTTCGTGGAAAATAAGTTGTAAACTGATTTGTTAATTTTTAGTTTAGTTTAGCTAACATTTATCGATATTACGCAGCTTAGGAAGGACATAAAACAAACATCCCAGGGGTGGGGATATTCGTATGGCATTAACTGAATCTTCTTAAACTGAATAAACTGGTCTACTGCTAACCATACACAAAGTAAGACTGGCGCCATCGTACCGAAAGGGTTATATAGAGAGTCCCCTTGTGAACTGTTCCCGTGTCGGACTCCTCGTTAGCCACTCGTTACTCAAGCTATTTTAACTCGCACCCAGGCTCGCACCACTATCTAGTCCTCACGAGTTAAATGAGAGTCGACGGGTCTTTTAGTTACACATGCCGCTCGGATATTTTCCCAAGTGCATACTAAACCCGGCAGCGAACTTGATGACAGGTTGACAGCGAACCTGATCCCTGACCACTCTATAACTCAAAGCAAACGGGCTGTAAATATCCACACCCCTGTCTTGGCCAACTCTTCCCACATGATGGAAATCAGCTAGACTGCTTTTATTCCTTAGGAGGTTATTGAATTATCGTTGATCTGGCACCCCCCGGAAAATCTCAGCCGAGGTACTACTAATTTATTTATCTCTCTTCCTCCTCTTGGTCCCTTCCAACACTCAAATAACCGGGGCACCTTTTTTATTCATTTATTTATTTATTTATTTATTTTTATTTTTATTTTCTACTACCACAGATCCTTCTTAATTCATTCAGTACTGGTGACATCCTTTGCATTATATTCTGGGAACTATTAGACGCTTTTATTCAGGCTAGGAAGGAGGTCTACCCATTAAAAGGTAACAAACTATCTTAATTAATCATCTTAGCTACGACATATCTTGCCTTAGCTTCATAAAATCGTGTAACTGTAGCGCAAATTGAATACAAAAGACGTCGCCGGTACTGTAAGGGTTAAGCTGCACACAATCGTCTAAATATAGGTAGAATCAAATAAGAAAGACGTCATCAGTACAATAGGAGTTAAGGGGAGGTATTTAGTTTGTTCCCTAGACCTCCATCAACCTTAAAATTACACCCTCCTCGAGTCCCTTTCAAGATAAATTTGTACATTTTTCGGTAGAAAAATTTCCTGGCCAAAGGCCGGTTCCTCTCAAATTACAGGCTCGCTATCGCTCGCCAGGATAAAATCGACACCTGAATTGCACGAAAGGTCTTAATATGGGGTGAAAGTTCTTAAAATCGCTAAACTAATGGGGCAAACGTTTTATAATATCAATAGCAATGGGGCTAAACATGAGGGAGAAAGGGGTCAAGACAAAAATCCCTCAAGTGGAGACCTCCCCTTAAGGCGTCCCGAGATTGCCCATAGAGTAGTTGCCATGGTAACCAGGTCAGTAGGTACGGCACAGTTGCCTAGAATAATTCCAAGGCTGCCTATACCTACTTAATGACTCGAATAAATCCATAGTAGCTTATATATATACTCGCATCTATACTATATGTAAATTAGCTCATATAGGCTAGCCTATACTATTTTATATTAACGAGATCACATTCACAAATTCGTCGCCACGGTTATAAATACTTGATGACAACTGTTATAAGTGGTCCGTTTACAAGTAGCTGCATGGAAAGATACAACCCCCCCCCCCCATCTCTCTCTCTGGAGGTAGGCCCCAACTTTTGATCGTGACTGTACCTTGTGCCAGAGAGCAAGATAGAGAGAGCGAGCCAGAGAGAGAGAGAGAGCGGGAGCGAGCCAGAGAGAGAGAGCGAGCCAGAGCGAGAGAGAGAGATAGCCACTCGTAAAATCCACTAATGGGGTCATATATTACCATTAAAGCAGCCTGTAAGGTCAAATTAGAGTAGCACCCTCCAGATCTATGTCCCGTATTACCTTTGTTGCAGCAAGGGAATAATCCTGTAAGAGTAGTTTACTCGCCAGACTCACGCACTCAACTTGACGGGACATTATTGGGATACAATGTTGTTCTATTACACCATAAAGAGAACGAAATTGCAAAGAATTACTCATATTTAGAGCACGTAGCACCCATCTTGCAACAAAATCCCACTCATACTCTTTGCAACTCTCCAACCCAAGAGTGAAACGTTACGGTATTCTCAATCTCTCTTCCATTCAACAGCTAAGCTCTGGAACTCTCTCCCAGAATCAGTCTTTCCCTCATCCTATGACTTAATTTGCTTCAAACTCCGTGTGTCCAGGCATTTTGGCTCGAACGTCTCTTGATTTTGGCCCTGTCACTCTTTCAACTCTGGGGGAGGCACTCGTCACAGGCAGTTCTGCCTTTTGACTCCCTCACTCACATAGAAAAACAAAATAGTTTTTAATACACCAACGAAAACTACATTGATATATTATATAAGTAGAACTCGAACACACACACACACACAGTACATCGCTGCATGTCTTTTGTTGGCCTACATGTAAACCTCGGGGCCTTGCTAGAATTACAGGCTACCGTACCAAGTTAAAGCTTACACAAACAAATACTTCAATTCCTTGATCCTCAGAGCTCATCCGGCGTTAGTTACACCAGCGTTTCTCGTAATTTTCGATTGGCTTTTTGACGTTTTGTTTTTCTTCATTGTATTTTATTTATTTTCGTATTTATTTTATATTATATTATTTATTTATTTTGCATGCTATATTCTAAGATTAATTATATTTAATTTATCTTCCTATTAATTTTATTATTTGAATTAATCTTTAATTTTTGCTATATTCTAAGATTCATTATATTTTATGTATTTTCCTATATATTTTGTATTTTATTTATCTATATTTTTATTTATATATTTTTATGTGTTTTTTTTTTTTGCTATATTCGAAGTCCAAGATTATTTGGCACTGCTGTAGTAATAAAGATTAGACTGAAGGCAGATAATTTCAGCTGGCCTAATTCTTGCCATACTTCACTCCGGAAACCGTCAGATCCGCGCCGCTCGTGTGAATCCGGTCTTTGAAAATCGTATATCGGATTAAAAGGGATAATAGACGGAGCAAAAGTTGGAGCGAAAGAAAGAAGACGGGGAAGAAGGGAGACATTTTTATTAAGAGGGATTAGGAGGAGAAGGAGGAGGGCAGGAGAAGAGGAATACGAGGAGGGAATAATAATAATAATAATAATAATAATAATAATAATAATAATAATAATAATAATTGGGTAGGAGACTTTGTGGGCCCCCAGAAACTGGTCCACGTAGGCGCGTGGGATCGAACCCCTGACACCAGAGCCAGCGCTCTCAGTACAGTGACTAAGCAGGCTCGGCTACCGTAACAAGAGAGAATATGAGGAGAGAGCAAGAAAAGTAATAAAGAGAGGAGGGAGAAGAGTAATAAAAAAAGAGGGATGAGGAAAAGTAATAAACAGAGAGAGAGAGAGAAGGGAGGTGCAAAGCTTTGTCCTCTTAACAATCGCAGCTCTAACAATCTCACACGGCAGTTAAAACCGGTCACACTTTTACACATTTTAAATATTTGAATTTTACCCAGTTTTTATTAGCAGTTTTACCGGATGACGCGATTTACGATTCAATGGTCCAGCTATTTTTTGAGTAATTTGACAGGAGAGAAATATACTGACATTTTTGGTCTTTGTATTTTGTTAGGATAGAGGAATATTTAAGGGGGGGGGTCACCTGCTTTTTTATCTTTCTCTCCTTTTCTCTCTTTCTCTGGCTTGTATCCATTCGGCCCCATTCAGGCAACTGTTTAAAGACGTTTATCCCCATCCAGGTGTCGATTTCTTCCTGGCGAGCGATAGCAAGCCATCATTGTATGGAGAAATCCGGCTTCACCGGAAACATTTTTCTATCGAAAAATGTACAAATTTAGCTTGCTGTCAAAACAAAAATATATACAGTATATATTATTATGTTCTCTCCACCAACCAACTCTACTCCTAAAATCGATTAATGAAATTAACAGACACATGTGGCAGTCCGAGGATTCGAACCTAGGATGCTCACACCGAAAATCAACACACTATGCACTGCACCACGAAGACAGTTAAAAGAATACTGCACAAGCCTACGCTGGCTCGCTACCGCTATCCAGGAAAAAAAATGACTCCTGGATGGGGGTAAACTTCTTCAAACAGTAGGCTGGATGGGGCCGAATGGATACAAGCCAAACAGAGAGGGAGAGAAAGATAAAACAAAAGTGAGGTGGGCCCCCTTCATGAACTCGGTGCAGGAAATTTGGGCATTCGACATCTTCAGTCTCTGGCGGCATCTCGCGAGCTGTTGAAATTTAAATTAGTTGAGCACATCTTATATACTTTTCCTCTCTTTCACCGCTCGTCCTTGCTTTCTCTCTCTCTCTCTCTTTCTCTCTCTCTCTCTCTCTCTCTCTCTCTCTCTCTCTCTCTCTCTCTCTCTCTCTCTCTCTCTATCAACTATACTCTTATGCATCCCCCGCCCCCCTTGTTTCCTCCCCCCCCCCCCCCCCCCCCCCTTCCTTCCTGCCCCCCTTTCCTCTTTTGCATCCTTCCGGATTCGCCCCCCCCCCCCCCCCTCCCCCTTCCTCTCTCGCTCGCTCTCTCACACACACACACACACACACACGGGTAGAAACAAAGACAGGGAAGCATAGGACAGTCAGGCAAATGCGGTGGTTAAATATAATAAATGCATAAACTGCAATATTGGGATAAATGAAGTGGAGAGAGGAAGACAGATCAGGGAGGAGGAGAGGGGAATTCTGGAAGGGGGGGGGGGAGGAGGGGAAGGGAGAAATGTAAAGGGGGAGGGGAAGGGATGGAAGGGGGTGAATGGAGATGGGAGGGGAAAGAGAAGAGGGGGAGGGAGGGAGGAGAGGGGAAGGGGGAGGTTGATAGGAGGAGGGAAGGGAGGGAACACGAGGGGAAGGGAGAGGTGAATGGAGATGGGAGGGGAGGGGGAGGGGGGATGTAGGTATTGATCGGAGTGTAATGAAGAGAGGCAGGTGAGTGAGCTTCCGTTAACTCGCACTCACGCACTCACACACGCGTACTCATGCACACACACACACACACTCTCGCACGTACTCATACACACTGGCACTAGCTCACACGCACACACACACACTCACGTACACTCACGTACACGCAACTCACTTACGCTCTTCACTATTATTACACGCACTCTCATTAAGGGGAGGCGGATATATGTTTGTCTGGACCCCCTTCTCCCTCATGCTTGACCCCATTAGTTATGATGTTATATGACGTTCACCCTATTAGTTTGGCGAGTTTAAGGCCTTTCACCCCATTTCTTTGTTAATTTAAAGACCGTTCGTGATATTAAGATGCTGATTTATTTCCTGGCGAGCGAAAGCGAGCCTGTAATTTTGAAGGAACCGGAATTGGGCCGGGACATGTTTCTACCGAAAAATGTACACATATATTTCATATTTTCAAGTTTGATAGAGGTAGGCTACAGGGGGGGAACTAACATAATAATAAATGGTGACCGGTCAACTCAACCAGTAGACCATTTCAACCAGTGCCAAATCAACCAATACGGTTAGGTTAGGTTAGTACTATATTTTGGCACTGGTTTGGTTGGTCTGGGTTAATTTGGCACCGGTTGAGAGCTACTGGTTGAAATGGTCTACTGGTTGAGATGACATGGAACCATAATAAATACATGAATATATAAACAAATAAAGCCCACCCCCTTAACTATTTCACATTTCAACCGTTCTCACTTTCCTCTAGCAGCTAGCTACTCTCACTCATTCACAGTTAGTCTATTTACCTTTGGACCACCACACTATTCCACTCTTGTTTACGATTTCCTATTTACTACAATCCCTCGTGCGTTCATGTGGTGGAAAGTGTTAAATCCTCAGTAGCCCCCCCCCCCCCCCCCCCCCCCCCCCCCCCCCCCCCCCCCCCAAACAAGTGCTCTCTGCTGTAACTCCTCTTTATGGGCCCCCTTCTCCCTCATGTCTAGCCCTATTGGTTTTGATATTTTAAAACATTCGCCCCATTAGTTTAGCGATTTTAAGACCTTTCGTACCATTTAGGTGTCGATTTCTTCCTGGCGAGCAAAAGCGAGCCTGCAATTTAGGAGGAACCGGCCTTCAGCCGGAGCATTAGCTACCGAAAAACGCACAAATTTATCTCGTAGGTCTTGAGTGTATTTTGATTTAAGCTTGCTGGAGGTCTAGAGAGGAAATAATAACAACTATATATATATAATAATAACAAAATAAATAATAAAATAAAATAACTAAATATATAAACCAAGCAATACGGCTCTCCCATTAACCCCCCACTCGTCCCCAAGGCCCACTATTGAGTATCGACATGTTCGCCGCAATACACTTCCTGGTCGGGGCTCTTTAAATCACTAAAGCTAACTCACCTCATATATTTCAACGAGTTATTATTTACTTTTTACTCAGAAGACGCCAATGTTGTGGTTATTCTGGCTGACATCAATCGATTTTATATATATATGATAGGTGCTAGATGTCTACAATCTCCCCGCTTTATACCTATTCTTTTTTTTTCTTTTTTTTTTCTATGTGATTGAGGGAGGCAAAAGGCATAACTGCCTATAGCGAGTGCCTCCCCCATAGTTGAAAGAGTGACAGGGCCAAAATCAAGGGACGTTCGAGCCAAAATGCCTGGACACACGGAGTTTGAAGCAATTTAAGTCATAGGAAGAGGGAAAGACTGATTCTGGGAGAGAGTTCCAGAGCTCAGCTGTTGAGTAGAAGAAAGTTTGAGAGTAACGTTTCACTCTTGGGTTGGAGAGTTGCACAGAGTAGGGGTGGGATTGAGTTGCAAGACGGGTACCACGTGCCCTACGTAAAGGAGGTGGTATGCAGTGGGATAGCTCTGAGGAACACTGATTATTATAGTAGCGATAGAATAGCGAGAGAGATGCAACATTGCGGCGGAGAGAGAGAGATTGCAGAGAGTTGGTGAGTGGACGGGAGTTAATGATACGAAAGGCCTTCCTTTCAACTTTGTCTAGGAGAGCGGTGTATGTATATACTCAGGCACATACCCCATTGATGGGGATGGCCGACACGAGACAGAGCCCGAACAGAAACAACACTTAAAGTTCCTATTCTCAGGGTCAGGGACCACTTTCGCGTTCCCTCGCCCGTTTCTCTGTCCTTGTTGAGTAGACAAATTATACAAGGGTGGGAGGATTCATAGCCCCCTGCCCCCAGAAGGAACAGTAGGACAGTAAAAGAGACAGATATACAGTAAACAGCTAAGGTTGGGTAGAGGATGCCAAACGTCACCCTGGATAGGACCAGCCTTCACCCTATTCTAACTCTACTAATTCCTCTCCGATCAATACCATATAATCTGAACCTTAGTAATGAACACAGTGAAGCCGATAATGATTCACCGAGGATTCACTTCACGATCGATAACTAATTTATTGAATCGATGAACCGGATGATTCACTCTCACTCACACACACTCACTCACTCACTCACTCTCACACTCTCTCTCTCTCTCTCTCTCTCTCTCTCTCTCTCTCTCTCTCTCTCTCTCTCTCTCTCTCTCTCTCTCTTTCGTGAATATATGCATTTTTCATCGGTTTACTCGCAACTCCCTGCTAATACTCGTTCACTCACTCGCGAGCCTTAAGGGGGAGATAGTCGCTTTTTCTGGACCCCCTTCTCCCTCATGTTTAGCATATTAATTTTGAGATTTTAAGACGTTCGTTCCGTTAGTTTGGCGATTTTAAGACCTGTCGGCTCATTATTTGTCAATATTAAGACCTTTCGTGCCATTTAGGTGTCGATTTTTTCCAGGTGAGATATAGCGAGCCTGTAATTTTTAGAAGGAACCGGCCTTTGGCCGGCTTAGGAAGAACCTTCAGCAATCAAAGG
Source organism: Paralithodes platypus (assembly GCA_032716605.1). NCBI lineage: Eukaryota > Metazoa > Arthropoda > Malacostraca > Decapoda > Lithodidae > Paralithodes > Paralithodes platypus. Next base: position 56,019,489 of record CM064482.1, on the reverse strand, counting down.
GATGAACCTGCTCTCAATTAACCCTTTCACTCCCACAGATCCTCTCTAAACTTAAAGAAATGCTAAGTACGTTATATTGTACTAAAAGAGTTAACATATTATTAACCCGTTCAGTACCAGTGACGTCTTTTTCTTTATAGTCTGGCAAGTATTAGACGATTTTACTCGGCTTAGGAAGGACGTCGACCCATTTCAATGCTACAGACTAGCTCAATTAACTCCTCGCTCCATACTAACGACCCCACTAATTACTCCCACCGTCATTAGCACTATTATCCAGCTCAGTACCACTCACTGAATCAGATAACAACTCATTGCTCCATACTAATGACCCCACTAATTACCCCCACCCTAATTAGCACTATTATCTAACTCATTACCACTCACTGAATCATATAACAACTTATTGCTCCATACTAACGACTCCACTAATTACCCCACCTTAATTAACACTATTATCTAACTCATTACCACTCGCTGAATCAGATAACAACTCATTGCTATGGACTAATGACTCCACTAATTACCCCACATTTTTCGGTAGACAAATTTCACGGCTGAAGGCCGGTTCCTTCACAATTACAGGCTCGCTATCGCTCGCCAGGAACAAAATCGACACCTAAAGGGCACGAAAGGTCTTAATATTGACAAAGAAATGGGGCGGAAGGTCGTACAATCTATAAACTAATAAGCCAAACATCTTAAAATCTCAAAACTAATGGGGATAAGCATGAGGAAGAAAGGGGACCAGAAAAGCGGCCCATCTCCCCTTAATAGGATGGTATAGCAGGATATAAACATATCTACAACACTATAAATACACCATCATCTTCAGGACACAACCCCTTCTGTACCGTCGACATCCTCTTTTTGTATTTAATTCTGGCTACTACTAATAGATTTTATTCAGTTTAGGAAGGATCTCTAGCCAATATAAGGCTGCGAACTATCTCAATCATCCCTTTTAACTACCTCTTTATTCAGTTTAGGAAGGATCTCTAGCCAATATAAGGCTCCAAACTATCTCAATCAGCCCTTTTAACTACCACATATCCTTCCTAAGCTGCATAAAATCGCCTAAATATAGCTAGAATATGATCGCTGGAACATAAAGGGTTAAAATCTCCGCCATAACGCCGCGCTAAAGTTAATTGGCGGGTCGCTATAATTTGGAGTATTTTAGACACCGGCTCGTTAGGGCCAGGAAATTAGGTGCTGATACGGGGCGCTCATGATAACAATATTAAAGCCAATGTATTAAACCTTTCAGAATACGATGTCGTCCTTTTAACTTTTGTTGTGGCTACTATTAGACGATTTTATTCAGCTCAGGAAAGACGTCTACCTATTAAAAAGCTCCATAACTTTATTGTGGCTACTATTAGACGATTTTATTCAGCTCAGGAAGGACGTCTACCCGTTAAAGGGCTACAGACTATCTCAATTAATCCTTTTAGTTCCCATATATCTTTCCCAAGCTTCATAAAAGTCGTCTAAAAATAGCTGAAATTCAATAAGAAATATGTCACCGGAACAGAAGGGGTTAAACCATTCAGAATACTGTGTCGCTTTTCTCTCATATATTTTAGCTATTATTAGACGATAATATTAAGCTTAGGAAGGACTTGTAGGATTCGGAAGGTTAAGCGAGATAGTTGTATCCCTTTTATTTCTAGAGATCCTTCCTAAACTGCATGAAGTGTGTGTGTGTGTTCAGAAGTTGTACTCACCACCAGGAACCCTTTCAGTACACCAGATGACACCTTCAATCTGTTACCTGCAAAAGCACAAACATTGGTTAGTTAAATATATGAGAGATAAATAAATAGATAGATAGACAGATTGAGAGAAAACAGTATAATATAATAATTAAATATACAGGTATATATATATATATCGAGAGGTTCGTTCAAAGAATATAATCCGACTGAGCTCATTAGTAATTTTAATTAATAAAAACGATAAAAATTCCTCCTACTGAAGATAATTAATTTCCATTCACTAATTATTTACCTTTTTATTGACTACATTGCCGACGTCTAGCATTAATTTATATTATATATACTTGCGTTAAATTACCAGAATTATTATTAATACCGTATTAATTTTATCATTATTATTAGTACCACTTTTATTATAATCATGAGAATATCATATCTAATGTGTGTGTAAAAAAAATAAAAATAAAAATATATACGGTATAATTATATATATATATATATATATATTATCTTTTAAACAGACGAGGTTAAAGGCAATAGCAGTTTCAGCATTCAGGATTTTATTGTTACAGCTTTCAATAGTTCTAACAATTTTCCTCTGGGGTTCAGAGATGAGGTACAACAGGTTAGCAAAATTCATGGTGGATCCAACGTTTCACAAGTAAACATCTTGCATCTTCAGGGAAAGGAGAGGTAATGATTAGAATCATTTCCTTCTAATCATTACCTCTCCTTTCCCTGAAGATGCAAGATGTTTACTTGTGAAACGTTGGATCCACCATGAATTTTGCTAACCTGTTGTACCTCATCTCTGAACCCCAGAGGAAAATTGTTAAAACTATTGAAAGCTGTAACAATAAAATCCTGAATGCTGAAACTGCTATTGCCTTTAACCTCGTCTGTTTAAAAGAGAATCTATTACCTGGCTATATATATATATATATATATATATATATATATATATATATATATATATATATATATATATATATATATTAAAGCACTGCAGGTGTTGTATACTCATAAGCTTATGATACTGTGGAATTTACTGGTTAAGAAGATTATATACTTTGAGATGTTTGAATAGTTACGTAATGTGAGCACTATTGAATCCGCTCAGGTGGGGAACTGGCACTTATCTCAATATAAAACACCACATTTTAATATTAGTATTATATATCATTAATAATATTATTACTGTTATTATTATTATTATTATCTTATGATTAGTATTATACCAAAGCAGTTCCTATATTTTGTTTATCAAGTTCAGTCACTTATAAACATTCATGGACCCCTATCTTTTTCATTATGTAAATATATTTTCTCATAAACAGTTAATTCAGAACTATGATACGTGCCCCCAATCCTAGGCTTCTACCCTCTCCTCTTCCCACATCCGCACAAAAACTCCTTATTCCTATAATTTAAGGGTTGTGAAGACCTTACGATAATATAAGCCCCGTTAGGACCTTCCCCAACCTCTACCATTTTTCCCCCCACCCCACAAAAACTCCTGAATGTATTGAGGGATAAGCTTTTACAACGGCACTCCTTCTTGCTTCAATCTGAGAGTTGTGAAGGCCGCATGATGGTATAAACCCCGCTAGAAGCTAACTCCAACTCCTCCCCTTCTCCCCTCCCCGCAAAAACTAAGGGGGTCAGAAAAAAAGAGGGCCGTGATTGGAAACCCTGTTGGATAATGAGCTGCTATAGGTAATCCATACGTAAGAGGGGGAGGGGTAGTGGTAGGATGATGATAGTGGTAGTAGTGGTTGTATGATGGTGATTGATATAGTGGTAGTGGTGGTGGTGGTGGTTGATGTGGCGGTAGTAGTTGTTGATGATAACGATAATGATGATAGTACAGTACTGATGTGGTTAAAAAGATGACTAGATTGCTAGTGGTAGTTAAAGGGAGTGCAGTGATCTAAAGGTAGGCAGTAAAGGCTGTTAGGTAGGCACTGTGGCTGGTCCCCCCTTACATTTCCATACTATCCTCGTTAGCCATAGATCGTACTGAGATGAATGTGATGATGGCAGCGGTGGAGGCTGTAGAAGAGGGTGATGGTATGGCTTGGGTTGTCAATGGTTGTTATGTCATGGTAGTTGCATGTAGTAAGAAATAAAGCGTTTGGTCATTTGTTTATCAAAATTGTGCACCAGTGTTTCATAAGTGTGCCTACAAAGAGTGTCCTGAAATATCTGACCACGGTTTATAGAAGGAACGAAAAGGATAATTAAAGTGTCCACACAATCATGCAAATCAGAAAAAGACAGACACACAAAAAAAAAAAAACGCCATGACACACACACACACACAAAACACCGCCATCAGACACACACACACACACCCACACAAAACACCACCATCAGACACACATACACACACACATGGACAAATAAAAAACACCATCCCTCACACAACACACATACGCACAGACATTCTCCTATCTTTACCCCCTCCCCCCACCCCCACCCACCTCCACCTCCACCTCCCCCTCCCCTTTCCCATTCTCTCCCTAATCCCAAGGGCAATATCTCATAATCCGGTAATCCTGCCGTGTCCCTTTCTTCCTCTTTCCTCTTTCCTCTCTCTCTCTCTCTCTCTCTCTCTCTCTCTCTCTCTCTCTCTCTCTCTCTCTCTCTCTCTCTCTCTCTCTCTCTCTCTCTCTCTCTCTCTCTCTCTCTCTCTCTCTCTCTCTCATGCCTTTACCTTTTATCCTGATTAGCCCTGTGACTGCTGGTGACGGGCGATGTTGGTAGTGGTAGTGGTGGTTGTGGTAGGAATGGTAGTAGTTGTGGTAGTGGTGGTGGTAGGGTTTTGGTAGAGATGGTAGGAGTTGTGGTAGTGATGGTGGTGGTAGTAACATTGAAATATGGTCATGTGTGTGCTAGTGGTAGTGATGTTCTCTTTTACGACTGGGGCTGTGAGGAAGACGGTGGTAGTGGTTGTTGTAGTTGTAGTGGTTGTTGTAGTTGTAGTGGCTGTGGTAGTTGTGGTGGAAGAGGTTCTTGTGATAGAGGTGGTGGTGTTACTAGTGGTTGTGATGGAGTAAGAACAAACAAATATATATATAGCCTATACAGTAGATAGATAGAGAGAGTGAGAGTGTGAGTGTGTGTGAGAGAGGGAGAGTGCGAGAGCAAATGAGAGAGAGTGAGAGGGGCAGGCATTATTAAGTTGTCTGGCGGAGAATCAAATTAAAGCCGATTAATTACCAACTTAATGACTTAGTTAAATCACTAGCCGTTTTACCAGCCAGTCACAGGCAGTTTTAACTCCAGTTTTTCGGCTAATTAAATAATGGATTAATTTCACTGATAATTTGGCAGCATCATGGTTGTTTTTTCTGTTTTTTTCTTTCGAAAACGCCTGCATTAGTAATTTTTATTTGGCATAAATTACTAGTAAACTTGACCTCGCTCACAACAAATGCATGACCTTAGTCTTTAACACTAGCAGGTCCGACCTTTTAATTTTGTTGTCTTCATTACTATTGAGGATTTTCCTAACTTGTTGCAATTTTCGAGCAAAGTATTCTTTCCAGGCTTCTTTCAAATGAAAGAAGTGGCCACCCAGACACCCCCCCCCCCCCCCCCCCCCCTTCAAGCAAAAATTATACGGTACATTTTTGTGAGAGCCCTGCAGGTGTTGTACTGTATATGCACAAGCTTATGATACTGTGAAATTGTCTGGTTAAAAAGATTATGAACTTTATGATGTTTGAATAGTTACATAATGTGAGTGATATTAAATCCGCTCCGGTGGAGAACTGGTACTTATTACAATAGAAAACACCAAATGTAAATATTATTATTATAGAATACTAGGCTATCTATCTATCTATCTATTGCCAGATGTCGTAATCGCCTAGAGGGGGTAACCGCGAATGAATTGCCTTCCTAGGCTTCCATATGCCGATGTAACTCCTTCGACACTGGTCCAAGACCTTGCACTGGTCTACCACACCTCTTATGTCCGACAATGCAGTTTGGGGAATGGATAGCTATGCCCGCAGGTTAATAAATCTACGGCACTCCTGCCTGGGATCGAGCCCGAGGCCTCCCATGTATGAGTCAAGTGTGGTACCGATCATCCACGGCTATTGCAATAATCGATACCGATATAATCGATTATATCGGTATATATATCTATCATAGGCATCTCCAACAAGAGAAGTTACTCCAAAGTTTGAAAACAATATTTGTCGATAGGTTAATTGACGTGATATAATAATTGCCGTCGAAGGTTTGAACTGGTTAACTGAGTTTTAACTTCGATAACTGAAACTTCCAGCAAGAAATTCAATAAATTTTAACAATTCCTTCTAATGGTTCAAATGCGACCGTCTTCGATAACTGAAATTCCTACCAAGAAACTTCATCCATCTTAACAATTCCTAACTTGATCAACTTCGGTAATCGAGAATTGCAACCCAAGCTCCGGCTGACCTTACCAAACTTTGGCCTTAAGGTGAATATGAGCCGTGGGAACAATAGCCACTCATAAGGTCAGAGGTCAAGGTCATTCTAGAGGTTACGGGAGCTGCTCTGTCAATTGATGCATCTATCTATTTATTTGTCTGCCTGTTTTTCTGAACCCCATTCTCCGCCCATTAGTTTTCACATTTGTAATACTTTCGACCATTTCTTTATCAGATTAAGACATTTCGTGTCATTTAGGTATCGATCTCTTTTCTGGAGAGCAATAGTGAGCCTGTATATTAGGAACAACCCAGCAAAAACAAAATGTATGTAGAAATGGGTGGGGGGTCTTTGGGATCGTGTTTTTTAAAGCTTGATAGAGGTCTAGGAGCAAAGTAAAACATATATATATATATATACTGGTAAGAATAACAAATAATTACCTAAATAAACAAACGTCTCCTAAATGGAGTTTATGTTGTCATGGAGGGTATTGTTAGACCAGCAGGGCTAATTAAAAATATCCGATATTGTTGTTTCCTTAATGAAGATAGTGGTCTCCCCCCACCCCCTTCTCTCTCTCTCTCTCTCTCTCTCTCTCTCTCTCTCTCTCTCTCTCTCTCTCTCTCTCTCTCTCTCTCTCAGCCTAGTTAATTAATATTGCACGATGAATAGCATTACCTTCCTCTCTCTCTCTCCCTCTGCCTTTCATCACTGCCTCCTCTCTTTTTATCCCATTTCTCTCTCGTTATATCTTTCATTTTCTCAGCAGCTCTACTTACATCCACTCCCCCCCCCCCCCCGTGCTTCCTTTGTCTCTTTCCATCCCTTTTGTTTACGTCCCCCTTCTTCCCTGTTCACCCTTCTCTTTGTCAAGCTGTCTTTCTTATTCTCTCTCTGTGTCCCTGTGTCTCTTCTTCTCTGTGTCTCTCTTCTTCTCTTTGTGTCTCTCTGTCCACCCTTCTCTGTCGTCAAGCTGCTTCTCTTATTCTCGATGTCTCTCTGGGTCTCTCTGTTGACCCTTCTTCTGTGCCCACCCTTCTCTTTATCAAGCTGTCTTTCTTATTATCTCTGTGTATCTTCTCTGCGTCTCTCTCTCTCTCTGTTCACCCTTCTCTGTTGTCCCCAATCCCCAATCTTGTCACCCCTCTACACCAGTGCACACTTTCTCCATCTTCCACTTTCTTGCCCTTATCTATTTTGACAATCCGCAGATACCTTTTCCTATACCTACCCCTCTCTCTCTCTCTCTCTCTCTGACGTCAGGGAGGGGTAAGCATTGTCAAGATTCCCTCGAGGAGGAGGAGGTAGAAGGGAGGAGGAGGGAGTGATAAAGGGAGGGAAACCAATAGCCTCCCCCTCGATATTCAGAACTCTCGATTAATGTCCCCCCCCCCCCTCTCTCTCTCTCTATATATATATATATATATATATATATATATATATATATATATATATATATATATATATCTCAGGAAGCCTTTAAATTACCTCTATACATTATCATTTATTATCAATATTATTTCATTCTCTCCAATAGAAGGGGATGGGTTGGATGTATAAGGGACCTGCCGAGTACGAACCAATCGACCTTTGACCCCACTTGTTAATATCCATTATTATCAGTTTCCCCTGTTCGTGTATTTCTATCCTTTTCATATATGTTATTGTCTCCATTCCTCCTATTCTTCTTGCAGAAACACATTAGTTTTTCTCAGTTTCCCCCTGGCTTCTCTTGACTAGTTTCATTACTCTTGTCTTTTCTTTTATTTCGTTCCCATGTCAGGATCTCTCTCTCTCTCTCTCTCTCTCTCTCTCTCTCTCTCAGAAGTCTATTGGTTCCAAGACAAAGGGAGGGAAAGTAATCATATGCAGGGAGAAAAGTATTAATGATTAGAGAGAGAGAGAGAGACAGAGCGGGGGGTTATTGGTAAAGAAAATATGCAATGAGTACTGCAATTAGCAATAATTTTAAGAGTATCTCCAGTAATGGTCTCTCTCTCTCTCTCTCTCTCTGTTTTTTAACACTTAGAGCTATTTCATTGTGACACTCAAACAAAAAACACAAAGAAAGCTGCCTGAATACAGCCTCCAACCCCCCCCCCCCCCCCCCACCTCCACCCTACCCCCAGTGTCGCTAAATTAAGATAACGCTAAATTAACCTCAAAGTTCTACGCTAACTTTTTCCGGTGCTAATTATAATGCCTCGGTGCTGGAGTGGCCGCATCATTTTTGTTGTTTTTACCATTTGAATAACTTTATTTTTATTTTATGTTTTATCATTTATTGTCAGGCACTTTTTACTTTTAATTGTGAAGAGTTTTATTTCCGTCTGTTGTGCAGTAAATCTCATATTCATAGAGCCCGCCATGGCATAGTCTAAAAATGGCCGAAAAGTTACTGGGGTATTTTGCGACCATCCAAACATTTTCGACTACAATTTTCAGGTAGGCCCTATTTGATCTAAGAGTTAGTCTAGCAATGGGAGGAAAGTCTGTTACTAAGTCTGGATAGGACGCAATTTAATACAGGATATGCATAATCTATCCTAGCTATTCACATAATGTATTCATTCCTTCATCATTTATAAAAAAACTATTGAGGCATATATGTTTTATTGTCTTTATTTTTAACGAGGGAGGTGGATAAGTCTCATTGTTTAATTAACCCACTGGACCCCAGCGACGCACGTTATGTGTCGCCTATGTATGTAACGCCCAGTCCCAGTGACGCAACGGTTGCGTCCGCCTTAATTACTCTTGTCCTATGGCACCTAGAGGGTTCAGATTTGTATGGGAACTGCTTTAGTATCCCACGCAACAATACCGATGGTTGGAAACCCTCCACGTCAAGCCGTTCGTGTGTGAGTGCGCGCGAGTGATTTTCCAGTATTTTTGCCTACCCATCTCCCCATGTTAATTGCGAATTTCCGCCGCCCCCGCAGGACCCCTAAATGACTAAGGTGAGCATTTTTATTTTGTGGTTTTTCCTTCATAACTAACCCATCCCATGTGTTTTCAGGAAGAAAAAACAATTACAACTGGCCGGTCCTTCGTTGTTCATTTATTATATATCAGCTGGTGCTCTGTGGGTTAATCCAATTTTTGTGTTTAATCTACAAAATGCTGACTACCTAACTCACTATTATCTATTGTAGGATTCGCCACTCTTCTAGTGGCACCGAGGAGCCCCTCGTACTCGGTGGTGATTTGTCGGTGATTTATGAACATTTGGCCAAATAAAGAATTAAATAGATTGGCTATAATGGGCTCAAAAATAACTACCGTACTGCAATGAAAAATATATTACAAGATTCTCATTATAGCAAAATGTCTGCCAAATTACCAGACCAGACCAGATGGCTGGAGTAAAGTAGGAAAGAAGAGCAATTGGACAGAGGAAGAACAAGTTGAGAAGTGAGAAGTACAATAGAAGACCAAGTTGCTTCATTGTGACAAATTAAATATGGGGCCTACATATGTATAACTACTGCATACAACAAATTAAATATGGGGCCTACATATGTATAACTACTGCATACAACAAATTTACATGCAAGTTAGTTTAAAAGTGTGTATTATTTTATTTATATATAATTACTGAGTTGGTGGAAGTGGAGGAAGTGGCATTGTTTAGATACTCCCGCTGGGGTGGTGTGTGTGTGTGTGTGTGTGTGTTTACCTGGCCTCTCTCTCTCTTTCTCCCTTTGTCTAGCTCTCTCTCGCTCTCTCTGTCAACATGCAAATATCCCCTTTTCGCACCCTGTAATTAATTTTCCTGTGCAGCGTTCCTCACATACAAATAATATCTCTCCCCTCTCTCTCACTGGTCCTCCCTCTCTCTCAATCGCACTCCTCTTGCCCTCCTCTCCTCTTCTCTCTCAAGCGCACTCCTATCTCTCTCTCTCTCTCTCTCTCTCTCTCTCTCTCTCTCTCTCTCTCTCTCTCTCTATCTATCTATCTCAAATCGTAATAAAGAGTGCAGGAACTAATGTCAGCCCAATATAATCCGACACACTCTATAATACTCGATCCACATGCAAACATCTCATCCCAGACCAGTTACCCAAATATGGCAGGTTGTAGTTCTCCATGTGTTTTGCTTGCTCTTCTTTGGTGGAATAATGTGAAAGATGTTGAATAAGATGTGTCTAAATTAAATATTCTTAGTACGCTCTTCTGTGGTGTAATAATGTCTGCCAGATGTTTGAATAAGGTGTCAAAATGTATAATTAATAGTAGACACTTTCGTAATAAGTAAAGAAGTCTGATCGGAGCTAGTTGCTGATTTTATTACTGAAATTTACTAGGCTAGCGCTAACATAATTATCTTCTAAAATAGTCTAGGAAAGACTGCATGTTCACATTATCAACTCCTTTCATTATTTCTCAAAACCAAAATCACGATGTTAAGAAGTTAGTTCAGCGGCATTTCTATCTTAACAATATTGTAATATGCTTACGTGAAAACCTTGATATATTTCAGTGTTGCCATGGTCTAGATTACTCAAATACAATAACACACACACACACACACATACACACACACACACACACACACACACACACACACACACACACACACACAAGTCTTGGAATGCATGGCTACCCAATGTTACTCTATCTACAGTACTTCTATTTACTCAGGCCCATTCCCTATTTGTCCATTTGTTCAATTTTTGTGTTTTTGTGTTAATGTTATTCAATCAGCCTAATTATTGACGAACCTTGACTAATCATTGATCTCTGTGTTCCAGGCTCAGGCGCAGTGGCCTCTCTCGTTGGGACACCATTGATGTCGACAAGCCACAAAAGGTAGGTCAGGTCACAGGTCATGGTGAGGAGAGCAGGGTCAAAGTGAGTAGAACAATGCAATGTATAGATACATCCACCCAACCTAACGATGTAATCTATGGTGGAGAAAGACAAAACGACCAGTTTCTACTAAATTATTGGGTCGTTACACCAGAATGAGGCGAAACATCTTAAAACTGCCAAACTAATGGGGGCGAAACAGTGGGAATCCAAAATATCACCCATGGATTAGATACAATTATAGCATCTGTATTAATTTATGCAGGCAATGTTTAATATTTCTCAAAGTTCTGGAAAATGCTCTCGTCTCGGGGCATTATATTTTCCCAAGTAATTATCATGGGTCTCGTTTTACGGCGGGTTGGAGGAAAAGGATAAAAAGAGCAATCTAAAACTGTGATGACCTAAAGTGGAATTTAAATATGAGAGGGAAAAGTGAAAATCTGAACCAAAGCGACGGGATGACAATCACTGGATTTTGCTTATCTGTGTTTATATATACTGTCTGCATTTGTTTTCATGATTGTGAGTCTTTCGTTACGAGCATGTGATAAAATAAATTAAGCATCTCTCAAAAAGTATCCAATTTATTGTAATCTTAAACATATATACTGTATGTATGTATTGTAGAGTTTTGAGTGAGAGTGTGTGTGTGTATGTGTGTGAGAGAGAGAGAGAGAGTGAGTGAGTGAATGAATGAAGGGACAGCCAACATCTCCATTAGCATTGTAATTTGTCAGACCATCAAAAATAGTTCCCCCTTGTTGACTAAACCGGTGCCAACATGACTACAAATAGTAAGTCTAATGAAAACAAACAGTGTCAGTGTGACCAAAATAGTGCCAGTGTGACCAAACATAGACTGACAGAATGACCAAAATAATACCATAGTGGCACCTTGACAAAAGCAATGCCAGACTGACCAAAATAGTGTCAGTGTGACCAAACTAGTGTCAGTGTGACTAAAATAGTGTCAGTGTGACTAAAATAGTGTCAGTGTGACCAGAATAGTGCCAGTGTGACCAAAACAGTGCCAGTGTGACCAAAACAGTGCCAGTGTGACCAAAATAGTGCCACTGTGACCAAAATAGTGCCAGTGTGACCAAACAGTGCCAGTGTGACCAAAATAGTGCCAGTGTGACCAAAATAGTGCCAGTGTGACCAAAATAGTACCAGTGTGACCAAAACAATGCCAGTGTGACCAAAATAGTGCCAGTGTGACCAAAACAGTGCCAGTGTGACCAAAACAGTGCCAGTGTGACCAAAATAGTGACACTGTGACCAAAATAGTGCCAGTGTGACCAAACAGTGCCAGTGTGACCAAAACAGTGCCAGTGTGACCAAAACAGTGCCAGTGTGACCAAAATAGTGCCAGTGTGACCAAACAGTGCCAGTGACCAAACAGTGCCAGTGTGACCAAAACAATGCCAGTGTGACCAAAATAGTGCCAGTGTGACCAAAACAGTGCCAGTGTGACCAAAACAGTGCCAGTGTGACCAAAATAGTGCCACTGTGACCAAAATAGTGCCAGTGTGACCAAAACAGTGCCAGTGTGACCAAAATAGTGCCAGTGTGACCAAAATAGTGCCAGTGTGACCAAACAGTGCCAGTGGCCAAATAGTGCCACTGTGACCAAAATAGTGCCACTGTGACCAAAATAGTGCCACTGTGACCAAAATAGTGCCAGTGTGACCAAAATAGTGCCACTGTGACCAAAATAGTGCCAGTGTGACCAAAGATCCACACAATGTACAATACTATAATATAAACTGTCGATATTACTGCGAGTCTAACTAATAGAACTCAAACAGAATGATGGTGCTCCCATTTTACCCTAGACTGATGGTAATAGCGACAGATTCACTTAAGGGGAGATGGGCGTATTTATTTGCTTATTGTTTTATCCGTTTATTATTTGTTTTATAGTTTCCTCCCTAGACCTCCATCAACCTGTAAAGGAGGAGGAGAAATACAAAGGAGTACAAACTGCAACAGACCTATTGGTCCTTACGGGGCAGTTTGGATATCTAAACTATTAATCTACTGACTACGAAGTAGACAAAAAAAAAAAAGGCTCCTGAGGAGGAGGAGGAGGAGGAGGAGGAGGAGGAAGAAGCTTGGAAGAAAAAGTTTCTGGTTCACCTTCATCTCAAGTTTCCTATCTTTCTTCCTCCCTCCCTCCCTCCACTCCACTCCTCCACCTCCTCCCTCCATCCATTCTTTTCTTCCACCTCATACAGTTCCTCCCTTCTTACCCTCATCCCCTCCCTCCATTCCT
>CM064482.1:55913127-56006147 GCA_032716605.1 Paralithodes platypus | reverse complement strand
ATTGAACAATTTTATTCAGCTTAGGAAGGACCTCTAGAAATAATAAGGCTTCAGACTATCGCAACCCACCATTTGAACTACCACAGATCTTTCCCAAGCTGCATAATATCGTTTAAATATAGCTAGAATAAAATAGAATACACGTCGCTGGTACTCAAAGGGTTAACATAAATATACAAAGCCTACACCCGTGTTCATAAAAATTGGCCTCTCTATAATTCTAACCTTAACCCTTTGAGTACCAGCGACGTCTTATATTTTATTCTAGCTATATTTAGATTATATTGTGCAGCTTAGAAAGGATCTGTGGTAATTCATAGGGTTGGTTGAGGTAATTTGAAGCCTTATTATTGCTAGAGGTCCTTCCTAGGCCGAATAGAATCGTCTAACAGTGTCCAAAATATGATATAAAGGACGTCCCTGGTATTGAACGGGTTAATACACATAAACAAAGCTTACAGTCACGTTCATAAATAGTGTCCAACAACAATTACAGCCTGAAATTATATACCAAGGCTTCATTACCAAGAATCATTAAATTTGGTTATGGTGACTCGTGACATAAAGTATATATTCCGGTAGACAGGAAATACTTATGACACATCGAAAATACAGCATGACAACAAAAGATATGGCCTGAATACGTCATTGCCAACGAATTTGAACTATTCAAAGCAATGTCAAGGGTAAATATATCATATGAGGACATCAGAACTATAATTCATAAATTAAAATTGTTTACATCCCAAAATAAGAGTACCCGAACAACATAGAAATACTAAAAAGCCCAAATACTCAATGACGATTTTATTAAGGATCACCCCGTTCTTAACATTAATCCTCCATTACAAACCCATATGTACTTGAATACATTAATGAAAGCATATGATTTTCCCGGGATTCGAACTCGGGACACCACACTCAGAACAACAGAACCAATGACCAAGCATAATATGCTGTATATTAAGGGGAGATTTCCACCTGGAGGATTTTTTTCTGAACCTCTTTCTCCCTTATGTTTAGCCCCATTGCTTGTGAGATTTAAAGACGCTTGCCCCATTAGTTTGGCGATTTTAAGAACCCTCGCCCCATTTCTGTCAATTTTAAGACCATTCGTGCCATTTAGGTATCGATTTTTTCCTGGCGAGCGATAGCGAGCCTGTAATTTATGGGGAACCGGCCTTCGGTCGGGACATTTTTCTACCGAAAAATGTACAAATTTTTCTTGAAAGGGGGTCAAGGGGGAGTAATTTTAAGCTTGATGGAAGTCTAGGGAATCAACTAAAGACCTCCCCTTAGAGTAGCCGATACATTAACCAATCGAAGATCTAAGACGCATTTCTTTCACATTTTCTGGCTATTATTATACGATGTTATTCAGATTAGGAAGTGTATACGGAAGTCAGGGGCTGAATTGAGATAGGCTTTACCTGTATTAACTCCCATAGCTCCTTCCTAATTGAGATAGACTTTACCTGTATTAACTCCCATAGCTCCTTCCTAATTGAGATAGGCTTTACCTGTATTAACTCCCATAGCTCCTTCCTAATTGAGATAGACTTTACCTGTATTAACTCCCATAGCTCCTTCCTAATTGAGATAGGCTTTACCTGTATTAACTCCCATAGCTCCTTCCTAATTGAGATAGGCTTTACCTGTATAACTCCCATAGCTCCTTCCTAATTGAGATAGGCTTTACCTGTATTAACTCCCATAGCTCCTTCCTAATTGAGATAGGCTTTACCTGTATTAACTCCCATAGCTCCTTCCTAATTGAGATAGGCGTTACCTGTATTAACTCTCATAGCTCCTTCCTAATTGAGATAGGCTTTACCTGTATTAACTCCCATAGCTCCTTCCTAATTGAGATAGGCTTTACCTGTATTAACTCCCATAGCTCCTTCCTAATTGAGATAGGCTTTACCTGTATTAACTCCCATAGCTCCTTCCTAATTGAGATAGGCTTTACCTGTATTAACTCCCATAGCTCCTTCCTAATTGAGATAGGCGTTACCTGTATTAACTCCCATAGCTCCTTCCTAATTGAGATAGGCTTTACCTGTATTAACTCACATAGCTCCTTCCTAATTGAGATAGGCTTTACCTGTATTAACTCCCATAGCTCCTTCCTAATTGAGATAGGCTTTACCTGTATTAACTCCCATAGCTCCTTCCTAATTGAGATAGGCTTTACCTGTATTAACTCCCATAGCTCCTTCCTAAGCTGTATACAATCGTCTAACGATAGCCAGAATGAACTGTCCTTACCTTTTGATGATACCTTTTGATGTGTTCGCCACTCTTCTAGCGGCACCAAGGAGCGCGACGCCCCTCGTTATGGGTGGTGGGTGTCAAAACGCATCATGATCCCCAAGGGGTTAAAATATGAGACAAATACACGGAAATCCACCATTACAAAGGTGTTATAGCATGGACATAATTACAACAGAACTAGGCCAAACAGGTTACGGTATGTCATTATTACAGAGGAACAAGGGGATAGTACCGGAATCATACAAAGGATACAGCATAAATTACAGGGTACAGGGGTATACGGTTTATACAGTGGCATAAATTACAGGGTACAGGGGTATACGGTTTATACAGTGGCATAAATTACAGGGTACAGGGGTATACGGTTTATACAGTGGCATAAATTACAGGGTACAGGGGTATACGGTTTATACAGTGGCATAAATTACAGGGTACAGGGGTATACGGTTTATACAGTGGCATAAATTACAGGGTACAGGGGTATACGGTTTATACAGTGGCATAAATTACAGGGTTACAGGGGTATACGGTTTATACAGTGGCATAAATTACGGGTACAGGGGTATACGGTTTATACAGTGGCATAAATTACAGGGTACAGGGGTATACGGTTTATACAGTGGCATAAATTACAGGGTACAGGGGTATACGGTTTATACAGTGGCATAAATTACAGGGTACAGGGGTATACGGTTTATACAGTGGCATAAATTACAGGGTACAGTTGCCCAAATAAGTGATGTCGCGGCACCAAGTATATATCGATCAATAATTGGTATCGGCACTATCTAAGCATTAATTAATCGTTTTAAGTTAGATATACAAACATGTTCCTATCTTTACACACCATATTCAACATCTGACAGACATTAATACAGCACATAACGACCTAAACAATAAACCAGTATATGCACATGAAACACGACAACACTAACTTAACGAGATTTTGTAGTAAGTGTGGCAAATATATTATATCTTGTTCGAACATTTCGAGGACTGCTTCTAAAATCCAATAATATCGATTGGCAGAATGGAAAGAAAATTAAAATATCACTGGCTTGCTAGGATTGACAGTAGACACACAAATCTGGAGATATGTTTTTCATGCCAATCTAATTTCCCCGCACATGTTTCCCTCCAACTTCGTAAGGTCAGCTTATAAAATAAACTTCATTACTCAACATGACCAATGGCGACTTGCTTGAAAAAAAAACGTTTATTCAGGAAACTAAAATATATCGATAATAATGATAACAATACAGTAACCCGATTTCACACCCCCTTAGAAAGAGCGTCGTCATTGGTGGTATGAGAAATTTACAAAGTAGCACTATCATCTACTTTCACCAGAGCACGGGTACTTACCTTCGATCACACTACGATTTGCTCACTTCATCAATATTACTGTCAAACGATATTATTCAGCTTAGGATGGACACAGCCACACACCAAAAAATGTCTAAAGCTGTCCCGTCATTCTAGTTCGCGATATTCATGAAAACAACTAAGTGTCACCCGGATTAAGTTACAAATCGAAAATGACTAAAAAGAGTGCTAATAATAAACACAATTATCGTCATCGGCTGCGAGTTCACATTTCAAAAGCGCTTCCGGCATTCTGGTTCGCGATACTCATGAACAAAATAAAAACCTCCAAATATCACCCAGGTTAAATTGTAAATCGAAATAATCCGGAGAGTGCTAAAAATAAACAAAATTATCGTCATCGGCCTCGTACCAATGCATTTATCCACACACACCAGATATTTCTAAACCCTCCCATGCCATTAGTGCACTCGAGCCAATATAAATGCAATGGCGAGGTCATTTGCATATCGTTGCATCTCATCAATATCGTGCAACAGGCGATAACATGGCAATAAGGCACAACTATTGTTTATCGATTGCTTCTAGTTTGGAATAAGGGGGAAAAATGCATACATGTGAAGAAAAATGACAAAAATGCATACATGACAAGAAAAATGACAAAAATGCAAACCTGTGAAGAAAAAATGACAAAAATACATACATGTGCAGAAAAAATGACAAAAATGCCGACATGACAAGAAAACATGACAAAAATGCATAAACAAAGGCCTATTTCCACTTATTCTTTAGCTATTAAATATTAGTAAAGATTGATAGAAGACTAAGAATATTATCTCTTGTAGTTTCGATATCTAACATGAACAAATAAAGAGTATGGCTCTATAAAGGTATAGACGAGGAAATAAAATAAAATAGATAGATAGATCGGGAAAATGGAGAGGGGGCAAGTTGGCAGCATCATTTGTTAGCTTTTTTCCCCATCATATTTCTGTTTAGCACACTTTCTCCTTTGCTGCACAAACACACTTGATTATAAAGTGTTGACAAAGCTAATTGGTGTGAGAGAGTGAGAGAGTGAGTGAGCTAAAAGAGTACGAGTGGAAAGAGGAAGGATGAGGAAAACTGAGAGGAAATGAGAAGGAAGGAGATATAAGAGAAAGGAAATGACTTAGGGGACGAGAGAGAGAGAGAGAGAGAGAGAGAGAGAGAGAGAGAGAGAGAGAGAGAGAGAGAGAGAGAGAGAGAGAACAAAAGTATTCTAGCTGTAAAGCGCATATTCTCGGCACGATTTGTTCGAAGAAGAAAATAAAAAAGAAGAAGCAGGAAGAGGAAAAGAAAAAAGTAGTAGCAGTAGAAAAAAGAATAATAATAAGAAATAGAAAATAAATAAGACAATCAGGAAAATATAAAAAAGAAGAAACAAAATAAAGGATTGTGAATTAACTAACCTTGCACAACCTAGTGAAAACAACACCAATATACTCACAAGATATATTATGAAGTATGAACTCCCTCCTCCACTCACAACAAACACAGATACAAACAATAAGACCTGCCAACCGTACCTGTGGCAGATAAAAACAATACATTAGTTTACTTCAACAAACCATAATACATTAATTTGAAGAAATACATATACACTAGGTAACTTAAACAAGACACATCAATTATTCAAGAAGTATCAACATGTATAGGCCTATATTTATTACTGAATTCATTATAAAAACATACAAGCTGAATATTTAAAGTAAATATAAAATAAAACCGTTTAATATTGAACAACAGTGAAGATTAATCGCAGCTGTCTGAAATAAAAAAAGTAAGCCCTACCTCGTGAGTGAAGATAGGTAACATTATCTTTCACTTTGAGGGAACACGATATTGGTGATTAGTTGTTACCAAGTGAGGATGGTAATTTATGAGAGAGAGAGAGAGAGAGAGAGAGAGAGAGAGAGAGAGAGAGAGAGAGAGAGAGAGAGAGAGAGAGAGAGAGAGAGAGAGAGAGAGATCCGTCTGTTCCCATGTTAAAAATACTATTCAACGAACGGTCGGTGTTTTGATGGGATGATTGATGTTTGTTATCTGCCTGACACACACACACACACACACACACACACACACACAACCAACCACACATTCACAGCCCAGACATCCTCTCATACACACACACGCACACAATAGCCTACACACTCACTCTCACACTCTCTCTCACACACATCCTACACTCTCTCAAACACACATATACACACACACACACACATATCCTACACACACACATACACTCACATAATCACACACACAAAAGCCTCAACAATCACTCACACACACACACACATCCTACACTCTCAAACACACACACACACACACATACATACATGCATAGGGAGAGATAGATAAAAATCAATTTAGACCGATAGAAAGTCAAATACAAAATTATATAAAGAAAGAAATGGTGTGCAAAGAGAGGAGTGGAATATATATGAAAGGAATAGGGAGAAAACAGACAATAAAGTATAATAACGGAAGATAGAGAAGTTGGGAGGAAATATAAGAACTGGAGGGAAGGAAAGGCAAGGAGATATGAAGACACATCGACTGAAATACGAGATGAGGAAATGAGATTAATAGGAACAAAAAAGACGAGAGGACATATGAGAATGAACCAGAGAGAATGTCCTTACTGACTTTATTCATACAGAAATATATGAATAATAGATAGATAGATATATAGACGGATAGATATAAATACATTTAACAGAGAGAAAGTGAAATACTTTTAACTACTGCCGGTATCTACTAGTTCTCACAGGCCTTCTCAAACTGATATAAAATTGTATTGAGGCAGATATAAACACAAATATTAAGTAGCCTGATCAAATTAGCCAAGGAGTTAAGGAGGGAAAGAGCAGGAGGAAGTGGTGGTGGTGGTCGTGTTGGTGTAGGGTGGGTGGTGGTGGTGGTCGTGTTGGTGTAGGGTGGGTGGCGGGTGGTGGTGGTGGTGGTAGTTTTGGTGAATGAAGGCATTAATGTTCATTTGAATAGTGGTTGTAGTAGCCTAGATGGCGAGGGTAGCTCAGACAGAAGCTCTCTCTCTCTCTCTTGCCCAATAATTCCCTATAATTCGGGTTTTGCTATATTTAATAATTCCTAACTACATCTTTGGATCGTAAGTATATTTATGTAATGTTTCTGTTTCTGTCATGTTCTGCTGTTCACTCGCTCTTTCACCTAGGTTAGTTGGCTTAAATTAGGATTAGTCATAAGTAGCTTAGCAAGAATATACAGTACAGCTAGTTATGTGTAGCTTAGTGTATGCAAAATCGCACACACATAGAAATACATCTATACAGTTCGATTTAATAGTGTGTGTGTGTGTGTGTGTGTGTGTGTGTGTGTGCGCGCGCGCGCGGAGTGAACGAAATAGAAAGCTTGATAGATAACGGAATAGGGCCTAGAAAGCTTGATAGATAACGGAGTAGAAAGCTCGATAGACACCAGTACAGAGAGAAATAAATAAGTGATAGAAAGCGGAACTACCACAACACCCACTAAGCACCCTAACCCCCCCCCCCCCCCCCCAACCACTACCGCACGAGCCCCACCCACAGAAACATAATAAATCCACCACCTCCTTCAACTCCACCCTACCCTACTCATACATTGATAGACATACAGATAACTTTATATTTAGATACATAAAGAGATAGATGGATATATAGATAATCCACCACCACCACCAGTCCTCCACCCTACCCTACTTATACATTGATAGACATACAGATAACTTTATAAATAGATACATAGAGATGACGGAACTATCGCAACAGGCACTAAGCAACACCTCCCCCCCCCCCATATATATCTCTCTCTCTCTCTCTCTCTCTCTCTCAGCAAACCACCCCCTCCACCACAGCACGTGCTCCACCCACTCAAGCGTTCCACACCACCACCACCACTTCCACCCACCCAGCCACAACGGGACACCTGCCTTGCTATAACCAACTATGCTAAGTTGATTACCAGTATTTAAGTTTGTTATTTTCAAAGTTTAATTCCCGAAAATTCAAAAGCGTTTTTCCACATATCGATTTTGTTTAGTGTGTTGTCGTTTCGATAGTTTTGTTTTATATTGTAATGAGTTCGATATATTAATTTGAACGGTAACTTTTGAGTTTGTTTTCAAGTTTTAAATTTTAATTATGTGTTCATCCCTTAAAGATGCCTGTCTTCATGGTGTAATGGTTAGAGTGTTTAGTATCTGTATGTTTACTTGAGTTACTTGAGTTGTTTCGGCCTCCTCAGCGGCCTCGGCGAGAGTTGCTCCCCACGAGTATGTTTGCTGCGGTAACCCAGGTTCGAATCCCGGTAGTATCACATGCTTTCATTAATTTTATTGGGAGGTATTTGGTGTTGGGAGTGAAATGAATAAATTACATAATCTATAATTTGTTTCTATGACCGAAGAAGGTGGATTAAACTTATGCAAATTCATACCTTTGTGATACATTTCACCATCTTAATAAACTTTATAAAATTTGCATTTGAATTGAAGATACCAGTACCACTAGCTAGAATGAATACAAAAACAAATTACATTGGCTGCAAGCGAAATGTAATGACTATTATTATTTGGTAACCAACCCCGGCGTGATGGGAACAAATTGATGATCCAGGTGCATTTCGTAATATGCTGTATAATTTTGTTATTAGTATCATATATATAATTTATACATTTTCACAATCAACACAAAACTGGACAGATTTCACGGCGTAGCGTAAATCTGAGCTTAGCCGGCCGGTTTTATTGCTGCTATTAATACTTTTCCATGTCTTTGTCTAGCTCTATTTCTGGGTACACGGCTAGACCAAGATTAAGTACAGATTCCACGTACTAGCTATCCCAAACACACACACACACAACCACGCACACGTAACAGAGACACACACAAAAACTCACGCACATAACACACACACACACACACACACGCAAGTAATAAAAAACACACACAACCACACGCAAGTAACACACACACACACACACACTCACTCACACATATACTCAAATAACCACACACACGACACAGACAGACGCACACACTCACACATAACCACACACACGACACAGACACGCACACTCATACATAACCACACACACGACATATACAAACATACACACACACACACACAACCACACGCACGTACACACACACACACAACCACATGCACATACACACAGACAGACAGAAACACTGGTGGGCAGGGAAAAAAAACTTTGCATGCACTGACTGAGCTTAGTCATTCTCTCTCTCTCTCTCTCTCTCTCTAAAAGCAATTTCCTTTCTCTAGTAACTCCTTCCTTCACATTATCTCTCAGTTTTCCTCATTATATACAGTATATATATAGGGTACTGTATATAATATATATATATTGATTACCTTTCTTAATTAAGGGGAGCAGCTCTGGCCGAGGCCACTGATGGATGGCCGAAACAACGGTAGGTAAACCTCCCCCTCCCTTAACGTTTCCACACAAAAAACGTGTTGATGTCTTCATTGTGAGTATGGAATGTAGGATGGGTGTCAACGTCCCCGCCTGGTGTTAATGTTATCTCTGTATGAGGGGTACCGGTATACTGTTATAGGGACTACAGTACCGGTACGATATAGCCATTCAACCACTCCTCAAGGTTCAACAAATATATATGTTTCCCTTGTATTTCGTGCCTTCCTGTCTCATGTATCCTCCCTTCCTGTCCTGCCTTTCTTAAGAATATATATATATATATATATACATATATACACACACATTATGAGAGAGAGAGAGAGAGAGAGAGAGAGAGAGAGAGAGAGAGAGAGAGAGAATACAAACACACCAATACACACACACACACACACACATAGCCACACACACAGAGCCAGCAGACTAGCTCCTATAAACAGGTCACGGGTGGGCTACCTGTCGTTACCTGTAACTTATATTACACCACCACTACCACTGTTATACCCTCCCTAAACCCTCTTCTCTCTCTCTCTACACACACACACACACACACACACACGAACCATAATTTCTTTTAAGAGTTTTGGCGAGATGACTTGAGTGAACTGACATGAGCGTATTCCGTGATCCCATTTGGCCATCTCCACAAACCGGGACTCCACATACACAGGCTACACTCATAGTATCCCGGTAGTCAATAACCAGTACTATAAAGACCGGAACCCAGTGAGCACCCCCCACCCGCCCAAGAGTGGCATCCCCGCACATCCCCAAGATTTCCCTGGTGGGGGTGCGTCAGTCGTTCCTCAATTACTGGCCCACAACTCGCCGGTGTGGGAGAAGTGGGTGGGGGTGGGAGAAGTGGGTGGCAGTGTTTGAGAAGTGGGTGGAGGTGTTTGTTTGTGTGGGTGGGTGGGGGTGTTTGTGTGGGTGGGTGGGGGTGTTTGTGTCGGTGGGTGGGGGGGTTAGTGTGAGTGGGTATAGGTATGGGAGAAGTGGGTAAAGGGGGTTGTGTGGGTGGGTGGGGGAAGTGGATGTGTGTGTGTGGGTTGAGGGTGTGTGTTCGTATGGGTCTGTATGTGAGTTAGAGAGTGATATGATGTGTGTATGTGTCATCTTGTGTACGTGTGTTGCATGCTGCGTGTGTGTATAAGTCATGTTGTGTACGTGTGTTGCATGCTGCGTGTGTGTGGTCGTTTATTCGTTCGTGCAAATTCCACGGGGGAAGAATGTAACTGGATCGCAAGGTCTGTCAGATACTAACCAACCCTTGTAACTGCTCGTAATACCATAATAACACACACGTTGCAATCATGATCGGAAATCCACATTGGAAGGTATAATTGTGTTCCAATACACTTGTGTTTGAATACTAGGAAGGAATACATTGAATCAGTTATCCGTGGTGGTGACAGTTTTGTTGGTGTTATTAGCTTTGGTGATAATGGTGGATGTTTTCGTGGTGATGGTGATACTGGTGGTGTTGGTGGTGATAGTGGTGGTGACAGTGATGTATATGGTGGTGGTGACGACAGTTACGTTGGTGTTATTACCGTTGTTGATAATAGTAAATACTTAGGTGGTGATGATGATTTTAGCTGCGGTGGTGTTGAGAGTTGCGATGATTCTAGTTACGATGGTGAAGGTTGATCTTGTAATGAAATACTGATTCTACAAATATTCTATATTTTTTAGATGGCGATATATTTTTGTATATGTATATGAGGGAGACAAAAGGCAAAACCTGCTTGTGACGAGTGCCTCCCCCAGAGATGAAAGAGTGACAGGGTCAAAATCAAGGAATGTTCAAGGAATGTCTGGACACACGGAATATGAAGCAATTTAGGTCATAGGATGAGGGAAAGATGGAGTCAGGGAGAGAGTTCCAGAGCACAGCTGTTGATTAGAAGAAAGATTGGGAGTATCGTTTCACTCTTGAGTTGGAGAGTTGCACAGAGTAGGGGTGGGATTGTGTTGCAAGGCAGACACTACGTACTCTACGTAGAGGAGGTGGTATACACTGAGAGAGCTCTGAGGAACACTGATTATTGTAGTAGCGAGAGAGATGGTGATAAAGAAGTGTTAAATGGTGTTGGTGACTGGTGTGGTGGCCTTGGTGTTAAAAGAGGTCATTTGTTGGCTGTGATTTAGTTGTGACAGCTGAAGGGAGGTGTTGATATGTTTTAACTGCATTGGTGTTTCTTATGGTAATGAACCAGAGAGAGAAAGGGAGAGGGAGAGGGAGAGGGAGAGAGAGAGAGAAAGATTAAAAGTGGAAAAAGGACTGATGAGAAAATGTGAAGGAAGGATATATATATATATATATATATATACAGTATATATATAAATAACCTCTAGCATGGTACCGGTAACTTTGCTGGGAATACATCAAATTATTTAACCTATGTAGACTAATATCAATTTTTAATTAATGGAAAGTGTACAAACTTTGGTTGCTCTAGAATCAAAGTTTTAATTATATTGGGGGTGACATGGTCAAGGAAGGCTAAATATTTATTATCTCTCATTCTTTGCTATCCTTTCCTTCCTCTTTCCCTTACTATCGGGTTTGCTATCTCTACAAGAATTATTCTTGCTTGACCACCTCGCTAGGATCGTAAGGTCTAATGTATACATGTAAATCTCTCTCGTTGTGTGTGTGTGTGTGTGTTTTATATACCGGTATATATATATATATATACCGGTACCGGTATATATATATATATATATTTTTTTTTTTTTATCGCTCTTCATCTGCCATAATCTGTAGCGGAATGCATAACGGACACCCGAGATAATAAAAGAGCTTGAGAACAACAATCCCGGGTGGTGGCAAAATACGGTCTACATATTTGTGCAGCCATTGTAAATAATTGTAAGCAGCTTACTGGGGAAGGGTTTATGGCGGGATAATGTTAACAAGCCAGGCACGGATGAGGGAGCTCCGGCCATTATAAGATACCAACACAAAATAAACAAACACGTAAGATATTCATTAAGGTGTGTTTTGTTTATGAATTGCATATATTGAGCATTTTTGGAGAATTTATTATTATTATTATAAATATTAATATTACTTTTATTTTTTTCTAGTTTGTTCCCTAGACCTCCATCAAGCTTAACAAATATAAACACCCGCAAGACCCCCCTTGGAAATAAATTTGAAAAATGAGATACTGATTGAACCTAGAATATATAGAAGGGTAGAAACGATACCCTACTGTACATAAACAATTTCGAGTTGATGAATTATAGATTTATCCCAGCCGGAGAAAAAACCCAGCTAGGACCCGGGCCTACAGGGAACCCATAGTATACATTGGGTAGGCCTACATTAAAAAAAAAAAAAAAAAAAAAATAAATATATATATATATATATATATATATATATATAATTATATATAATTATATATAATATATATATATATACAGTATATATATATATATATATATATATATATATATAATGATAATATATTTTTTTTTTACACCGGTACTCTAATGTATTGCGGGTTTAATATTAACCCATTCAATACCGGTGTTCGTCCTTATCCTCTTATTCTGGACACTGGAAGACGATTTTATTCAGATTAAAAAGGGCCTCCAACCTGTATTTAATTATATACAAAAAAATACAGTACTATATAAATGTGTATGTGGGGGGGGGGAGGGGGGGCGGAAGTGAAGGAGGGAGGGTTGAAAGACAAAAGGAATGAACGGGGGAAGGAAGGAATGGGAATGCTGAGACGAAGAAAGGAAGAAGGGGCAAGGAAAGATATAGGAGGAGGAAGGGTTAAAGGAAAGAAGAAGGATAAAGGGGGATATGGAAGAGAGAGAGGGGAAAAAGGGAATACATAGAAAGAGGAAGGAAGAAAAAGGGATAGAGGGAGGAGAAGGGAAAACATGGAAGGAGAGATGATGAAGGGAGAAGAGGCCGGAGGATGGGAGTGAAGGGAGGTAAAAAAGAGGGGATAGACAAAAAGCGAGGAGGGAAGAAGGGGAGGAGGAGGTAAATGGACAAAGACAAGAGGAAGGAAATAAAGGAGGATAACACGGAGAAGGAGAAAGATTGAAGGAAGGGAGGCAGTCAAGATAACACGCACGAAGGTAAAGTCATCTATAGGAAGCGTTAAAGAAACACCTAGACAAAGGCTGACGTGACGCAGCGGCCTTATTTGTCTTGAAAAACGGTTATTTTCTTGAGACAATACAGAAAATCTCGATCCAAAACACGGTGAAGCAATACACATATATTAGGTTTCTATAACTATTTTGACAATCACCTGTATATCAAGTTATTAATATTAGTTTCTATAGCTATTATGACAAAATAAAATATGGAATCACCTGTGTATAAAGTTATTATTGTCAAAATCATCACTTCTTTAACGTCGTTCGATAGGAGATTGGCAAACCCCATTCCACTTTAATTGGAATACAATGAAAGCAGTACAGAATACAAGGCTAGGTAAACAAGATGGCGACGGTAATGACGGAGATGGGAGGGTGGGGGAAAGTAGGCGATATCTGTGGCAGAGAGGGGGCATAAGGGGTAATATTGAGAAGTTCCAGGTGTGTGTGTGTGTGTGTGTGTGTGTGTGTGTTTGTGTATGTTGTGGTGTGTGTTATGGTGTATGTGTGTGCGTGATGTATGTGCCTTGACCAACAGTAATATGTCGACATGGAATGGTGCCACAAAGAACGAAGATAAGTAACACAACCTTCAAGAAACAGAACCAGGTTAAAAATGAGAGAAAAATAAAAACATACGTAACAAAACACAGTACACATGAGATAATAAAGACAAACACACAGACAAGATAACCAAAAATAGACCCACACAAATTCAAGGAGACCAAGGACAGAATCAGCAAACCACTTGAGACAAAACCATACACACGCACAGGATGACAGAACCAGGCAGACCCACAACAGAGCTCAAGACGGATAAAAAACATAGATAGGAGAGAGAGAGAGAGAGAGAGAGAGAGAGAGAGAGAGAGAGAGAGAGAGAGAGAGAGAGAGAGAGAGAGAGAGAGCACTAGCCATTACAACAGAGGAGGGCCACGGTTGCATAATATTACAAAACCCCTCCACTGACTTGAACAAAATCCTGATGACTTTTGTACCGCAATTTGGCCGCTTTTATCCTAATGAGAAAAACTATTAGCCTACCTACCCACCCAGCCGTACCTCCTTCCTCCCTTCCTACACATCCCTACCTCCTCCCTTCCCTCCCATCCCTGTGTCCTTCCTTTCCATCCCTCCTTCCCTCCCACCCACCCGTACCTCCTTCCTCTCTTCCTTCACACCTACTCTCCCATCCCTTAGTCTATGGCATCTGATCTCCGCCACCTTCTCCCCGGACTTAGTCCTTCCTTCCTTCCTTCCTTCCTATCCTCCCTCCTTCCCTCCCATCTTACCTCCTATCCTTCCTTCCATCCTACCTTCCTCCCCTCCGTCCTTCCTTCCTTATCATCCTTTCTACCCTACCGTCCTTCCTACCCATCCGTCCCTCCCTCCCTCCTTCCTTCCTTCCTTCCCGGGGTATTTGGGAGCTTTTAGGGTTTTTTCTGTGTACCATTTTTTTTTTTTTTTAATAGTTTTGTATCTCGGCAGTAATGTGGGGTGATGATGGTGGTGATTGTGTGTTTTAAGTCCGATAATGGAGCCCATTAGTGATAAATGGTGATGGTGATTTTGAATGATGATGATGGTGGTGATGTTGAATGATGCGTCTGAAATTGGTAGTGATGTATGCTGATTGTGAATGAGGACTAGGCTATTTGTGATGAATATTGTGAGTGATGACTAGGCTATTTGTGGTGATGATTGTGAAGGGTGACTCTAGGTTATGTGTGGTGATGATAGTGATGATTATGGATGATGACTCCGATATTGGTAGTAATGTGAGTACCGGTGATGACACACATCTATGTATTGATAATATTTATATACCGGAAGTCTACTATTTTTTCCCAGTTGACGGTACTTACTTACTTGATACTTACTTTTGATGTGTTCGCCACTCTTCTAACGGCACCGAGGAGCGCGACGCCCCTCGTTATGAGTGGTGATTTGGTGCAGCAGACTGTTTGAAGCGACAGCTCGCTCCCTTGCGAAGATGGGCTCGTCTGGCACTTTTTGCAGTTCGACATCTAGGGCTCTCTCGAAGTTGTCTAACGAGACGTCCCTCATGTCTCTTACTCGCCGTGGGAGTTTGTTGAAGAGACGTGGGCCTCTGTGTGATAACCAGCCCTCTCGCAGAGAGCCCATAGCACCCCTGTTATTAATCCGGGGGATATCGCATTCCCAGCCTCTCCTATCACTGAATTTCATGACTATCGGAGTATGTAGGTTTGGTACTAAACCCTCTTCGATTTTCCACGTGTATATTATTAGGTAAAGTTCTCTTCTACGTTCCAGCGAATACAGTAACAGCTGATTCCTTGACTTAATGCTAAAATATGAAACTACTAACGGTATGTCTCTGAACAACATACTAAACAAAATCTTCATGGTAGCGGAGTAACCAACATGAGGACATGATAATTTACCATCAGCTGGAAATAATCAGACTATAGTGGCGATGATTACGAAGAAATATTAATAATTCCCCTTTTAACCCCTTCAGCTCCATGACGTCTTTTTACCTTTGATGCTGGCTAAAGTTAGTTGATATTATGCACTTTCAGAAGGATATACGTTATTCAGAGGGTTTATTGAAATTGTATTTACCCCTTTCAGTCCTAAAGGG
The DNA here is from genome assembly GCA_032716605.1 of Paralithodes platypus. Classification (NCBI taxonomy): domain Eukaryota; kingdom Metazoa; phylum Arthropoda; class Malacostraca; order Decapoda; family Lithodidae; genus Paralithodes; species Paralithodes platypus. The sequence continues at coordinate 55,990,287 of CM064482.1, read as the reverse complement.
GTAGATTATAAGCTGAAGAAAATCGTCTAATAGTAACCAGAATAAGATGAAAAAAATGACGTCATAGTACAGAAGGGGTAAATAATAATGATAATAGTGAAGCCTATACAGACGTGCAGATGATGATGACAATTATTGTGGCTCTCATTATATTCAGAGCATAGACAAATAGTACCGTAGTATTCATATTTTTTAATTAGTTTAGCGACTAGAGCTTCATATGGCTAATGCATTTATAATTATACGTCAGCTTATGTGATGTAAATCTCGCATTATTTTTTTATCCAAGGTGGCTTTAGTATGCCAGGGATATTAACCTATCAATCTGTGTGTCATAATCATATAGGCCTATTTTTATGATAAACATCTATATATATCTATCTATTTTTTTCTCTCTCTCTCTCTCTGCATATCTCTCTCTCTCTGTCTGTCTGCATCTCTCTCTCTCTCTCTCTCTCTCTCTCTCTCTCTCTCTCTCTCTCTCTCTCTCTCTCTCTCTCACCTAGCGATATATTGTCTTTTCTTTGTATGCCCTTCAATATTTCTCTCTTCTTTTTCACCCCCGCCACCCAATACGTATATACAGTATATTTATATTCCCTCTTGTCTTTTACTTCTGTTTGTTTTCTTTCGGCGCTCCCACCACCATTTTTCACTTTGACTTGCCCTCCATCTGTTCTTTGCCTTTTGCTTCTCGAACGTTTTCTCCATCACACGCCAAACCTCCATCAGTCACTCCCCCCCCCCCCCCCCTTCTCTCTCTCTCTCTCTCTCTCTCTGTAAACTATATCTACTAGAATTAACTTTTTATCACCTCGCATTAATAGTAAGTTTTAGGAAGTCATTATATCAATTTAAATATCTTCCTCATCCTCCCCCCCCCCCCCTCTCTCTCTCTTTGTAACGGTATCTCTACTTGAATTAAGTCCTGATTACCTCGCATTAATAATAAGGTTTAGGTAGTCAGTATATCCATGTAATTATCTCTCTCTCTCTCTCTCTCTGGAACGGTATTTCTACTTGAATTAAGTCCTGATCACATAATATTTATTGTAAGGTTTAGGAAGTCATTATATCAATTTATATATCTTTCTCATCCTCCCCCCTTCTCTCTCTCTCTCTCTCTCTCTCTCAGGGAAAGGCTTAGGCAGGTACAGACAGGGTTATATGGAGGTAATTCAGAATCTCCGTAGATATGAAGCAGGTAGGCCTATGTGAGAGTTATGGTTGGTTGGTAGGTAGGTAGGAAAGTATGTGTGTTGGTTGGTACATATATTGGTAAGTAAGTAGGATAGGTAGGTAGATACGTATATATATAAATAAGTAGTTATATAGTTGATAAGTAAAATAGATAAATAGGTAGATAGATACTAAATATATAGGCAGGTAAGTATAATAGATAGATATAGATAGGTAAATTATAATAGAGGTAGGTAGTTAGACAGGTAGGTTATACGGGCAGGTTCTAGGGAGCTAAGTAGGTAGGTTGGAGAAGAGGCAAATGGGTAGTTAAGTAGGCTACATAGGCTACTTGATGGAGAGTTCGGTAGTCTAAGCAGGTTGGAAGAGAAACGGGTAGGTAGACATATAGGTAGGTAAGCAGGTAGATAAATAAGTAGACATGTAATTAGGTAGATGAGAGTAGACTATGTAGGCAGGCTGAGAGAGAGCTCGGTAGGTTAGGCAGGTTGGAAGGTAAATAAGCAGGCAGGTGAGTAAGTAGGTAAGTAAATACGTGAGTAATTATATATAGAGTAGACAGACGACATAGATTTAGAGTAGACTATATAGGCAGGCTGATAGCTCGTTAGCTTAGGCAGGTTGGAAGAAAAGCAGGTAGACATGCAGGTAGGCAGGTAATTAAGTAGAGAGTAGACAGAAGTAAGTAGACTATATAGAGAGCTCGGTAGGCCAGACAGGTAAGAAGAGAGAGGCAGGTAGATCGGTAAATTGATGCGTATTAGATGGGTAAGTAGCGAGAGGGGGGGAACCGTCTCACAAGTTAAGGTAGAAAGTAGCTTAACGAACAGCCCAGGTAGAAAAAGGTAAGTGGGAGTTAGGGGGACCGTTAGTTAGTTGGTTGGTTGGTAGGTAGGTAGAGATAGATAGATAGATAGATAGATAGATAGATAGATAGATAGATAGATAGATAGATAGATAGATAGATATAGGTAGGTAGGTACCGGTATATTGGTTGGTTGGAAATAAATTTGTAGGTAGGTAGGTATGTAGGTAGGTGAGTGGGTAGGTAGGTAGGGTAGGTAGGTTGGAAGGAAAGAAGAAAGTGTGACATTCCAACGAAGTATGGGAAAATCATATATATTATTAAAAATCTATCGTAAACTAACATCAGTTACGTTACATTCATTAGAAAGACAAGAATTGGAAGACATGTTATAAAGTGGATGATAATAATAATAAAGAAGACACTAACGGATTATTGAAACTGAATAACGGCATCATATTAGAAAAGTTGCCCATAGATACTCATATATGGGTTGGGTATAAAAGGGATCTGCCTCGTGCGGATCAGATCAGGCCTTGGTAGATTTTCGTGTTGCTCCTTTCTCCGTCGCTAGGATAGTTGCCGAGTCCAAGGTTAAAGGAAGTGAGAAGTGTAAAGGTAGGTAGGCTGGTAGGTCGTCAGTAAGATGGTTGGTAGATAGGTAGGTTGGTACTTGGTAGGTGGGTAGGTAGGTAAATATGCAGGTATATATTTTGTAAGTAGGTAGGTCAGGTGATAAGACTAGTAGGTCATCATTAGGCTAGGTAGGTAGGTTGGTACTTCGGTAGGTAAGTCTAGGTATGTAAGTAGCAGGTCTAACTACCTGGAGGAGGTATGTAGGTATGTAGGGTATGTATATAAGGAGGTAGGTAGATCAGGTGAGGAAATTGGTAGGTCGGCAGTAGGGCTGGTTGGTAGGTAGGTAGGTAAGTAGGTAGGTTGGTATGTTGGCAGTAGGGCTGGCTGGCTGGTAGATAGGTAAGTAGGTAGATAGGTAGGTGGGGTAGGATCGAGTCTGGTAGTTATATAAGAAGGTAGATTGTGAGATAGGCAAGTGTACATAGGTAAGTTAGTGTCAGTTACCTTGGCTGGGGTGTAAAGGGCACAGGAGGGGTGATTACGTAAAGAGAGAGAGAGAGAGAGACACACACAGTTCGCCGCCTTAGGCTATATTTCTATCTTAGCCAGAAAGAGTTAACCGCCTTAAGCTATATTTCTATCTTAGCATATCCAACACCATCTGGTTTATACTAAGATCTGTTTACCTAACTTTTAATTGATTACTCACTATTATTACCAGTATATTATTATCATTAATATCATAATTAAGAACAATGTTTCAAAAGTAGACATGGATAGCTAGATATTCACACATAAACTCATAAATAAATACATGAAATAATAGACAAATATAAATAGATAAATATAATAGGGCTACTGCGACCTGTAAACTAATGATAACCAGTAAACATAGCAGTGGAAGTAGAGGCAAGCACAAGCCACAATAAGTAGACACATTTAAAGCCAAACTCGGTAGCATTTGGGGTATCACATAGCACTGTATTATCTTGTTTGGGTTCCATACAGATTCAAATGAGTGTACACATATACTGTATAGCCTAATCATAACACATATACTGTATAGCCTAATCATAACACATATACTGTATAGCCTAATCATAACACATATACTGTATAGCCTAATCATAACACATATATTCTGATCCAATATCACCCATTAAACCGAACCTCCGCAATGTAAATATTAGATGGAGAATATATGAGGTTATACATTTATTTTTAACATCGTTCTTAACATCAATAACCCCCAAATTAAATTATTGAAAGCATGTGATTCTGCCAGGATTCGAACCTAGGATATCTCATACATAACTTACACGCTCTAACCATTACACCACCACGACAGTTTATATGAGAATAGGCCTATCATTATAAAGAGTCAACTTAATTCAGAATAGATTCAAAACTTTGAGGCCACGATTTAAGTCCTAGAGTGTACATGACTGTGCAGTAGATAGGCTTAAGCAAAGGAGCTATGAGAGAAACGAGGAGTAGGCCTATACCTCCCTGGGTCTACCTGCATTCCCCATCCCCCCACCAGGTCCCCCCATCCCTTACCTTTCCTCCCCCACGCTCCCCCTCTACCTCCCCTCCCCTTCTCTCCCCCTTAGGCCAAATACGGGTGCCCACTTTACATTTCTGCACCTTGTTTATCTATCCCCAGCCATATTTAGGAAGAAAAGTGCTTAGGCCTATCCAATCAACAGAGATGGATAGGTTGAAGGGGGGTGGGGGTGGGGGGAGTTGTTTAAGGGGGGGGGGGGGTGGAGTTGAGGGGGATAGTATTATATATAAGGGGGATGGAGGTTAGAGGCAACTTTTTTTTGGCTTGGACCCTAAACCATCCATACCCCTCCTACCTCCCCCATACATACCCCCCCCTCCCCCCCCCCCCACCATACGTCCCTGTCGCTCTTACTCACACTATTTATTCGTCCCCTTCCCCATTATTTACTTTTCCTCCCAAGTCTCTCTCTCTCTCTCTCGTCTGGAATCTGCTAACTTTAAGTAAGCTTTATAATTGTTAAAGAACGCCATAACAATCTACAACCAGTATAGTTACCACAACATAACCAAGGCTAACCAATGTTTTTCTATTTGTTCCAGGTAAGAGAAAGACAGACAGTGACATTGGTGTGATGGTGTGGATCCTGGTGGTGAGTACAGTTTAAATATGTTAAGTTTGTTTATTTTGCAAGTTTTACATTATAATAAGCCAATATTTCTACCATTTGGGAAGGACCAGCCAGGGATTAGATGTGGACATTAACAGCCTATTTATTCTAGCCCTTTTTGAGATACAGATATTAGGAGTCACAATTTCTGGCCTACTTATAATGAATGGCTAACTACAAGAAACAAACAATGGTCCTGACAAATGTGTAAACCTGTTAACTACGAGATCTTTTGTGAAGCTGCAACTATAACCCTCTGATTTAAGTTATAGTAACATGAAGAGCACGTCAGCATGCTCAAGTTTCTTTTTTTACTTTTGTTTTACACCCACATTTTTGTTTCTATGTGGATGAAGGAGACAAAAGGCAAAACTGCCTATGACGAGCGCATTCCCCAGAGTTAAAAGAGTGACGGGGCCAAAATCAAGTACGGTAACGTTCGAGCCAAAATGTCTGGACATGTTCCTGTTTCTTTATGTACACCCTCTTTCATTTTCTCTCCCTCTTATTGTTTTCATTTTTTACAATTACATTTCCAATCCCCTCAGGCCCTTCCTCCATGTCACTCGTTTTTTTGTTTTTTGTTTTTTTCCCCTCAACTACCTTTTTCAAATAGGTTCTACCACTTCCCCAAGCTTTACCCTTCTCTCTTCAACTCCCTTGACACTCACGAATTGCCGGTACATGATATTCAAGTTTCCGTTTCAAATACACGTAGGTCTATATTTTGTACATTAGTTGTGCAGCCTATATTTATAATTACTAACAAAATCATATTCCCTTTTCTAGAGTTCATGAGACGGTGGAACCAACTGTAAATTAATAGTATAAACTTTAGGATCTTTGAACAGTTATCTAATGTAAGCTGATTATGACAATAGAAAACACAATATTATATTATTATTATTTGTTCCAACTCCTGTATCTCACTTCTGCCTTTGTTCCCTCTCACCTCTCCCTCCCCCTGACCTCTCACTCTATCTGGTCTCTTCCATTTGCCTCCCCCACCTCCTTCAAATGCCTCCAAACCATATTTAGCTCATCTTCCTCCTCCCCCTCTCCTAGTTATCTCACAATCAGTCTCTCTCTCTCTCTCTCACTCTCTCCCACACACCACATACCTCTATACATGTGTTTACCTTTACCTTCTCCCTGCCTTTAAAAGCAACTGGGGTTGTGTTCTCTGCTTACCTTACTGGTGACGTCATTTTATTGTTTTACCTTTTCATCTGGTGTCTCTATTTTACCTCAATCGTCTTTTTCTTACTTTAATCTTACTACTCTACCTTATTCTTCTCCTTTACTCTACCTTAATCGTCTTTCTCTTGCTCTATTCTTACTACTCTACCACTATACTCTTACCTTACTCACGTGTTTTCATCTACTCCTTTGTTCCAACCTTACTCTTCTGTCTCCTTTACTCTACGTTACTCGTCGCTCTCCCCCTCTACTTGACTACCTTATCTCCTTCTACTCAACTTTCAAGGCTTGCTCACCCTAGTTAAATTATCGTTGTTCACCCCTCACTACCTCTCTCTCTCTCTCTCAGCACTAGTATTTGTGGACACTTTTTCACATTATAAGATCTGTTCTATCTGGAACAAACTTCCCTAAGAAGTTGTAAACAGTTCTTCAGTAGAGCAGTTCAAGAGAGTAGATAGTATTGTGCACATTCTGTAATGAGTGTAGTGCACTAAACAATCTTTCTCATTTCTCTCCCTGGAATGGACCGCAAAGTCTCTGAGATACTAACTATTCTTTGTAACTCACTCTCTCTCTCTCTCAACATACACTCTCTCTCTCCCTCTGTCATAAATTTTACTTCGTCTCACTCAACATACGAATCTCCCTTTTTACTACACTAGGCCTAATTCATTTTCATACAAGCAACCTACCTCGCACATAAATAACTCTCTCTCTCTCTCTCTCTCTCACACACACACACACACACACACCATCTTATAACCTCCTTCACCAAATCGTCTATAATGAGTAACTGTCTCTTCACATCTCCACCCCTTCACCCTCTGTCTATCTCCCTCCTTCTTATTCTCCCCCCCCCCCCCTCTCTCTCTCTCTCTCTGGTTTCTTCTCAACACATCTTTCCCAATTTTACTCTTTTTACAACCTCTCCATTTTCCCTTCTCCCCCTCTCTCTCTCTCTTTTTCTTCTCACATGTCTGCTCTCACTCTCTCTCCTCTCTATTTGTTATCTCTCTTTCTAGACCCTCCTTCCCTCCCTCTCACTCTCTTTCTAGACCCTCCTTCCCTCCCTCTCACTCTCTCTCCAATTCATTTTCTGCTGACATAGTTTAGTCTTTCTCTTTTTACACACTTCCTCTGCTCTCTCTATCTCTCTCTCTCTCTCTCTCTCTCTCTCTCTCTCTCTCTCTCCTCCATTTAGCTATATAGGCTATTTTTTGTCCGCCAGTGAATGGACTTCCTTCTTACTTTGTGTAGCCAATTTTCGCTAGATGGATTATGGGATTTGGCAGCCTAGACCATGATGAAAATAAGTGTGGGGAGAAGAAATAGGGAATGAATATTAATAGTGGTGCCAATAACACTATCAACAATAACAATATTACTACTACTGCTACTACTACTACTACTACTACTACTAATAATAATAATACTAATAATGATAATAGGCCTAATAACAATAATAACAACTATAATAATAATTATTATAATACAATAATAATATATCTAATAATAATTAATAAATAATAGATGATAACAATAATCATCACAATACTAATAACAAACATAACAACATTAATAATATTATCAAGGCGAGAACAAAATAATCTCCCTTACCATCATATACTTTACTGGAAGGCCAAAGCAGCGAAACCAACTCATCACAGCAGAGGTGGTTTCGTTCTTTGTGTAGTTTGGTACTGGTATGTCATCTCCCAACTCAATAGGCCTACAAGTTTCTATTATCGTACCTCAAGCTACCTAACCTTCCACCTTTGGTACCCATGATCCCAGGCCTCTATAGGAATACACACACACACACACACACACACACCCGGTACACTTCTCTATAATCTCTACTAAAAACTAAACTAAAATACATAACTAAATCTTATAGTCATCCTAAAGTTTGTTGAAGAATATATGTACCGGTACCCTATTATAATCTAGAGTTAAATTAAGTTGAAGGTTAAGAGAGTAACGGGACTATAAAATAAGACTGCGTATCCTTCCACACTTCTGTAGATCCCTTGAGGCTACTTACTCCCCCAAACTGACGACCTTCCTTGTCACTTATTTATATCCTAACACACCTATAGCTACACACATCCATATCTAACACACCTATAGAAACACACATCCATATCCTAACTCACATAATTATAGCCACACACATCCATATCCTAACACACACACACACATCCATATTTAACACACTTAAAGCCACACACATCCACTCCACCAAAACACCCTAATCCTTGTTTACATACCGTACCTATTTCTGCCTTACCCACCTTCTTAAACTCCCAGCACTAGTCACAAATACCAAGCTTTACTTATTGCTTCAAAGATGGTACCTAACTATAGAGTAAGACTGTACCTCCCCTTCTGTAGACCCCTTCAGGCTACTTCCCTCACTCACACAGACGACCTTCATTCCCACTTATTGCTGCCCTAACACACCTAAACCTCCACTACATCAATCCACCCATACTCCTTTGCATCACATGTCTCTCAATCCACTCCAGCTTTCGTTTATGCTCAATGGACCTATCAAGTCCTGTTTGCATTCACCTACAGTGTTTAGTTTGAATTCCAACAACAAACACCAACCTTTATACTCCCTTGGCCAATAAAGCTGAACACAGATCTACTCTACTATCACTCCAGCAATAGATTATCAGGCCTGGTGAAGCTATATGCGAAACGTTGTCAATAAAGTGCTCCGCCTCACATGGTGTTTATATTAATCTTGTCTACTTTTCAAAGTATATTTTTTATCATACTTTTCTATATCGTGGATTATCATTACCGTATTATGCAATATAAGAGACAGGAACCTCACAAACTCTATGAGCAGGGTTCAGGGTAACGTCGACGCCACCCAGACCAACGTAGGTAGAGGGTCGTAACCAACCTATCCATTAAGTCCCCAAACCACAGAGCCACCCACCTTGACCCTCTTACCTTCACCCATACACCCCCCCCCCCCTTCCTTATTCCCACCCATACAATCTCCCCCACCCCACACCCGTCTTTCTCTCCCCTTCAGCACCTCCCATACTTTCCTTATTCCTTCCCATTCACCCCACACCTCCCCACACGTCTTTGTCTCACCTCTCCCCCTCTCTTGCCACCACAACCTCCTATACTTTCCTTCTTCCCTCCCATACACCCCCACCCCCAACCCGTCCTTGTCTCCCCCCTATCCCCTTCCTTTACGTCCACCACCCATACTTTCCTTCCCCCACCTATCCCCCTCGCCCCTTCCTCTTCCACATCCACGTGTCCACCCCGACCTTCATCCAAACACCCTTCCTTTGTCTCCCCCACCCACCTTCAGTCCTCTGGCACGATCTTTCGCACCCCTATCCCCTACCACCCCACCCCTACAAACATACCCCTCCCACCCCTACTTGTTTCACCCACCCCACCCACCTATACACCCCTCTCACCTCTACCTGTATCACCCCTCCCCCACCCTACACCCTTTCGTTTTGAACTCCCATAATCAGTGCACCCCTACCTTTCTCACCCTCCTACCTGCCAATCCCCCCCACCCCTCCCATCATCTGTCAGCCCCTATCCATACACCCCCACCACCCACCTCCCCTGACCCACAAACCACACCCATATCACCCACCAACACCCAAACCTTGAACATTTCCTCTCTCACTCTCACTCCGGTTTCCTAACTTGTATCATAATGTATCTCGCCGTGATATCTTATATTATTTGCCTGATCTGATATTATGCCTTTGACTCAATCGCATTTATTCGATTATTTACTATTATATCTTTATTCTTCGCCTTCATTCTCTCACAGGCCCTATTATCTTCGCCTATTACCTATAAGTAACCTATATTAACTACATCCTATACAGTATATCTAACACGCAGGGTACCACATATACAGTATATAATTGTATTAGCCACATAAAGCCCTGCACAAAGAGCAGACCTGACATTGTTACCAGCATTCATTCGTATTTAATTCTCCATATTCGCATTTTCCTTGTACCCAATTCTATTATCTCCCCTCTTAAAATGTTCCTTCACATTTTCTTTCTTTTTTCATTTGTCCTTATCTTTCCCTTCCAAGCTCGCCGCCTTCTCTCCTCTCCAGACTTCATTGATTTTACTCTCCTCCCATTCTTCACTGTCCTCCCTCTATATTTTACCTCCTCTTTCATTCTTTATTTTAATTTATTGTTATTATTTTTCATATTATTATTATTGCTACTATTATTATTAACAACAGTAGTAGTAGCAGTAGTAGTAGTATTATCTAACTATTATGGTTAATGCTTATAAGATATTTGTTTTCATTATCAACACCATTCCATTATTACTGATACCAGGTATATTAATCTATTACTTCCTCTATCTCTATTCGTTCACTTATTTTGTCCATATTAACTTTCACTGTCCGCAATACTTAAGTCCTCAATCTTCAATATCTGTTCATCTATTCAGCGTCCCAAATATTCTCCACTTTTCCCTTCAATTTCAACCCCTTAGCTAATATCTAACCTTTGTCTTGCCACATCACTTCTTCCACTATCGCTTGGTTTCACTTCGACCTCTCTCTCTCTCTCTCTACTTTGCTGTCCTATTCTTCTACTATAAACTGTCCCTGTCTAGAAGTACTAAGGCCGGACTACATAGTAGGGACCGCAAAGTCTGTGTGGTCTGAGTATCTTTGTAACTCTGCGTAACTTTATCTCTCTCTCTCTCTCTCTCTCTCTCTCTCTCTCTCTCTCTCTCTCTCTCTCTCTCTCTCTCTCATTAAGGCCATACTGCCCACTCTTGTCATTAATCGTGTGCATTGTCATGGAATTTCAATTTATGTGAAAAGTAAAAAGGAAGCAAAAAGGATGGTCAAAGGAATAAGCTTTTTGAGTGTGTTTGTGTGTGAGTGAGAGAGAGAGAGAGAGAGTGAGAGAGTGAGTGTGAGTGTGTGTTTACAGAAGCGTTAATGTGTGGTGGTGTGGAGTGACGGATGTGGAGGTGGCGTGAGGGAGAGGTGGAGGGGAGAAATGAAGGTGGGGTGGAGGGGATATGGAGGGTGGAGGGGAAAAGGGGTGGAGGATGAGTAGGGAGGAATTTTTGGGTAGTGGAGTGGTGAGTGTGGAGGAGGGGGTGGAAGAGAGGTAGGTGGTGTTGGAGGAGGAGGTGGAGGAGGTGGAGGAAGGAGGCGAGAAGTGAAGGATAACAAGAAACAGATAAATGTATAATGATGGAGAAAAAGATAAATGGAGAACAGTGGTTGATACAAAAATGGTAAACAAAACAAAATAATAATAAAAGTGAGAGGTAAAGCTAGATTAAAGTATATAAAATTGAGAGATAAAGTTAGATTAAAGTATATGAAAGTAACAGGTACAGCTAGATTAAAGTACCGGTATATAACAGTGTCAGGTAAAGCTAGATAAAAGTACCGGTAACAGGTAAAGCTAGATTAAGTATATATATGAAAGTAACAAGTAAATCTAGATTAAAGTACGGTATATAAAATTGACAGGTAAAGCTAAACTAAAGTAAATAAAAGTAAGAGCTAAAGCTAGATAAGTATATAGCTACCCACACATATAGAGAGTGAGTTAAACAGCCTCCCAGACCACACATCTAAACAAGGCTCCCTCGAGAAATTAGCATATAAGCATTAGGGAGGAAATAAAACACACCCGGTCGAACACAAAACATAAACGTTACCATTTTGCAACAGGCCATATCTTAGCACAATAAAGTTATGGGATTGGCTTCATGCTAGTTTATATTGACCATCCCTCACTAATATATCTACCTACAACCTATTAAAATAACAAACTAGTTAATATATCTACATCATATAGGCCTATGTATCAGTGTCTCAAAGCCAAGATTAGATATATGGACAGGTATGTATGGTATTAATTATAATTCAGGGTCAGTAACAAGATACTAACATGGCCTATGACCCTAGGCCTAAGATTTTCATATTAATGTTATCATTATTAACTATTATCATTATTATTGTTAGTTATGATCATTACAACATTATTGACTTAATTGTTACTGACGCACCAACTAGTTATTATGATCTAATTTTGCTGCTATAAATTATTATCATAATTATGAGTATTTTGTTATTATTATTATTATTTGACCGTGGAGACAGGCAAAGAGCGAGAAAATACAAGCTTCGTGCCAAGAGTAATAATATATACAAAACACGACCACAACAACCTTTAACTATAACTACCACCACTAACCCTTTGTTCAGTACCACTACCACTGGCTTCATACTACCATATACCACAACACTACTACCACCACACAGCCTTCCACTACCACAACTACCTCAGCAACAACACTACTACCAAGACCCCTACCACTACCTTCAATCTACCACATCATCAATACTAAAACATTGAATCTACCATACTACCACTACCACAACCTTGAATCTACCACACGACCACTACTAAAAAATTGAATCTACCATACTACCACTACCATTACCTTGAATCTACCACACTACCTTGAAAGTACCAATGATCACTATCAATACCATAAAACTACCAACTACCACAACATTAGCACTACCACTACCTTGAACCTACCAACTACCACAACACTACCTAGAAACTACCACCTCTACCATTCTGACCGCCACCCTAAAAGAACAAATACTATACTCAAACCAAAAAAGTTTGGCCGTAGCCCTCCCTACTCGACACACAGCCCCGGTACCATCACACACATTTCTCTTTCTACAACTTTTATTTTTTGTCACTCTCCATAACTTGTACCAACAACCCCACCACCACCCGCACCACAACTTCTGCCATCACCGCATCTCTACCATTACTTCTACCACCACAACCACTATCTACCACCACCAACATGATAACTAGCAACCGCAACAATCACGCTACCAACATTAGAATATCTACCAAATGTAATCACAACAATAACCATGAACCACCACAATAACTACACTACCACAATAAGTACCAACCATAATAACTACACAACCACATTAACTACCAACCACAACCATACTGCCACAACAACCAAACCCACCACCACTACCACAACGACCTTCCTCACCGTGACCAAAGACGGCAGCCAATCATCACAATAACTAATAATGCTGCAGCTCACATCAACATTGCTACCTTCACTACCACAATACGGTAACTAACACTGGTACCACAAAAGCCCTAGCACTATCGTACCATAAACAACAACCCCTTGTACCACCCCAACTACACCTACTACCACTACCGTACCCTAACTACCACAAACAGTACCACAGACACATACCACTACCATAACTTCCATTAACATACCACACTACCACTACCGTACCACCACTACCACAGACACATACCACTACCATACCATAACTTCCATTAACATACCACACTACCACTACCGTACCACCACTACCACAGACACGGGACACCACCCACTCATTTTTCACCCTCCGCTAAGAGGACCTCACCCAAACCTTCCTCTGCTCTCTCACTCACTCACTCACTCTCACTCTCACACACACACACACACACACACACACACACACACACACTCACTCACTCACTCACACTCACTCACTCGCTCTCATACAGATATAGTTAGTTTAGTATAATAATTAAGCCTAACCAACCAACCCCCCCAAAAAAAAAAATATATATATATATATATAGGTAAAATAAAGTGACATTTATAAAATATTTACAATACCTACAAGTGAACAGAGTGAATCCAGCCGTCCATATATTTTCGTAAAACACATGTACTGCCACACACACACACACACAGTCACTCATTCTCTCTCTCTCTCAAACACACATACTCACTCTGTCACTCACACAGTCTCTCTCCCACACAAACAGCCATAATCTCATGTCTTCCCCTTTACTATTTACCCTCTTTTTGTCCCCGTCTCCACTGGCAAGAAGGATTAGATCATTAGGACCACCAGAGCCCTTCCTTCTTACACTCTTTACCCAAACACTCAACATTACATCCCACAATGTTATATAGGCCTATTAATGTATTTAATTATTGTACGACGTTTTGTGCGTAACCTGTAAGTAAGTAAGTAAGTAAGTAAGTAAGTAAGTAAGCAAGCAAGTAAGTAAGTAAGTATCACATTTACATCGATCGCTGTGTTCACTTATTATAATGTATACTCCACTCCTCCAAACATAATATAATGTCCATGAAAGTTGTTACACTACCGGTAACAAATTTAAAATATTTGTCAACGATTGTTTCCTATAGTCAACCGACACATTATTAAACACACCAATGAACAATCACAAACAATGTCAAACTTTCAGACTTATACTGTACTGCCGTACGGTACATTATACATGACATTCACTATAGTTCTACAATGAAGCGCCTATTAAATATTACTGAGGTACTACTACTACTACTACTACTACTATTATAACACTTTTCTACCCCATCATATTCCCACATACATCCGTCATCCCCCCGACTCACGCAGCGCCTATTAAATACTACTGAGATACTACTACTACTACTATATCACAGTACGGTACTACCCCAACATCTTCCCACATACGTTCGTCATCACCCGACTCACACACCCCGACTGACCGATCACAAAACTACCGACAAATTACGGGTTTCCGGGAATTCATATATATATTTTACATCCGATATTCACGTTCCAATTTTCCGCTATGAAGTCCTCGTGATGCTTTGAGGTTACGGTGGTTGAGAGAGAGAGAGAGGGAGGGGGGGGGGGGGACTTGGTGTGGACTGACAATTTTACGCAAACGGCATTTTGGAAACTCATGCAACAATCTCGGGAGGAGCAGCTCTCACTATATTGAGATATGGCCGAAACAACGCTAAGTAAGTATACAGTAGTTATACACCTTGCATAAAATTATAGATGATGCAACAGGACAGTAAATTAATAATATTGGTATATTGGGTCAGGTATTCGAAGCATTTACGGTGTCACATTTTTCTAAACTATGTCCATAATCTTGCAAGCAGACATTTCGCACTGGCAACAACAACAACATCCCATAACAGAGTACCGGTTCGGAATATCAGTAACTGTCATCAATTATAACCTGTCAATAAAGCCAACAAGCAGTAAATAATGGTACTGTAAAGGTTAAATTATATTCTCCCACATAATACCAAACCGTTATCCATTCTGTTTTCGTAATGGATGGTTCGCAGGAGGATTTATTCATTTATTTATCTATTTCCCCTGCAACTTTATTATTCTGGCAACATATTAGGTGTATTGCATATGTACCGACACATATGCTGAATTAGCTATTTATTAATTGGCTGAAATTTGATAGAACTTGAAAATACTAAAGAAGCTTCCTGAAAAAGCTTCCAGAACAGAGATACCAAGAAGAGATGGACACAAAAATAAAAAATAAACAGCTCGTGTGAAAAGGCTCTCAACTTCTCTGGTAGCTTGGTTATCTTGAGGGGTTACAAGGGACGGCCCCAGTGACTCACAAGTTGGGGTTATGCGGGGCCGTAGTTAGGCCTTACTGGACAGCGGCAGTGCTTTTTAGCCATTCAGAACCGTGACGCAATTCTCCTTCTTGGTGTGGCTACCAGTAGACGATTGGATTCAGATGAAGAAGATTTTGTGGGGTTAAATGAGATACCGCCGTAGTTTGTACTTCTGTGAAGAAGATGTCTTTTCTAAACCCGAGGGAAATCGTCTAATGATAGCCACAACTATATGTAGCCTGACGTGACCGTACTGAAGGTGTTAGAGGGAGGCCGCAGTGACACTATTCCGTTATGCAGGGTAATACCTAGGGATTACTGGACACCTGCAGTGATTGTAATATTCTGTGTGTGTGTGTGTGTGTGTGTGTGTGTGTGTGTGTGTGTGTGTGTGTGTGTGTGTTGTATATCATAAAATAATGAAATAAAAATAAAAATAATAATAATAATAAAAATAAAAAAATAAAATTATAATAAAAAGTCCAACGTCCAAGAGATATCACCAAGAAATTATATACCGTTATCTTCTTCGATTCTTCGCCGCCTTCTACAACGCCAGGAAAAAAGCGTGTTCCTCCACGGTCCGTTTGACATGCACGGTGGTGTTCGTGACAGTGGTGGTGGTGTGGGTGGTGGCTGGTGTTGCAGGAGTGCCGGAAGTTGGTGCAGGTGTACATATTACTACAGCTACACTAAAGTCGGTTTCCCTCAATATTCTTTAGGCAACTCGGGTGTGACAGTATTGGAATTAAAGTTTCAAACAAATTCTGTCACCAATACTACTCTAGCTTCTGTTTAGTCGTTGATACCAATGCTAGATAGTCAGGAAACATTGACAGAATCGAGTTGTTGATAAAAAGTTGCCCCAAAATGAGCGTTAGTATAAATCGGTTTGTTGGGTGTGGGTGCAACATTAGTACGGTAGCGTGACGGTAACAGTAAGATGTACCCTCCTCCCTAATACGGTCAACACCCTCAAACCGCTCAATTACTTTACGAAGAGATCGTGAACCGTGACAGCGCGTGGCAGTAGGCTTCTTATTCTACAATTTCACTCTTGTAGGCCATCCGAGCCAAGACCTTGATCTGTATTAGTGCCAGAGATAATACCCATCCTTGAACTAAATTTCTTTAACTATTTTTTTTAATTATGCAGAACTGTATAGGGTACGGTAGGCCTAGGACTACGGTACATATTTATGGTTCATAACACATACGGTACAAGGCCTTCTACCAGGGATTGTAAAACTTAATCAACTGAGACAACAATGGTACCGTACAGTATACATTACACGGATATATACGATATGTTCAACGTTTACCGATTTATATCCAAATTAGTATGGCTTATACTGTAGGCTCATTGAACACTATATAAACATTTTCAAAGAGTAGTAGATTAGCTACAATTGAATACACAAGCTTTACTAACAAAGCATTGCAAAACAGAATAGGTGCAGAGTAAGCATTCGGGCGTTCATGTATAACAAACTAGTGTTAAATTGAACGTACAACACTTGGGACTAGGGTCAATGGCCTTAACATTAATAGACTATCTCAAGAACATCTTTTCTGCTTGACTTACTGAAAATGTCTGGAGATGTACAGATTATATACCGGGTGGATGGGACTCGTCAGCCTTGGTCGGCAACCTGTCTAGGGGATTAAACCTTATACAAATTACCGAAGGGCGGCGCGCTCATCGGCTCCACTTGCATGTGGCGAACACTATAATAGATAAAGTAGATAGATGCTGGTATACCGTTATAAATCTATCAGGTACCGCATAGGCGCATACATCAATTTAAGGTACGGTAGCCTATCATTAATTACTTATTTAACATTATTATATTGAAGGGTCCTTTCTTACCTCAATCTAACCTTCTGGTGGTAGTGGATAAAGGTTAGGTCTGGCAGAGAGCCCTACAGAACATACTCCCCCTACAGCCCTACACAGACCTTGACATCCTGACCTTATACCAACGTCATAAACAGGTTGGTTAGAGACTCTGAGAAACAACATACGGTTGGTCTAAAGTGAATGTCGGTGCCATCCCTACGGGCTGTCGGTATTTATTCTAAGCATACTGGTAATCCACAATACATATTGCATAACATAATGTATTATGGTATTTTCGAAGTGATATCTTTTGTTAATGATAATGTACCGTATGTTACTTAGTAAACTAGCGTATGTAATGCAGTTAAAAATACTGAGGAAAAGTACTTAAGGTAGTAAAGTCGGTATCACACGAGCTCTTTTTCGGTCGTTTTTTTAAGGACACATATAATCTGGCATCTTCAAAATGTAGGCCCATGTGTTATCATCAATCAGCCAGCCACCTAACCTGTCTTCAGTCTAGTTTCTGAGTGCGATGTGAAAGTCTAAAAATATTACGATCAACATCTGCATACCAAATTACCGGAAAATGCGTTCGTGTGACACTTGCGTAATTCGTGAAGTTTGGGAAAAGAAGAGCCAGCGTGGCGCCACAGGTGAACTCCACAACTAACGAACCATCACCTTGGATTACACTACCAAAGATCAGTCAAGCTTTCCAATATGTTAGTGTCTTGATCGGTTCACTGAGCTTCCAGGAACCCACCACCACCACCACCACCATTACCACTACTAAAACTACCACTACCACAACCACCACTACTACCACCCTCAAACACCGTCACCATCACCACCCTCAAACACCATCACCACCACCACCTCTACCATTACCACTACAACCCCCCCCCCACTACTCCCCCCCCCCCCCACCGGACGTATATAAATCCTATTCTCCCACCTTATAACAGGCTCAGCCCAGGCAAGCACAGGATTTATGGGGCTGCTTATGTATAGATCACTACCTTTAAGGGGAGGTATTTAGTTTGTTCCCTAGACCTCCATCAAGCTTAAAATTACACCCCCTCGAGTCCCTTTCAAGATAAATTTGTACATTTTTCGGTAGAAAAATTTCCCGGCCGAAGGCCGGTTCCTCTTAAATTACAGGCTCGCTATCGCTCGCCAGGATAAAATCGACACCTGAATTGCACGAAAGGTCTTAATATGGGGTGAAAGTTCTTAAAATCGCTAACTAATGGGGCAAACTTTTTATGATATCAAAAGCAATGGGGCTAAACATGAGGGAGAAAGGGGTCAAGAAAAAAATCCCTCAAGTGGAGATCTCCCCTTAACCCGAGCCACCTTTCCATCTTATTACCACGTTAGTGTCACAGTATGCATCCGTCTAAGCAGGGTTATGCAAGTCTAGGATTACAACTAATACTAAACACGGATTTAGATGGAACTTGGTGAGTTCTTCGAATTGAGCACACAAGAGAAAACAAAACATTTCGGATACCACAGGAGAATGCATCTAGAAATCCAAGGCATAAAAAACTGTCTTCAATTACCCATTTACCCTTGTAGGTACTTCCTAAATTGAATATAAAACATGCTAGGTGGCAGCTAGAACAAAACAGAAATTGGCTTCACCTGACTGAAAGAGTTAACTGCCATAGAGACCAGTAATGTGGGCAGTTGTGGCAAGGTATTCTGCATTATCCAGTGGGTCGTTAGCTGCTGTGGTGGTGGCCGGTAATGTTAACAGTGGGTACCGTTAACGAGCATTGGGGTAACGGTTCACACACACACTCACTCACTCTCTCTCTCTCACACACCACGGTAACTGTGCCATAATACCTTTTTAATTCGGGGGGTGAGATAAAAAACACTGCCAAGACTTAATTGTGGTATAGGCCTTGTCTCCTTGCTAACCCCCTTCAGTACCGGTGACGTCATTTACACGACAGTATGAAGCTTTGGAAGGCTCTCTCAATCTATGTAGGCCTATCTATCGACCTAGTTTTATCTATCAGTCTACGTATCTATCTATCTATCTATCTATCTAGTGTTATCTATCAATCTATACATCTATCTAGTTTTATCTATCAATATATGTATCTATCTGCCTAGTTTTATCCATCAATCTATGCATTGTAAGGTGTGGTCAATAAAAATATATGTCTATCTATCAAGCTATACATCTATCTATCTATCACTGTATCTATCTACCGCAGTGTATTAACCCCGAGGCAGCGATAGACTAGCGGGCCAACACACACACAACGGATCACTGTCACTGTTTCGCACGAATACACAACCAACGCCGTTACCAGATAAAAAGTTTGGCAGATAATTAATTCAGTACACCTAATATCTATCAGGTGTGTGTGTAGCTACTGTTATTAGGCCTATATTTATCTACCGTACTTATTATCCCCATTTCCCTCTATTGTGATCTTATATTAAATTTGCATGTGACGTTGAATGCACCTGCCTGTTTACTATCAATCTATATACAGTAATTATTGTTGTGTTACACACACACACACACACACACACACACACACACACACACACGGGTCAGGCTACCATTAAACCTTCGATCGTCATTACTCCACTTTCTATCAATCTCTCTCTCTCTCTCTCTTCGTCCCTCACACACCCCTCTCTCTCTCTCTCTCCCTCTGCTGTTCTAGAATAAATAAAAACGATAAACTTACTAAATGTTGGTTTCATGTTTGTGTTTATATTGCATGTACAATATGAGTAGGGTAAAAGACTGTATAACCATGTGTGCCCTTTTGAGACAACGTATATGCAATCCCATGTACTTATGCTTTCTCAATAAAGAATCAAATCAAATCAAATTAAATTAAATCTCTCTCTCTCTCAGACCAATTCAGCATTAGGCCTCCCCTCCTCGCTATCATTAACCCCCTTTCCACCCACCACGTCACAATCCACCCACCCCCTATAACACTATACAACACAGGAACTACGTTACACGATTAAGGGGAGATGGGCCGTTTTTCTGGTCACTCTTTTTCCCCATATTTAGTACCATTAGCTTTCAGATTGTATGACGTTCGGCACACTAGTTTAGTAATTTTAAGACTTTTCGTGTCCTTTAGGTGTCGATTTTTGTTCATGGCGAGCGATAGCAAGCCTATAATTTAAGAGGAACCGGCCTATCGAAAAATGTCCAAATTTACCTTGAAGGAGGATCGGGGGGGGGGGGGGGGGGGAGGAGCTTGATAGCCAGAATAACCTGTTAAAACGCGTCATAACCATCAGCATATATGGTACCGGTACTAATCTTGTTTGTTTATTTGTGTGTTTTGTTTCACTTACAGCATACGAGCAGCCTGTGTTTGCTGTTGGTATCCCTTCTTTGTATAGACAAACACTCACTGCGCACATTGCACACACACACACATAATTATACAGTACGCTTTTATGAACTAAGCACCTTCACAAACAGTAGCATACCGTTCCCATAACTTTTATGAACTAAGCACCTTCACAAACAGTAGCATACCGTTCCCATAACTTTTATGAACTAGCACCTTCACACACAGTAGCATAAAGCACCTTCACAAACAGTAGCATACCGTTCCCATAACTTTTATGAACTAGCACCTTCACACACAGTAGCATACCGTTCCCATAACTTCACAGTTGTGTAACTTAAAACGGTAGCGTACTTAGCGACCGACTCTAAAACACACACACACACACACTGTAACTACACACGCACATGTATTTACTACGCACATTCACACAGAGTACCACAACTATAAATAGCCACACACTTGTAGCGGTGCCATACATACGAACTGTAAACTCACACACACACATACACACACAGTAACTACGCACCCTCTCAGACACACGAGGGGTACGTTGAAAACTACTATTGACAAATAGATTTGCCTAAAATTAACGCATACCGTACCGTACCCTGGAAATTAAAACAAAGCGCCGAGTACAATAGCCAAATTATTACCTTCCTACACTCAAAACAACAAGGTAACAAATAAATACAACACAACAAAACTCAATACAATGATGTGACAAATAAACACAACACAACAAAACTCAATACAATGATGTGACAAATAAACACAACACAAAAACTCAATACAATGATGTGACAAATAAACACAACACAACAAAACTCAATACAATGATGTGACAAATAAATACAACACAACAAAACTCAATACAATGATGTGACAAATAAACACAACACAACAAAACTCAATACAATGATGTGACAAATAAATACAACACAACAAAACTCAATACAATGATGTGACAAATAAATACAACACAATGATGTGACAAATAAACACAACACAACAAAACTCAATACAATGATGTGACAAATAAATACAACACAACAAAACTCAATACAATGATGTGACAAATAAACACAACACAACAAAACTCAATACAATGATGTGACAAATAAACACAACACACAATCAGGTGATATATACAGTAAATAGAACACACAATCAAGTAATAAGTTAACAAAACAAATACTAAAAACACTAAAATATTTTTGTCGAATAGCATCATTTTAACCCTCTCGGTATTTAAGGATGTTTTGGCACTATATTCTGGCCATAATTAGACGATTTTAGGCAGTACATTTAGAATATCTGCGAGTTAAATAGTATATATGCAGGGATTATGCCTACAGTATGCGCGGCACTAAATAACCAAACTCCTTGACAAATTAATCGTACATTGTCCAGAAAGTAGACTAAGGAGAAAGTCTGGCTGTCAGTAATGAAGCAATCAGTCAACTTCCGGTTTCTGCTGCCGATCACCCAGATCACACGATACACTTTTCTTGACTGCTATCATCATCATCATCAACCTTGAATTATCCACTGCAGAATCGTTCGGAGGGCGACATCTCTACACGGTGGCTTTGTTCGACTTGGCAAGGGTTTGTGTGTGTGTGTGTGTGTGTGTGTGTGTGTGTGTGTGTGTGTGTGTGTGTGTGTGTGTGTGTGTGTGTGTATAAATTATACGTGTAACTATAATATTACTGTGCATCACTTGTTTGTCGTGAGCGAAAATTAGCCTCAGCACTGATTACTACGAAGAAGGTGCACGCACGCACACGATATATATATATATATATATATATATATATATATATATATATATATATACTGTATGTGTAAGTGTGTCTGTGGCCAAGCGGAATGGATAAACGTGAAACTCGAAGAATACAGGCAGCTAACAATAAAATAAAATTGCAGTATTACAATGTAGCTTAGCTACAAGTAAAATAATAATACACCTTGTTGGTGTTGAGTAAGAGTGGACTCGGCCAATTTACTAGTTCAAACCTTAACCTAGTTGAGACCAATCATTATAGTCTACCCTGTAACACGTACAGTCACTCAGAAAAAATCGTGGACCTAATATATTTCTAATTAGCCTATAGAAGTATATCTCTGGAAACGAATTTATGAATACACTTTTCTATACAAACTATATACAGTATACCGGTACTATCTATTGAAGAGGAAATTCCATCCAAAAAGCAATCCAGGTAGTTATAATTGCATACAAAAAACATAGGGGTCCACGATTTTTTTGAGTGACTGTACAGGCAAGAAATACAATAAACCTGAGTGGAATTCAAATCAGTTGGAGCACGGACGTATCATTAAAGGAGGAAAGAAGGGGAAAATGTCAATACATCACAAGGAGTTACAAGACAGTATTAGTGTGCCAAAGGTCTTGCGGCCCCATTCCAAGATTATACCGATATTTATATATAGATAGATAGATACATACATACAACCTGAATAGACCTTGCGCCCTACCAATCAGGTCGGCATAATTTCCACGGAGGCAACACAACAAAGCAGAAAATCGAAATTCAGATTGCATAAACCTTAAGAACCCCACGAGGCAGTCAGACGTCATTCCAGGAAGAGAGAGAGAGAGAGAGAGAAGGGGGGGGGGGGGTTACATAGAGTAGACAGTATCCAAAGGCCTTGCGGACCATTCCAAGGAGATACTCTGGAAAACGAAGGCTATTGAGACAATTACTGATATATATATATATATATATATATATATATATATATATATATAGAGAGAGAGAGAGAGAGAGAGAGAGACCATGTGGGCGCCGCCAGGGGCTTTGTTCAAAACACAACAACCGCGCGTGTGTGAGGGAGGCAGGGAGGGAGAGAGGGTGAAGAAGGGGGGTAGGGGGGTAGGGTGAAATGAGACAGGGAGGGATGAGGGAGAAGGAGGGAGGGCGAAAGGGGAGGATAGGGAGGACAAGGAGGGAGGTTGAAAAGAGTAGTGGGGGAGAAAAGGGGGAAGGAGGGAGGGTGAAAAAAGAGGCGGGGGTAGGGAGGAAAAGGGACAAGGAGGGGAGGAGGAAAATATAGACGGAAAGAGTGAAAGAAAAGGTGGGGAGGAGGTGTTAGGGAAAAGGGGAAGCAGCATGAAGGGATGGGGAGGCAAATGGACAAGGGGAAGGGGGGGGACAAGTTAACCCTTTCAAAATTCGATGACGCACTTCTTTTCTGGCTATTATTAGACGATATTATTAAGATTAAGAAGGGTATATTATGGAAGTGAGAGGGTTAATCGAGATTGTCTTTACCCTTATAATTTCCACAGATTCTTCCTAAACTGTAAAAATCGTCTAATAATAAGAACATAAGAAAATGGGAGTCTGCAGAAAGCCCATTGGCCCACACAAGGCAGACCCCTCTGTTAAAATGCGTCACAATCGTCAAAGGGTTAAGGGGACTACTTCAAATTGTAAGTGCAGCCTTGTTTACTTGCAGTCACGAGCCTCCGCCTGCTAATTTGTACCATCAATTCTTACGCGGCTGTTTGGATAATATTGGCGTAGAAAATGTCAAGTGCAAAATGGAGTTATATGAATTGTATGGGTTGCGTGTGAATGGGATCTGCCTCGTGTGGGCCGGTCGACCTTATGCAGAATTCCGGTTTCTTATGTTCTTATGTAACCAAGGAAAAAGACAACTTCCCACCCCTAAAGAACTCAAGACAACTGGATATTCCACCCACACCCTGTCCATGTCATCTATATGCTTGTCTGACTAAAATTATCTATGATTCCTTACACTGCTGTTTAGAAAATATTGTTGTAACTAAACTCAAGAACTCTGGATAATTCACTCACACCCAGTCTTTACAAGTACAGTACATTATATGCCTGCCTTACCAAACCTTGAAGTTGTCCACCGCTCCTTATATTACCGCACTATAAAACTCGCCAACCTATTCCACACAACTAAAACTCTCCTAACAAACCAGTGCTTGCCTATAGGGTTGTTTTATTTTTTTTTTTGTAAAAGACGGGAAGATGAGGGGGGGGGGGGGAGCAACAGAAATGGGGAGAGAAGGGGGCAGGCAGTGAGGGTGAGCATGAATGGAATAGAATGGGGGGAGAAGGAAAGAAGGAGGGGGGGGGGGGTAAGGGAGGAGGTAGCCAAGGGAGGGGAGGATGAAGGGAGGCATGGCGTGAAGAAGGGAAGGGGGGCAGGAGGAGGGAAGGAAAGGAAAAATAAGAATAATAATAATATTAAAGTTTATTTCCACCGACTGGTTATTCTTCTTACATAGTATTTACAAATATAATTATATACAGTTGGGGTTTAGTATTTTCAAAGTAGTTACAATATAGGAACTAATACATCATTTAGTGTTACATACAATAGGGGGGAGGTGGGGGGCCAGTATGGAAATACAATGCGTTACAATGAATAGGTACTATCTAAAAGACCTTGCAGCCTATTCCAAAGAAATACGATATAAGAAAGAAGAGTACAAAGAGATTGTACAGCGCTGTTGTCTCATTGTAGTGCAAATAATAAGATCTACAGTACCGGTACTCTATTTTTATAATGTACTACTGAACAACTATTTACTGTGAGTAAAAAATCTTCTCAAACATTAGTTGAAGAACTGGATCAAGGGGGTAGTGAATATTATTTGGTCTACCGGTATATATTAATTCATTTATATATTTTATATTTTCCTCGCTAGACCTCCATAAAGCTTTAAAAACGCCACCCAGAACCTCCTTCAAGATAAATGTCTACATTTTTCGGTAGAAAAATGTTCCCGGTTCCTCCTACAATATAAATGTCACGAAAAGTATATATATTGACAACAAAATTGGGCCAAAGGTCTTAACATCGCAAGACTAATGGTCGTAAAATCTCAAAGCTAATGGGACTAAACATGAAGGAGAACAATCAACTACCTCTCCTTAGCTTAGAGTGAAGAACAGTCTTACCGTTACGTCCTAGGCATTTCCCACCTCCACAACTTCTATATTTACATTGTTTCATGATATAGGAAATACTCACCTATAAAACCCGTCAGAGGTAGCATCATAGGTGTATGGCATGCGTAGGTGTGTGTGTGTGTGGCTGTGTAATAATAATACAATAATAATACAATAATAATAATAATAATAATAATAATAATAAAAAATAATAATAATCGGTTAAGTCATGCACTCAATGTTAAGTGTGTGTGTGTGTTTATAAGCTACCGGTTATACTCACCACCAGGAACTGCTAGTCACACTAACGTCATATCAACACTGTTACCGTACCTGGAAAGAGAGATAAATATTGGTTAGTTAAATCTAGGAGAGAGAGAGAGAGAGAGAGAGAGAGAGAGAGAGAGAGAGAGAGAGAGAGAGAGAGAGAGAGAACCAGGAATGTGAAGGGATGCCACAGGATCAACGCAGGCAGGACAGGAGGGTGAGGAACGACAAGCCTGGAACGAATTGCTTGTGGTAGACAGGAACATTAGGCAAAGTGAGGGAAATGCAAGAGATAGGGAGGCAGACTTGAAATATAATCGCATTTGATCCGTTTCGCGGCTAGTGTGTGAGAAGGGCGATGTATATGGATGAGCTGGAGATGGGAAGAAAGTGGCCGAAAAAAATGGCAGACTGGGAAAGTGTGTAGGATTATTACTTTTACAGACATAGGCCTATACACACATAAACCCCAGTGAATGTGTGTGTGTGTGTGTGTGTGTTCACTCACTCACTTGCTTGTTTTCGTCAAGGGGAATCCACGCAATGCGAGCTAAGCTCATTATTATCGCGCCTCCTGAACTGGGAATGTATTGCGTGAAATGCATGTTAAGTGTTTATGTATCGTTGGAATGGCTGTGGATGTGTGTGTAGTCTGTATTTTAGCCAATTGGCGACATCTGGAAACGAAGGCTTAGGGTTAATCTGTACGGTACCATTCTCACTACGGTACCAGTCTCACCCGAAGGCTTAGGTTGACCAGTAGCTTAGGTTGACCAGTACGATACCCATCTCACCTTGTAACCGATCACCAACCCCAGATGGGACGTCACAACTTCGTCCACTTATACCAGGTTC
Source organism: Paralithodes platypus (assembly GCA_032716605.1). Taxonomy (NCBI): domain Eukaryota; kingdom Metazoa; phylum Arthropoda; class Malacostraca; order Decapoda; family Lithodidae; genus Paralithodes; species Paralithodes platypus. Next base: position 55,963,540 of record CM064482.1, on the reverse strand, counting down.
CTAATTATACTGCTAGGTGAACAGAGGCTACACCGTTAGGAGACTTGCCCAAATGTCTCTTCCCCGCCCGGGTCTCGAACCCGGGACCTTCTGGTTGTGAGCCAGACGGGCTATCAGTTACGCCACGGGGAGGTGTGTGTGTGTGTGTGTGTGTGTGTGTGTGTGTGTGTGTGTGTGTGTGTTGGACTAGGGACGGGACAGCAGGGAAGGGTAGGGTGGCAGGCAGACTGGACAGCAAAAAGGAAAGACAAAAAACAAATATACGGAGAGGAATGGATGGGGGAGCACGCAGACGGTTTTAGGGGGTAAAGAGGAATGGAGGAGGATAAAGAGACAAGGGGAGGGGGGCGAGGGGAAAATTATAAATAGAGAGAGAGAGGGGGGGCAGGGAATGGGGTATATGTAGAGAGGGAGAGAGAAGGGGGAAGAAAGCATGATGAAGAGTAGGGGAAAAGAAAGGGAACAAGATAAGGAAAGAGAGTAGGATGGAAGGGAAGGGAGAGCAAGATGAACAGTGTGAGAACGGAAGAAGAGAACAGGATACAGATAAATAGCGAGGGGAAGTGCATGAAGGAAGGGAACAGAATAAAGAGAAAGGGGGGGGGGAGGGGGGGGGGGAATGGGACAGATGTTGGGGCAGCGAGGCGAGAGAGAGCGCGGTACCGTAGATGGAAGAGCAGGGAAGGAGGGTGGTTTGGACTGGCTGGGCTGGTTGTAAGAGGGAGGGAGGGAGGGAGCAGGAGGGCGGTGGTGGTGGGCAGAGGTGAAGGTTGAGGGCAAAGAGGAAGGGAGGCAAGGTACAACTGCCCACATATATGTATGGTACACTCCAGGACATAAGTTGAAAACAATAGCATGGTCTTCATCATTCAGATATGCACCTTAAATATGTAGATTATATTCTACCAGTAATTTACTGGTGCCGTAACTCTACCGGTAGGCCTATGTTAGCAAATTAGCAGTCACCTAAAAACATAGGCTAAGCACATACGAAAATGAGAGTCTGCAGAAAGCTGATTGGTCAATACAAGGCAGATTTCTTTCACACCCAACCCATCTCATCTATCATAAGGCTAAGCAAGTCATCATCGGATTGTTAATAACCTTATTGTCAGTGTTCATTAGTGTTATTTATGTGTGCCTGGCCGATGACTAACCTTCGGAGTGTAGGCCTATACTACCCAACAATACAAACGGTATAGGCTATGGCCGGGTGTTACCAGCCAAGCAAACCAATATACATCTGTCTCCGTGTTTAAGGGGTTTTATATAAAATTAAAGTTTTATTCTGTAAATCACACGTGGTTATGAAGGAAAATTTAGACGGAACTAGACGTGTACCATAACTTAAGACGAACTTAGGGTATCACACAGGCAGTTAATGAATGAGGGAGGTGTTTGAAATAGAGGCGTAAGGCAGCGAGATAGGCCTATATAGGCTAATGGATGAATGGAACAGAGGGATTGTAACGATATGAAAGCAAGGAGTAGGATGCTGATGATATGAAAGCACAGACAGGGATGGTGACGATATGAAAGCAAGGAGTAGGATGCTGATGATATGAAAGCACAGACAGGGATGGTGACGATATGAAAGCAAAGAGTAGCATGCTGATGATATGAAAGCACAGACAGGGATGGTGACGATATGAAAGCAAGGAGTAGGATGGTAAAGATGAGAACCCAAGGAGAGGGATCGTAATGATATGAAAGCAAAGCGCAGGTTGGTGATGAAACTGATGATATGAAAGCACAGACAGGGGAGGTGATGATGAGGGAGGGGGGGAGGGAGGGTGATGAGTCAGGGGGAGGTACAGTGAAGGTACAGAGTGAGTCAGGGTGCGAAGTATAAGCCACAGTCACACACGCCGTTTATCCATGGCACATTTTCTTGGCAATTTTATGAGTGAGGGGGAATAGGGAGGTGTAAGATGAGAGAAGATGAGAGAGAGTGGGAGGTAGGAGAAGAGAGGCAGAAAGGGGAGAGGGGGGGGGGGGGGAATAGAGAAATACCGGTACCGTATAAGATGAAAGGGAGAGGGAATGCAATTTAGGGATCTTATAGCACTTAAAGTGTCAAACGAAAGCCGAATCCATTATTTTTAGTCTTCACTATTGTATATGCAAAGATAAAATTATGATTTATAGTTCAAAATAGGTCATAGGTAGTGATAACATGGCACCAACAATGCTACTTCATGTTGATTTTTCTTGTATTCCTCCTCATATTCATACAAGTCTTCAAACAATATTGTTACGGTTTCACACCCTAATAGCACTGTTGTCGGTAGCTAGAGAGAGAGAGAACAAAGGGAAATATTGATAAAGGGAGGAGGGGGGGGGGGAGCGCAGACAGTGGAAGTCAAAATGAATATAAGGAAGATGCATGAGTGTAAGAGAGTGACGCAAGAGGGAGAGAATAAGATAGATAGATAGATAGATAAAGAGTTGATATGGATGGATAAGTGTAGCCAAAGGCCTATGAGAGAAAAATGCATGATGGTATGTGAGTGACGAGAACATTATGATTTACATAGATACACTGACCACATAGACATTACGGTCCCAGCGAGGTGGTCAGGACTTAATTCTAGTAGTGATAGCTAACCCGAGAGTAAGGTACAGTGGAAGGAAAGGATAGCAAATAAGAAGAAGAAGAGAGAGAGAGAGAGAGTAAGAGAGATATGAACGATGGAGAAAGACTAAACTTTGGATAAGATTAAAGAGTCAACTGAAGCGAAAGACAACAAAGACAAGAGAAAGCGTGAATGTAAATAAATAACACGTATCGTATGGAAATGAAGAAGAGAGCAAAATGACGAAGAGGGGGAAAGACGAAAACCAAAGGGAAAGGGGAGAAAATAACGAAAAGGGGAAAGTGAAGAGGGGGAACAGAAGAACGAAAAGGGGAATAGTGGAATGGGTAAAACAGAAAAGAGGGGAGATAAGTTCAAGCTAAAAGTGTGAGAGAGATAGAGATAGAGAGATGAAGCGAAGAGTAAACGAAGGGGAGGAAATAAAACATAGACAAGGACGGATTTGAACAAGAGAGAGTGAGTGAGTGAGAGATTGAATGAGTGTGTGCAAGAATCGAGAGAGCCTGAGTGAGTGAATGAGTGTTTGTAGACCTATATGAGAAAAATTAGCTACCGGTACGTGTGTGTGAGAGAGAGAGAGAGAGAGAGAGAGAGAGAGAGAGAGAGAGAGAGAGAGAGAGAGCAGGGTAAACAAAGAAATAGGAGGGAGAGGAATTAATATTTCTCCTTCCAACATCACACGGTAACAGATGGGCGGTCGATAGAGGGAGAGAGGGAAAGTGGGATGAGGGGGGGGGGGAGGGGGGGGGAGGGGGGGGGAAATAGGGAGGGAAACTGGAAGGAAGGGGAATAGGAACAGAGTGAGGAGTAATAGGAAGATGTAAGATGGGAAAGTGGGAGGTAGGAGAAGAGGGAGAAAGGGGAGTGAGAGGGGAAAATAAAGAAGTACCGTATAAGATGAAAGGGAGAGGGAATGTGAAGGGAAGGGAGTGAAGGAAAGGATCTGCCTTGTGTGGGCCGATCGGCTTTTTGCAGACTCCCATGTTCTTATGTTCTTAAGAACGAGGGAGGGAGAGAGGAGTGAAGGGAGGGAAAGAAGGAATGTGGAAGGGAGGGAGGTAAGTAAGAAAAAAGAGAGGGAACAGATAAATAGAGTAAGGGGAAAATAGTGAGAGAGGCTGGAGGGAGTAGGCTAGAGAGAGAGTAAGCAGAGAGAAAGGGGAGGTGGGGGGGGGGGGGGGGTACGTACCGTAATGGTGGAGTAGTCACCGAGGGGAAAGACACTACCCCCCCCCCCCCAGGAGAGTCAAGGGGAAACAGACAGGAAGAGGGGGAGCGAGGTCGGGTGGACGTACTGTACAGGAAAGACGTGGGAAGAGTACGACAGTGGAAGAGGAAAGTGAGGGAAAGTACTGGAAAGGAAAATCAAGGGAGTAAAACAGTGGAAGAGGGGAAGTAAGAACAGTGGCAGAGTGAGTGTGAGGGCAAGTACTGGAAAGGAAAGTCAAGGGAGTAAGACAGTGGGAGATGAAGGGAAAGTAATGGCACCGTAACGTAAATGATAGACATGGGAGTAAGACAGTGGCAGAGGGAAGTCAAGAAAATAACAGTGGAAGAGGGCGAAGAAAAAGAAAATAGTAAGAAATAAGAAAGTAAAGAGTCCAAAGGTGAAACGGAAATGGAAAGGGGCAAGGAAAGAAACGGCTGTAGAGATAAACAATAAGAGGCTTATAGATACCGGTAGGGTAGGCTAAAAGGGAGCAAGAGAAGGGCAACAGTTGAAACAACATTGTCGTGATACCGTATATTAACCCCTTCTGTACCGGCGACGTCTTTTTAATTTTACTCTAGCTATATTTAGACGATTTGTTAGTAAAAAGGGTTAAGTTGACCTAAGATAGTTTGAAGCCTGTTAATTGCTGTTAAACTGAATAAAATCGTCAAACAGTAGCTAGAATAAAATTGAAAAGACGTCGTCATGTACTGTCATGATGCAGTATGACAGTACATTCAAATACCGGTACATCGTCAAATAATAGCTTGAAAACAGAAAATAATTGCGTATTGGATCATGAAAGGGTTACAAACAGCAGAGCCCCGTTGGCTAGCGTAGAAAAGGAAGTAAGACGGCTGGTACGGTACCTTATCATCTGGAATGAGACAACATTACCGTAGCAGCATAATATACATTACCGTAGCAGCATAATATACGTCAAGAATAGTATGCGTAAATAAAAGACAAAAATAAATAAATCAAATATAATAAATATATAATACAACCTAATATGCAAAACCGGAAATGGTAAATACAAAGCACGGTACGGTACGGTACGGTATAAACTCGCATTCCGGTCTTGATTGGAAGAAATGGCAGGGTGTAAAGGGAAAACGGCAAAAGTGAACCCTTTAAGTACCGTACCAGCGACGTGTGTTATAATGTATTCTAGCTAAATTTAGACGATGGTATGCAGCTTAGGAAATACTGTATATGTGGTAGTTAGAAAGGTTGGTTGAGATTGTTTAAATATGGCCCTCTTAACCTGCGCTTTGTTAAACTAAACAATAAATATATATAGGCCTATATATATTAACTTTTAAAAGAGGTAGAGGCGATACCAAATACTACCGAACGATAATGCGAGCAGACAGCTGGAAAAGAGAGCACTACAAAAGCTAAACAGATGGAGAAGATAAAAGTAAAGGGTCAAAAAGAAAGAGGGGCCGAGCAGGGGGCAGACACGCTCAGAGGAATGAAAGCAGACAGTTGGAACAAAAAAATCTAAACAAAAACAGAACAGAAAATAGGCCTACAGCAAATGAGGTAAATCAAAGAAAAGCCCCAGCAGGCAGTTAGAAAAAAGAAAGAACACCAACAGATAAATAGATAGAACAGTGTAAAGAAGGAACCAAACAAAGGGTGTAGGAGTATTAACAAGCGAGCGAAAATGAGTGAAAGGGAACAGGGAAATGAGAGAAGACTGTTGGAAGAGGGAGAACACAAAATAGATATAAAACGGAGAGAAATATAGTAAATAGGAAAGAAAACACGGGAGAGATATAAGGACATTAGGTCAGAAATAGGATTAGTGGAAATATAGGAAAAAATACTAGTGAAATTATAGTCTGTTTAATTTTAGCTGGCAGTAAATTCAATTCCTTAAGGGGAGGTATTTAGTTTGTTCCCTAGACCTCCATCAACCTTAAAATTACACCCCCTCGAGTCCCTGTCAAGATAAATTTGTAAATTTTTCGGTAGAAAAATTTCCCGGCCAAAGGCCGGTTCCTCTTAAATTACAGGCTCGCTATCGCTCGCCAGGATAAAATAGACACCTGAATGGCACGAAAGGTCTTAATATGGGGTGAAAGTTCTTAAAATCGCTAAAGTAATGGGGCAAACGTTTTATAATATCAAAAGCAATGGGGCTAAACATGAGGGAGAAAGGGGTCAAGAAAAAAATCCCTCAAGTGGAGATCTCCCCTTAAGATGCAGATTTCTAGATAATTACTGGTATTGGAACATTATGAAACTATTCTGTCTCTGCCTCATATGAATAACGTAAGCACGTAAGAAATCTGCATAAGGCCGACACGAGCCAGATCACATTCACACCCAAATACAAAATTATCATAATTAACAATATATTTCGCAACAACACATCATAACAACGGACTAACCAAGATGAGGACATGCCAATTTACTGTCAGGTGGAAAAAACCCGACTATAAGTTTTTTTTTTGCGTTTATATTGTGTCGTCCCTGTTCTGGTTCGTTTATTTTACAAGTTTTACATTCTAATAGTAAAGACGGAGAAGAGAAAATAGCAAAGGACAAAAGAGAGCGAGAGCAAGCAGGCGGGATATAGGGACAAACAGCGCAGGAATGGGAGCAGACAGTTGGAAAAAGGAAGCACACCCAAAGCTAACAGCGAGAAAAACGGAGGGAGGGAAGAAGGGAGAGAGTACGGTTGGCTACTGAAGGGGGACGAATGAAATGCAGTGGTGGTAGGAAGAGATTGGACAACAAATAGTGGAAAAATACAAATAGAGAACATCACAGATATTAACCCTTTCTGTACCGGCGACTTCTTTTGTATTTCCTTTCAGCTATATTTAGACGATTTTTTGAAGCTTAGAAAGGATATATGGTAACTAAAAGGATGAATTGAGATAGTCTGTAGCTTGTTAATGGGTAGACGTCCTTCCTAATCTAACCAAAATTGTCTAATAGTTGCCAGACTATAACGAAAAGGAAGTCACCGCTACAGAAGGGGTTAAAGGCACACCGAATAACTACCGTAGGCCTACACGGAAAAAAGGTAAAATGAAGAGGTATAAAAAAGCTACGGTACCGGATTATACAATATCAATGGGTATATTGATAGTGATATACCTTTCAAATTGGTATAAGATGGGTTTAGCACCGCCAATATACCGTTAAATATATAAAAAAAAAATAGAATGTGGATGAGGGAAACAAAAGACAAAACTGCCTGTGACGAGTGCCTCCCCCAGAGTTAAAAGAGTGACAGGGCCAAAATCAAGGAACGTTCGAGCCACTTGATATACCATTTTCATACTTTGTTCTCATTTGTTTGCGAGTGGTACCGGTACCGGGTAACGGAAGTTATTTAAATATGAAGAGAAAAGGAGAAAAGGGTGACGAGGAAAAGAGATTAGGCCTATATGTTAGAAAAATAAGCTATAATATGTAAAAGAAAAATAAGTAGAGTATTAGAGTAAATAATGAAAATGAAAGTGTTTGGGTAGAAGTTAACGAAGGTAGTGAGACTTTAGTTATTGGAGTTATGTATAGACCGCCAAATATGAGTAGAAATGACGGAACATCATTATGGGAGGAAATTAAAATAGCATCAAGGCTTAGCAACGTGTGCATTATGGGGGATTTTAATTTCCCTAATATAGATTGGCAGCAACAAATAGGCGACTCTGATTCAAAGGAGTTTATTGAGGTAGTACAAGATAGTTTTTTATCTCAATTCATAGATACGCCAACTAGAGGTGATAATATTCTCGATTTAGTTTTCAGTAACAATGAACATATGATAAATAGTGTAGAAATCGGGGACCACCTAGGAAATAGTGATCACAATTCTGTGCATTTTAATATACAATGGAAAGGTAATACCAGTGAGAATACAACATTAATACCTGACTTCAGAAAAGCCAATTATGGTGGGTTAAGAGAAGCCCTGTTAGCGGACCCTATGGTCAAAAAATTAAGTCGATCCAGGTGTCCAAATGAGTGTATCCTTTCTCAGGCACCTGTCATCTTAAGTCAGGAGGAGACGTCAAACTTGGTAGATACATACGATAATTTTATCAAGTCAGTATTCAATGCGCAAAATAAATATATCCCCAAAAGAAAATTTAGATCAACACAGAACCAACCCAAATGGATGAATAATAGACTATTAGATCTTCTAGGACAAAAGAGAGGAATATATAGAAAAATTAGAAAAGGCGAAATTCACCTACTTGCTTACTATCAGAATCTATCAAGACAGGTAAAAAAGGATATTAGGAAAGAAAAAAGAAATTATGAAATTAAGGTTGCCAATGACTCAAAAAATAATCCTAAAGCTTTTTACCAACTATATAAATCCAAGGTTAGAGATGTAATTGGTCCCCTTAAAACTTCTATAGGAAAATTGACAGAAAGTGATTTAGAAATGTGCAGTACATTAAATAGTCAATTTCTTTCCGTTTTCACTAATGAAAATTTGGCACAGTTTCCAGAAGTCCGTAAGGTATACAGCGATAGTATAGAAAATAGGTTAAGTACGGTTACTATAAGTAGAAATGATGTGGTTAAGGAAATTGACAGACTGAAACCTCATAAATCGCCTGGTCCTGATGAGGTATATGCTAGAGTATTAAAAGAATGCAGAGATGAGTTAAGTTATCCATTAACATTTCTATTTAACAAGTCATTAGAAACAGGTATAGTTCCAGAAGCTTGGAAGCTTGCAAATGTAGTTCCGATCTTCAAAAAAGGTGATAAATCAATAGCATCCAATTACCGTCCCATTAGTCTCACTTCAATCATAGGAAAACTACTAGAGTCAATTATTGCTAGGAAAATGAGAAACCACTTAGAAACATTTAACTTAATCAATTCTTCTCAGCATGGATTCACTCAGGGACGGTCTTGCCTTACTAATTTGCTTAGTTTTTTCTCAGAGGTATATGAAGCAGTAGATAATGACAAGTCATATGATATTATATATTTAGATTTCAGTAAAGCTTTCGACAGAGTCCCTCATGAGAGATTGATGAGAAAGGTTGAGGCACATGGAATAGGTGGGGCGTTGTTAGGATGGATTAGGTCATGGCTAATTGGTAGGAAGCAGAGAGTCAGCATAAATGGTACCAAGTCAGAATGGGGAGCAGTCAAAAGTGGTGTCCCCCAGGGATCGGTATTAGGTCCCCTGTTGTTTCTTATATACATAAATGACCTAGATTTAGGTATAACTAGTAGGATAAGTAAATTCGCAGACGATACTAAAATAGGGAGATCAATTGATTCAGATAGCGATATAGAGTGCCTCCAAAGGGATCTAGATACCTTACATGAATGGTCAGTAAATTGGCAGATGAAGTTTAACATTGACAAATGCAAGGTATTAAAGATAGGGAAGATGCAAACAAATGTTAAATATAAACTAGCTAATTTAGAATTAGAAAATTCAGACTGCGAGAAAGATCTAGGTGTGTTTGTTAGCAATGATTTGAAGCCTAGAAAACAGTGTATAAGCGTTCGTAATAAGGCAAACAGGATTCTCGGGTTCATCTCTAGGAGTGTGAGTAACAGAACTGCTGATGTTATCTTAAAACTTTACTTGTCATTAGTGAGACCCCACATGGATTATGCTGTCCAATTTTGGTGTCCTTATTACAGAATGGACATAGATTCATTGGAGAGAGTACAGCGTAGAATGACAAAAATGATCCATAATATTAGAAATCTTTCGTATGAAGAAAGGTTGAAGAAATTAGGTTTACATTCGTTAGAGAGACGCAGAGTTAGAGGGGATATGATAGAGGTGTTCAAGTGGGTTAGTGGGATTAACAAAGGGAACATGGCAAATGTACTAAAGCTCAGTGATAGCGAAAGAACTCGTACCAATGGTTTCAAATTAGATAAATTTCGTTTCAGAAAAGATATAGGCAAGTATTGGTTTGGTAACAGAGTTGTAGATGGGTGGAATGGACTACCAAGTGCTATAGTGGGATCTAAAACTGTAGGGAGCTTTAAGATAAAATTAGATAAGCATATGGACGAGAAGGGTTGGGTGTGAAGGGGGATCAGCCGGGTTGGGCCAATCAGCGCTCTGCAGACCTCCATAATCCTGCGTTAATCTCTAACCGTTTTGGTAAGATGATCCTCAGGGTATTAGAGTGTGAAGCCTATAATTGGGCTTTGTAATTGAATTGGGGTTGTGTGGGACAGGGATCTGCCTTGCTTAGGCCAATCGGCTTTCTGCAGACTCCCATTTTCTTATGTTCTTATGTTCTTAAGTAAGAGAAAATATATTAAAGAGAAAATATGTAATTATTATGTTTTTTACACCAACCTACTTCACATCTAAACTCAATTAATAAAATCAACAAATACATGTGGCACTCCGAGGACTCGAAATAAGTAAAAGAAAAAATATGTAAACAAATAAAATATGTAAAAGAGAAGATATGTAAATTTACAGATACATATGAATAGGTATGGGAAGTCTACGGGTTATTTATGCAAAACACCTCTAACCCGTCCGTATAATATTAGTTTCGGCCCTACATCCGCGTTCTGGAATGAAATACAGTCTACACGCACTGGCTCAGTACGGTACCCTAAAAAAAATAATGTCTATCTATCTATCTATATGCTCAGGCCCAATCCCCATTTTGGGGGTAGCCGACTTAAGACAGAGCAAGAACAGGGAAAACACAAAAACAACATAAAACAAAAAATAAACACAGATAAAAAACACAAACTCTCACACATCCAGGTCACCCAGGAGAAGACACAGAGACCAGGGTTACCAAGGTCGCTCCAGCACTCCCCCGGCCCCTGACCACCAGGAGAGGTTCCGATCTCGGCAGGCAGACATGCAGCGGAGCCAAAGCGACAAGCCCTCCCACCACCTTCATATTAATCGTCTCCCCGGGCCAGGCGCCTGATGGACTATTATCTAGTCCAACTTGCGCCCGACCCCTTACTCCAAATGACCACGTGTTCACTCAACTATTCACAAGCATTCTCCATTCACTCCTGTCCACCACCACTTCCCCTGCCTGATCTATAGTCATTCCTCTATCATCCAAAGCCTTTCTTACACAGTCTCTCCATCTCAATGGGGGTCTTCCTGCCCTTCTATCTCCCCTTGTACCTGACTCACATATTCTCTGTGTAAGCCTTTCATCTCCCATTCGTTCAACATGACCATACCAGCTCAGCACCCTTCTGTCCACTCTGGCTGACAAATGTTCCTGCTGCCCCACTCTCCTACGTATCTCTTCAGTGATACAGTGTATACTGTATATTAAAAAAAAAAAAAAAAAAAAAAAAAAAAAGAGAGAGAGAGAGAGAGAGAGAGAGAGAGAGAGAGAGAGAGAGAGAGAGAGAGAGAGAGAGAGAGAGAGAGAGAGAGAGAGAGAGAGAGAGAGAGCATTAAGAGCCCCATACGCCCCAATATTTCACAAATCATTGGCGTTTCCCTCTATCACCCAAACCCCGAGAAACTGCACCATCCACAAACAATAAAATCGACGTAGCTGGTTTCCCCCCCCCCCCCCCCCAACACACACACACCAAAGTCAGGGTGTCGAACCGGAGCAATTTTGTTTTTAGAAGACTTGAATGAATGAACAGCGATTAGCATTGTTTTGGCTATTTTATCCCCTCCCGAGACATAATCTGAGCTATACACCCCAATTATGTATCTGCAAATATATTTCATATGATCACAAACCCACCAATTACTTACAAATAAATCTGATTAACGAAATCAATGACACTAATGAATACATGTGGTACCAGTACTCCAAGGATTCAAACCTAGGATACACACAACCGAAATATGAGAAGGAATGTAAGAGTGATCAGGAATTAGCATGGGTTTGGCTATTTTATCACCCCCGTGCTAGAAAATTATTAGGAACTGGCATTGTTTTGACTATTTTATCACCTCCAGAGACAAAATTTGAACAATAAACCCCAATTATATACTTGCAAATTTAATAACAAAGACTGAAAAGAAAGGACTCTGTTTTCTTGTGACACTCTGCACTGAGGCTGCTAGCAATGTCTCCCAAGGGCCCGTTATGTCATCAATCTCTGTTTAACCTTCCTTGGCTCACGTGCAGTTGCCTAAAGTACTCCCTGGGCACTGCACCGAACGCTAACGAGATGCAACAACGCTTTATCACAGCTCTAGGCTCATGACGCACCAGGTGAGCTTTTACCCTCGAGAGCAAGTATCTTAACCCCTTCAGCACCATGACGCCGTTTTATCTTTGATTCTGGGTCACTTACTTAGAGGGTTTATTGGAATGGTCGCATTTATTTGATAATTTATGTACGGTACGGTACCCGGTACCGTATCTTTTCACTATTTTTGTGTGTGTTTATTTTCCTCCCCAAACCTCTATCAATCTTTAAACACACACCTTCAATATAAATTTTACATTTTTAGGTAGAAAAATTACCTGACCAAAGGCCGGTTCCTCCTACAATCACAGGCTCGCTATCGCTCGCGAGGAAAAATTCGACACCTAAATGCCACGCAAGGTCCTAATATTGACAACAAAATGGGATGAAAGGTCATAAAATCTACAAACTAATGGGCGTACGAACGTCTTAAAATCTAAAAATTAATGGGGCTAAACATGAGGGAGAAGGGAGGCCAGAAAAACGACCCATCTCCCCTTAGAACCCGTTCTCTTTATATAACAATAGGGGAATATACAGACACCTTATATGGAAATGGTATTTTCATTATAAGGTTTGTAGACATTTATTTTTACGATAAATAGCCTAGACCTAGATAGGCTACTGCGTATATCAAGTCGCCATCCATTCGTGAACCTTTCATAAATCAATAGCGTCACATGCCAAACCACAATCACAAAAAACAGAAACCCTTTGATTATAACAATCACAGACTCGCACGCACATACACACACACGCGAGTACAGTACTAGAATTGTACAGTCAAAAGCATGAATGGCGGTATCGAACGCAAACGAGACAGCACAATACAAAACTATAGCTCACATGCTTCAGAACTTGGCTTTAAAGGTTCAAAATTGCCAACTGATGTTCCCTTTTATACGTTGGGAACTGTACACCAATATCACATGCGTACTCCATCCCACTACCACAAAAAAGGTCCCACTCTCCTTACACCACGTGAAATAATATTTACAATACCCCAGGCCGAAAAAGATGGTACGGAGAGAGAGAGAGAGAGAGAGATGAAAGATGGGGGAACAGGAGGGGAAATAAACATGTAGTCGGAACATAGCGTATCCGGCAAAGGGAAGGGGAGGCAGGGAACAAATGCAGAACAGGAAGGAAGGAAAGCAGGGAAGAGGAAGATAGAAATAAATGGAAACGCTGAAAGAGATTGAGAGGTAATTGCGAGAAAACACGGATATGTGTATGGAAAATAGATAGTCAGTCAACAAAAATGGGAGGAGGCATGATTACCAGCATAAGATATAATCGAAACATTAATTGAATTGGAGAGAAAGAATTGAATGAATGAACAAATAAGGAAAGAAACTGTAGGCCTAATACAAATACCAGTCAGATCAAACAAAGTAGAAATGATAACAAAAGGGGCAAGCGGCAAAACAACATAAAGATAAATTGACTTAACGGGGAAAATGGAATGGACTGTTAAAGAGGACCTGAGAAGGAATTAAAAGGAATATATAGTACCCGGTATACTGCAAAGCTGAAAGGCTGAAACAACTAAATGGATTAGGATATATAGCCTAGAGGAAAACTGAAAAGCTGAAACAATATATAAGGATTATATAGTGGAAAACTGAAAGGCTGAAACAACTGGACTTGCAGAACGAAAATTACGCAGCAACATGTTCGTTAGTCTTGAGAGGCGATTTGTGCAGCGTTGACCAGATTAAATAGGTTACCGGTATCTATTTAATTGTGATCAATTTTATTGCGGATACCGGTATGTAAAAAACATAGCACTGAGATAAACAGACACCTTCCCAACGAACAGAACGACATATTCTATGAAAGTGATACAAAAAACAGTACCTTAAAATACAGTAACTTAGGCAAATGCTCGATTACAATGCTATCCTGCTTATCTTTAACGCTGATGACATAGATTGATTTAAAACATGGGCATAATTTAAGGCACTCAACGTTGTATATGAGCCCTCGAGGAAAGGCAGAAACACGAGACGAAGGTAGTGGTAGTTATAGGAGACGCCACATGTAATTCAAGGAGGGGGGAGGGAAAGAGAGAGGGAAAACGAGAGGGGGCCGGGAGGGAAGCGAGGAAGGAAAGGAAAGTGGGTAGGGTAGGTCTGTTGCTAAGGGAATCAGGGAGGGAGTAGGGAGCGAGGGAGGAAGGGAGGGCAGTAGGGAGCGAGGGAGGAAGGAAGGGAGGGCGGTAGGGAGGGAAGGGACCATATAAAGACCAAAATGGCGGGATAATGAGGAAGGGGGAAGGGTAGATGAGGAAGGAAAGAATTGATGGCAGAAATGAGGGGAAATGTATGGTGAAAACGGAGTGATAAAGAAAGCCAGGGATGAATATAAACACCATTTGAGGAGGCGCACTTCATTGACAACGTTTAGCAGATAGCTTCTTCAGGAATGAGCTGAAGGAAAGAAGTGATGAGGACGGGTAAATATAAAGTAAACACGGAACTGGATAAAAGAGGAAGAAACACGAAATAATGTAAGCCTTAAAAGGGCAGTTCATATAGGCAGAACGAAGGTAAACAAAAAGAGATAAGAAGACAGGAGAAAAACGCACAGAAGGAAGGGGAAGACAGACCTTTGATGTAAGCAAATGAGGGGAATTGTATGGTGAAGACGGAGTGATAGAGAAAAGGAAAGAACATGAGGAACGAGTAAAAGCCAAAAAGGCCGATCAGACATGCAGAATGGAGAAAACGAAGAGGCGAGGAGTAATAAATGAAAGTTAGACTGAGGGGAAAAGAGAACAAATATATAGAACATAAGAACATAAGAAAATGGGAGCCTGCAGAAAGCCGATTGGCCCACCCAAGGCAGATCCCTCATATATATATAGGCGCAATGAGGGGATGGAGAGAAATATAAAAAGAGCCGTAAGTAAGAGTTCTATCTATCTATTGCCTGACGCCGTGATCCCCGAAGGGGTGGCCACGAACGAACCGCCCCCATGCACCTCTGTCCCCAGTCAGTCGACGCCCCTCCCCCCAACCAGCACCACCTTCGTTCATGTACTTCCTCACTCCATCCTTCCACCTCATATTCGGTCTACCTCTCCCTCTCTGTCCCTCCACCTCGCTCTCATACACCCTCTTAGTCATTCTCTCGCTTTCCATACGTTCCATATGGCCGAACCATCTCAAGTTGTTCCTTTTCACACTTTCCAGCACATCTACCTCCACACCACACCTCCTTCTTACTTCCTCATTAGTCTGTCTATCCCTCCATGTAACTCCGCACGCACTCCTTAAGTAATTCATTTCCACTGCTCTCACTCTTGGTCGAGTCTCTCAACCAACGTCCATGCTTCGCTTCCGTAAGTCAGTGTCGGGATTACCACACTGTCATGCAAGGACTTCTTCACTTCCATACTGACCACCCTATTTCTTGTTACTGCTTTTAGCGTTCCTAAAACCCTCTTCCCCTGTTGTACCCTCTCCCGCACCTCTTCATAACATAAGAGTTAAAGGGGGTTATTAGATTGAGAGTGAATGTAAACAAAGAGAGATAGTGAGTCCAGACTGAAATACGCAGACTGGTGAGCAGAGGGTAGCTTATCTCTAGAGTGACACTGAGGAGAAGCAGGATAGGCCATGATGGGGAGTGAAGGGAAACAGTAGAAAACCAGTGAAGGAGTATTAGCGCCAGGGTAGGAATAATGATAGGAGGAAAATAAAGCAGACATGATATTGGGTGGAATATCATGTGGAATAGGCTACCAAGTGATATAGTGGGATCAAGAACGATAGGGAGCTTTAAGAAGAAATTGGATAAGCATATGGACGAGAAGGGTTGGGTGTGAAGGGGGATCAGCCGGGTTGGGCCAATCAGCGCTCTGCAGACCCCCGTAATCCTGCGTTAATCTCTAACCGGTTTGGTAAGATGATCCTCAGGGTATTAGAGTGTTGAGCCTATAATTGGGCTTTGTAATTGGGGTTGTGTGGGACAGGGATCTGCCTTGCTTAGGCCAATCGGCTTTCTGCAGACTCCCATTTTCTTATGTTCTTATGTTCTTATTAGCACCAGGGTGAAGGTGGGAATAATGGTAGAAAGGGAAATACATTAGTGGAAATATCAAGGCTAAGGTGGGCACTAAAATAGTTAAGGAGGGACAAATGAAACACCGGGAAATAAGTGAATGAGGAAGGAGTGAACAGCGTAAATATGGATTAAATATAGAAAAATTGAATTTGGGAGACAACATTTGGGGAGCGAGTCTACAAGCTTGGGAGTAAAGGAGGGAAATATGGACTTACAAAATGGAAACAAGGAGAGTAAAGAATGATATAAATATATAAATTAGTTAGAAGAGCACATTGGGGAGTGAAGGATCGGGTATCAAACAGGATAAGATTGAAAGTGAGAACATAAGAAAATGGGAGTCTTCAGAAAGCCGATTGGCCCATAAAAGGTATATCCCTCTCACACCCAACCCATCTCGTCCATATGCATATCTACAGTAATTTTTATTTTGAAGCTCTGTATAATGTTTCATTGTTTTTCTTGTATTAGTGTGTGTGTGTGTGTGTGTGTGTGTGTGTGTGTGTGTGTGTGTGTGTGTGTGTGTGTGTGTGTGTGTGTGTGTGTGTGTGTTTTGAGCGGAAAGAAAAACAGGTACCGGTACCGGTACAGGTAGGTAGGTAGGGGAAATGATTGCTTGGCAACTTTCCCGAGGACCGCACTCATTGTTTAGACCTCTCACAGTTTCCCAGCCTGCCCTGGATTGTGGGACAGCTCTCAACCATGTAGGCCTATATAGACCCGAACCAGGTTTCAGACAGTAACAATATTTATGGGTGTAAAACCAAAGCAATGTTGTTTGAATATTGTATGATTATAAACAAGAATACAAGAAGATTAACATGGAATAGCATTGTTTTGGCCATGTTATCACTTCTAACGACATATGTGAACTGTAGACCATTAACTTTATCTTTATGTGTACACTAACAATATTGGACTCGGTTTTCGTTTGACACCCTAGACTCACACCAATCTCAGAGAGCTATGTAAGCTGTACTGTGAACAAAATAGGCATACTACGGTAATGGAAAAATCCAATAGGCCTAAGAAGTTACGTCGAAATGAGTGAGGAATATCTACATAACCTTATACCCAACACTTTGAACTCATATTTATGTAATAACCTATGACAAATATGGCCATTGACATTTTTGTTCTTACGAGTAATACAGGCCTACTATAAACGCAACAATCAATAAATGACATTAAAGACGTACCGTACATCTAGCTATAATAGTCACACATTAGTTCTTAGTTATATACGGCACCCTACAGTTTACCGCATGCCAAAAAACAAAACAAAAACAAAGTGGGGAAATTCACCCATGGGTTCAAAGAACTCGTCAAAATGGCCAAATGCAACCTTGGACTTGGGTCCTTTCTCCCGTTAAGGCATCAGACAGCTTGATATATAAATAGCTAGGCCGTCTGTTGGAGGACAAGCAGACAGGTAGTCCCGCTAATAAGTGATGTCTCGGCACCAAGTATGTTTTGATCAATAATTGGTTTCAGCAAGCTTCATTTCTTCATATCGAGTGAGGTATACTAACATGTTCCTCTATATATACACTTACCCACCCTATTCAACATCTGACAGACATTGATACAACACAGTGGAAGCCAAACGTATTGACAGCTGGGAAAGACTTATTTAGCGCGACCGTACAGTAACGTATAAACATTCGTGGACCGGCTTTATTTTGTTTACGCAATTATAACTATCTGGATTGATTGTTGGATGGAAGTTGCTTTTCAATAAATAACACAGTATATAGTTTAGTAGTTGATGTATCGAAAATTGTATTCATAAATTCGTTTCCAGATACCAGTATACTTCCATAATTGGAAACAGAAGAGGTCCTCGAATTTTTTATGAGTGGCTGTAAAGTTGCGCACACAAATTTATACCGGTTACGAAACTATTTCAATTTACAAAGTTTTAGCCTTATTAGTACGGTACTGGTAAATGATGAGTATGGCCAAATATACAGGTACGGTACACAATAGCGTATGGTTAACATACCAGACTGGAAGTAAGCAACCCCCTCCCCCCTATATAGCATTCCATTATTATACCGGTACTAGGCATGTATAATAACATAGTAAATTAGTAACAACTATTGTGCGCACAACTACCGGTACACAATCAGGATTAGAAGTTTTCCGATATCGACAATCAGAATTTAAATCTGTGTACGGTATCTTGATTCCAAGAAACATTTGATCGTGGCAACTTATTTCCAATCATACAATGAACTAGTTTCAAATAAGCACGCTTCTATTCCATAATTATTCTATCTACCTTAACCCTTACTGTACCAACGTGGTTTTTAAATTTAATTCCAGCCATATTAAGACGATTTTGTGCTGCTTAAGACGGTCTGTGGTAATAAAAAGGGTGAAGTGAGATAGTTCGAAGCCTGTTAGCAAGAGGCCCCTGTTAACATAAGAAAATGGAAGTCTGCAGAAAGCCGATTGGCCTACACAAGGCAGATCCCTGTCACACCCAACCCTAATTATAAGCCCAGCTTAAAAACACCATTAGGATTTACCTCACCGAAACGGTCAGAGGTCAGAAAAACGGGGGGATCTGCAGATCCCCACACCTGACAGATCACCCTCACACCCAACCCATCTCGTCCATATGCCTATCTAATTGTATCTTAAAGCTCCCTATCGTTCTTGATCCCACTATAGCACTTGGTAGCCTATTCCACCTATCTACAACTCTGTTACCAAACCAATATTTGCCTATATCTTTCTTGAAACAAAATTTATCTAATTTGAAACCATTTGTACGAGTTCTTTCGCTATCACTGAGCTGTAGTACATTTGTCATGTCCCCTTTATTAATCCCACTAACCCACTTAAATACCTCCATCATGTCCCCTCTAACGAATGTAAGCCTAATTTCTTCAACCTTTCTTTATACCGTACGGAAGATTTCTAATATTATGGATCATTTTTGTCATTCTACGTTGTACTCTCTCCAATGAATCTATGTCCATTCTGTAATAAGGACACCAAAATTGAACAGCATAGGCCTAATCCATATGGGGTCTCACTAATGACAAGTAAAGTTTTAAGATACATCAGCAGTTATGTTACTCACACTCCTAGAGATGAACCCGAGAATCATGTTTGCCTTAAGAACATACGAAAATGGGAGTCTGCAGAAAACCGATTGGCCTAAGCAAGGCAGATCCCTGTCCCACACAACCCCAATTCAATTACAAAGCCCAATTATAGGCTCAACACTCTAATACCCTGAGGATCATCTTACCAAAACGGTTAGAGATGTCTTGTTTCGAACGCGTATACACTGTTTTCTAGGCTTCAAATCATTGTTAACAAACACACCTAGATCTTTCTCACAATTCGAGTTTTCTAATTCCATATTAGCTAGTTTATATTTAACATTTGTATGCATCTTCCCTATCTTTAATACCTTGCATTTGTCAATGTTAAACTTCATCTGCCAATTTACTGACCATTCGTGTAAGGTATCTAGATCCCTTTGGAGGCACTCTATATCTCTATCTGAATCAATTGTTCTCCCCATTTTGGTATCGTCTGCAAATTTACTTATCCTACTAGTTATACCTAAATCAAGGTCATTTATGTATATAACAAACAACAGAGGACCTAATACAGATCCCTGGGGGACACCACTTTTGACTGCTCCCCATTCTGACTTCGTACCATTTATGCTGACTCTAAAGCTGTATAAAGTCATCTAATAGTAGCCAGGATAAAGTTATAAGGACGTCACTGGTACTGTATGGTTTAAATGACTTTATTCAACTTACTAAGGCCCTTTCAACGAGAAGATTGATCGAAATAGTCCTATTGGTCCTTCCAAACGTGCAGAATCAGCTGATATACTCTGTTTCAGCGACGGCCTACCTAACGACCCCACCTATATGTCAATAATTCCAGATGATTGGCTCTTGCGACCGTGTCCAATGCCTCATCTTGTAATTATATATGTTTTAACAAAGGCTTTAATAATCATGGACCTATTGCTATAATAGTGGTCCGTAATTTGATCTCTCTCTGACAGAGAGTAAAGTAGCAAATAATGATAGTAGACATAGTAAATAGTAAAAAAAGGGTTAAAGGCCAGCACGAAACCTGCATGATTAAGCATTAAAGGTGAATTACATAAGCTGCATACCTCGTAAGATGTATATTTTGTATGCATCAAAACATATTAAGGATGTTCAGGTTTGTGTATAATAAAGTAAATTTACGTCAGTAAAGAAAACACATATTAAACAGTTTAATATCTAGCGGCGTCTGATAGTTGACTGTCTTGCAAATTTCCCGCCTTCAGGTATTGTGATGACGTCATAAATCCGATGATGACGTCATAAATCCCGATAGTTGTCAGGCAACAAAAATTTACCTTTAACTTGACCCTATTTATTATATGTTAGGAGCAAATTTAAGGATATTCCCGATAATGGTGTATTACTAGCGCATTTAACGTTCTGCTAGATAACTTATCTCACTTTTTTATCATTTTTGTGTAATTCACCTTTAATACTGGTACCGTAAATTGTGAGGCTACATTATCTCAAATATAGTCATCAATGCATCTAAATGTATCAACAATTCAACAAATTGTGGCCACACAGATCAATTACGTTTTTAAATAGGTTACTTTTACTTTTTTTATTTTTGTTCTTGTGCCAACTTTAACACAATTTAGATCGTAAGTGCGCAGCCCAAACAAATTTGAAGATAGGAAGGTAGCTAAGTAGGTTTCTAAGGTGGTTCAACGGTTCTTCCCGTCACCCTTTGTTTGAGGCACCCGACCGATAATTTTGAGAGAGAGAGATGAGAGCCACTCTTAAACATGTGTGGAAGGGCGTTTCGTTACTTTCGTATAATTATCATGTCGAACACTACAGATTAAGGTATTATAAATCCGGGTTCTTATAATATATGATGTAGGTCATTAGGTATAAGAATATAGCATATACAGTACAGAGAGAGAGAACGGCCCAACCGATTCCCACCCTCCTCATTCTCTCTATGGAATCCCCCTCCCTTCTCTCCCTTTGTCCACTGGGGGGAGTCATTGGAGAGAGCGGAGGGTTATATGGTTCGACTCCCCCCTTCCCCCCTAAATTCTGCCCTTCTCTTCCACCCCCCAAAAGCAATTCACCATGACTTAGCTTCGTTTTCCCCGCTACCCTGGGCCCCTTTCCATCACTTCCTCTCCTCTCACCACTCTTCCTGCTCCATTCCCTTCCTTCCTAAGTTCCTATGTCCAATCATGCGTTACTGTTCCATACAGTAATGTACAATCGTGAGCACTGATAAGACTACACCCATTTGAATCTTTGAACCATTATAGCCAAGGTATGAAGCCTCATAATGAAGCACTGTAGTTTCGTTTGAGTTAAATTCCTTTTCTTCCATACCATAGCTACAGTAACTTGCTTCTTTTCCTCCCAATCCCGCAATCCACATAGGCCTAAATTGTACAATTGTACCAATTACCCAATACCAAAATGTGGAAAAATGCCAAACTGCCAACTCGCTCATACTCTCTACCTTTCCCACCGCTCCCATCTTTCCTTCTCCCCTACCTCACATTCTTCCTTTCCTTCCATCCATCTTCGTTCTCTCCTCTTCCATCACACTTGTCACTTCCAACCTTCTACGCTTTCCCTACTTTTCAATTCCGCATCCACTATTTTCTCTACTTCCATTCCTCAACCACTCCGTTCTCTACTTCCATTCCGCCTCCACTATTTTCTCTACTCCATCAAACTATCAACCACATTCCTACCAGCTCTACTATCTCTTCCATCCTTCGTTCTTCTTTCAACTACTAAGGTAAATTCAAGGAAGCGAGGTGACCTTACCTGCTGATTTCCTTTCCATGCTCTTCCAGCCCTCTAATCGCATCCCCAGATTTTACCCATCCAGTCATCCTTCTGTATCCCTTATATATTTACTTAACAGTACGGTACTCATCCAGTTTTCTCTTCCCGTTCTTCTTTTCGCCTTCCTAAGTTCCTCTTATCCTACCTTTTCTTTCTCTTCCATCTCCCCTCCATGTTCATTCTTCTATCACCTTCTCCTGGCTAGGCTATTCCCTTAAATTTATTTACCTAACCTTCCTTTCTAAATTAAACAAGAACTGTTCTTTACCCCCCCCCCCCTATTTGTCCTACCTTTTTAATGTCATATTATATATTATTTTCTCCATACGCCTATCTCCTTTCTTCCTAGCCTATACCTAACCTTTCTTCTCTCCTACCTACGTTTCTCAACTTCCTTCTTCCCTCCTTCCCCAACTTCCTTCACCCCTCCTTCGATCCTTCCCTCCTCCTTTGGCCGACTACAGCACGCGTGTTTTTGATCGTAGGACCACGTGGTATTTCCTCTACGCAGCGGAGGAGGAGGAGGATGTAGTAAGAAATCAGGAGGGAAAGGGAGGGTGAGGAGGAAGGGAGAAGGGGGGAGAGGGAGAATTTCGCGAAACGAGAGAGAGAGAGCAACCAAGGGTCGAGGAAATTTCGGGCAAGACGGAGGAAATGAGCTTTAGGCTAACAAAAAAAAAAAAAAAAAAAAAAACGGTGTTTCAAGAAAGGTATATTGGGATATAGGCTAGGCTAGGCCTAGGCGAGGACAAAATTAACGAGATTTACGAAAAGCGCTTAGCCTACCCTGGACAAATAAAAATCAATTGAACACACACGAGAGAGAGAGAGAGAGAGAGAGAGAGAGAGGTGTGTAAACAAAGGAGACAGTACAGCATGTGTGGAGTAGACTGGCACGAGACAAAGAAATGAGGCAAAAACTCGGGGGAAAAAGCCATGCACCGATCCCACATTCAGAACACAAACATTAAACCAAACAAAGCTTAAATGAGCCACACAGAGAGACAGAAAAGTGAGAGAATGAGAGAAAATAAAGTCAGTTTTACCATACCTTCTAGCCTCATGTAAACGGCAATCCTTCAGTCACTCAGTTCGGGGTATGGAGAGTCGAGTTTCCTTAGAGATGTTGTTGTTGTCGTTTTCTTCGGGGTTTATTCCGTTTTCCAAGTTAGTTCACACACCACAGCACGTCCATATAATTTGGTTTATATATATTTTTTTTTATTTGGGGGGACTGATAAAATAAAGGATTTCAGGGTATTTATGTATATAGCTATTTAAACTGAGGCCTCCGATGTGTTTCTTTATATAGTTGTATACGTCGAGAAGGAATGCTATAAATCCACTTATTTGATAGATAGAAATACACAGGAATGCTATCTATCTTTCTATTTTCCTTTGGGTAGATAGAAAGACACCCTTTCTGCCTCGATAGATGAAGCAGTGAATCAAGATGTGAAAACTCGAGACGTATTGAATGGGGAAACTATCCAACAATTGCGGTAATAGTAGTAATAGTGATTGTTGGGTGGGGGTTAGAGATAATGGTATTGGGGGGTGGGGGTAAGAGAGCAAGAGCGCAACGTCCTTCCTTCCCCACGACTGCCTGGACACTGATGGAGAATCGCGGGAGAAAAGAGAGAGAAGCGCGGGATGCTGTCAAGTTGCCAAGTCTCGCCAGCGCCAGAATCTCATAATTTTAATCCACGTTTTTTGCCATGTACTAAGTTTTTGTGGGCGTTTTTACATTACAGAGGGTGAGGCGGGGATATGATAGAATGAGAGATGGTGAGAGGCAGGGGGATTAAGGCCGGAGAAGAGAGCACTAGAGGATTTTTTGTTAAAGGGTAAGATGTTTGGGTGGCTTACCTGCCCGGCATCTCTCTTTCTCTCTCCCTCTCCCTCCCCCCCCCCTCTCTCTCTCTCTCTCTCTCTGCTATTGTATTATTTTATCACTAATGAAAACTTACTGATTTTCTCTGAACAATAATTGTGCACCTTCCACGTCTATATATTTTCAGTTCTCATTTTATATTGTATATTTTGATACAATCTCTCACTCTCTCTCTCTCTCTCTCTCGGGCGCCAGATTTTAGGCCGTTTCGTGAAGGGTCCCGTTTCGCCTCCTTGTCTCTTCTGCCTATCCTCGCTACGGGACAATTTCATCTCTCCTATTTTCATTCGTTTCCCTTCCATTTCCTAACTCTCCCATCCTTTGTCTTGGCATGAATATTATTTTGTTATTCCCATTTGCTATCCACACTTTATCTGTTCTGAATTTTACGTTTTTTTTTCGTTTTTTCTTTTTTTTTCCACTGATTTATCTTGTATTAGCAGGGGTACCCGGCGTTGAACGGGTACTACCACCACTACTACTACCATAATCACCATCATCAATCACTACTACCACAATCATCACAATACTACTACCCCCATAATCACGGGCCTCGACCTCCCTGTGCCTCATTAAACGGCGACCTCGATTTCGGCCGCTAAATGACCTCCGATTTTGGATCTGACCTCATCCGTACCCCCATTTTGGGGGGCTGCGAACAACTTTCGTTCCATACACCTTTTCGATCGGAGGCCTCCTTCTGCCCCAAACGGACATTTATGTATTTTTTTTTTTTTTTTTTTTTTTCAATTTCGGCTTCGAAACAACCTCCGATCGTGGCCTCGCCCCCTCTATGACCTGACCCAGGTAAATTGACACCCACATGCATTACCCGGGTACTACCACCACTACTACTACCATAATCACCATCATCAATCACTACTACCACAATCATCACAATACTACTACGACCATAATCACCGGCCTCGACCTCCCTGTGCCTCATTAAACGGCGACCTCGATTTCGGCCGCTAAATGACCTCCGATTTTGGATCTGACCTCATCCGTATACCCATTTTGGGGGGCTGCGAGCAACTTTCGTTCCATACACCTTTTCGATCGGAGGCCTCCCTCTGCCCCAAACGGCAATTTTTTCATTTTTTTTTTATTTTTTTTTCAATTTCGGCCTCGAAACGACCTCCGATCGTGGCCTCGCCCCCTCTATGACCTGACCCAGGTCAATTGACACCCACAAGCAAAGTTTCAGCTCCCCAGGTACAAATCTGCGGCCGCCTATTAAGAACGCACAGACAGACAGACACACGAACTGATTTAATAATATAGATTCCCATTTGCTATCCACACTTTAAATCTGTTCTGAATTTTATGCTTTTGTTTTCATTTTCTATTTTGTTTTGCTCATGCCATTAATTTATTATCTTTTATTCCCATTTGCTATCCACACTTTATCTGTTCTGAATTTTACGCTTTGTTTTCATTTTGTTTCGTTTTTCTTATTCCATTAATTCATACTTCGTTTCCTCCACCTCCATTTTCCTTGACCTTTTTACCTTCCTACTTCTCACATTACCTGTTCTATATTTACTCCCTATGTGCTAACTTCCTTATCGTCACCATCTTCACTATTGTAAGCAATGCCTTGTCTGTCATTTTATCTTTTAACCTCTTAAGGGGAGATGGCTGATTTATTTGCTTAGTGTTTGGATTTTTCAAATATTTGTTTGTTTCCTCCCTAGACCTCCATAGAGCACCTCCCCCCCCCCCCCCTTCAAGATAAATTTGTAAATTTTTCAGTAGAAAAATGTACTGGCCTAAGGCCGGTTTCCTCGCTCGCTATCACTCGCCAGGATAAAAATCGACACCTAAATAAAAACCTATATAAACAAATTAATATTGATAGAGAAATGGGGTGCCAAACAAATAATAATGGTTGCTATAATATACTGAAAATATACTGTGTCAAGTTAAATTAATGTGAACACGATACATGACATAATAGTTGTCAAGAGAAATAATATGGCTACGATACAATATTAACCCTTTGAGTACCAGCCACGAGCGTTACATTTGATTCCGGTTAAATGTAGACGATATCGTGCAGCTTAGGAAGAATCTAGGGGTAGTGACAAGGGTTGGGGTGAGATAGTGTGAAGCCTTATTATGGCTACAGGTCCTTCCTAAGCTGAATATTATTGCTACAGGTCCTTCCTAAGCTGAATATTATTGCTACAGGTCCTTCCTAAGCTGAATATTATGGCTACAGGTCCTTCCTAAGCTGAATATTATTGCTAGAGGTCCTTCCTAAGCTGAATATTATTGCTACAGGTCCTTCCTAAGCTGAATATTATGGCTACAGGTCCTTCCTAAGCTGAATACAATGGTACAATAGTTTACCAGAATATGATGACAATTACGTCCCTGGTACTGAACGGGTTAAGGGGAGGTTTTTAGTGTGTTTCTCAGACTTCCATCAAGCTTGAAATTACACCCCCTTGAGCCCCTTTCAAGATAAATTTGTAAATTTTTCGGTAGAAAAATGTTCCGGCTGAAAGCCGGTTCCTCTTAAATTACAGGCTCGCTATCGCTCGCCAGGATAAAATCGACACCTAAATGGCACGAAAGGTCTTAAAATTGACAGAAATGGGTTGAACGTCCTTAAAATCGTCAAAATAATGGGGTAAACGTCTTAAAATTAGAAAAAACAATGGGGCTAAGCATGAGGGAGAAAGGGGTCAAGAAAAAAATCCCCCGAGTGGATATCTCCCCTTAACGGCCAGGGTGTCAAACCAGGGCAATTTTGTTGGAAGACTTGAAGGATTATAAGAAGGAACACATCAAATTAACATACAATAGCAGTTTGTTGGATAAGCATATTGGATAAGCATATGGACGAGAAGGGTTGGGTGTGAAGGGGGATCAGCCGGGTTGGGCCAATCAGCGCTCTGCAGACCTCCATAATCCTGCGTTAATCTCTAACCGTTTTGGTAAGATGATCCTCAGGGTATTAGAGTGTTGAGCCTATGATTGGGCTTTGTAATTGATTTGGGGTTGTGTGGGACAGGGATCTGCCTTGCTTAGGCCAATCGGCTTTCTGCAGACTCCCATTTTCTTATGTTCTTATGTTCTTATAATCCCTCTCTGATAGGGTCGATTGTCTTACCTTTCCTTCCTTTGTATTCCTCCGTATTGACATCTGGCCCGTGGACTGTATTATTCTCTCTCTCTCTCTCTCTCTCTCTCTCTCTCTCTCTCTCTCTCTCTCTCTCTCTCTCTCTCTCTCTCTCTCTCTCTCCTCTCTCTCTCTCGCTCTCTCTCTCGATCTCTCCACTCACTACTCGCTCCTCTCCCTCTTCCTCTCTCTCTCTTCCCTCTCCTTCCCTCCGTCACACACACACACACACACACACACACACACACACACACACACACACACACACACACACACACACACACACACACACACAAACACACCCCCTCTCTCTCTTACTGTCACTCTCTCTCATATATATATATCTATATATATATATATATATATATATATATGAGTATGTGCGCATGTGTAATTGTGTATGTGACTATTCTCATCCCCATGTTCTTTTAAAGTCTGTGTAGCACAATTGTAACATAATGTAAGCCAAATGCAATAACTCACTATATCGCATAAACACCGGTGTTCGAATTACGACCTCATTAAGTATTAGGTGAAATTTAATTACATTTTGTATAGTAAGGATATAGTGGTAGTATACAGTACACATCCTCAATAAGTCAATTTTGTTGGTGAGTTATAAAACAAACAGAACCTCTTAAATGTAAGTATCAAATGTTGTGATCATAATTATGTATGCAAGTAAAAGAGAAATTAATGAATTGCGATTTTTTTTTTTTTTTTTTTTTTCATTATCAGTTGCCTAATCCTATGAGTTAACCAAAGAATAAGAAACTACACTCGTAATTCAATCATGCGCCTTATATTTTCATGGATAATATCACGGAGAGGAACGGAACTTATGTGGCCGACTGTACATTATATCACAATGGCCTCATGACTAATAATATGATGGAGTAAATGACGTAATCGATATTGTAACACCGCCCGATCAATCCCACCCAGCTCAGATTGCCTGCTGCTGCTGCTTAAGGGGAGATGGGTCGGTTTTCTGGACCACTTTCTCCCTCGTGTTTAGCCCCATTAGTTTTCAGAAGTTAAGATGTTTGCCCCAGTAGTTAGTCGATTTTAAGACCTTTCGCCCCATTTCTTCATCAATATTTAGACCTTTCGAGCTATTTAGGTGTCGATTTTTTCCCTGGCAAACGATAGTGAGCCTGTAATGTTGGAAGAACCGGCCTTCGGCCGGGAATTTTTTCTACCGAAAAATTTACAAATTAATCTAGAAGGGGGATTTAATGGATGTATTTTTTAAGTTTGATGGAGGTCTAGGGAGGACACTAGATAACAAAATAAATACATGCAAAAACCGCCCAAAAAGTGAACCACCTTAAGCCGCGGGTTCACATAACTTTCCATTGGAGTCTCAGTTGTATTTGATTTAATTATTTAGTTAGTTAAGTATCAATTTAGTTACTTAATTAGTAATTTAGTTAGTTTATTTATTGAGTTGTATACAGTATATACGGTATATATATATATATATATATATATATATATATATATATATATATATATATATATATATATATAATTATTTGTAATTATAAATAATGATTTATGTACCAGTAAGGGGTCGGGCGCAAGTTGGACTAGATAATAGTCCATCAGGCGCCTGGCCCGAGGAGACGATTAATGTGAAGGGTGCGCCTGGAAGTGTGGTGGGAGGGCGTGTGGCTTTGGCTCCGCTGCATGTCTGCCTGCCGAGATCGGAACCTCTCCGGGTGGTCGGGGGCCGGGGGAGTGCTGGAGCGACCTTGGTGACCCTGGTCTCTGAGTCTTCTCCTGGGTGACCTGGATGTGTGTGAGTTGGTGCTTTTTATCTGTGTTTATTCGTTGTTTTATGTTGTTTTTGTGTTTTTCCTGTTCTTGCTCTGTCTTGAGTCGGCTACCCCAAAAATGGGGATTGGGCCTGAGCATATAGATAGATAGATAGACCAGTATGTATTTATTTAATTATACTATTATATTTATATTCATTTACTTATGTAATTTTGTACTTATTTATTTAGTTACTTTTATATATGTACACTTATATTATATTTAGTTACTTTTATATATGTACACTTATATTATATTTAGTTACTTTTATATATGTACACTTATATTATATCGTAATCGGGTTCTTTACTGTAGTTTGATAGTTCTAGTTGGCTGAAGTCTTATAAAGAATTAAGACATACGCTCCCAGACCATAGTTAAAAACGTCGCCGGTACAAAAGGGGTTAATCATATATAAAAATAGTGATCTAACTGAAGGGATTGAGTGTTCCCTTCACCGCTAATCGATTAATGAAAGGTAAGCAAGAGGTAAAATGGGATGCGAGTGCAGGCCTTTAACGGGTCTGGCATTTCTGTTTATCTCTCTCTCTCTCTCTCTCTCTCTCTCTCTCTCTCTCTCTCTCTCTCTCTCTCTCTCTCTCTCTCTCTCTCTCTCTCTCTCTCTCTCTCTCTCTCTGTGGCTGGTCTGACTGGGTATATATATTTAGGTTGAAGGAAGTCTGGGAGTTTTTTGTTTGTTAGCCTAGGGGACTAACTAAAATACATTGCTCGAAAATTACAAAAGCAAGCAAAATCCTCAATAATATTTAAACAAACTATCATAATAACCCCCAAGACGTCAGACGAGATAGTGTTAACGCCCAGTGACATAGGTTTCACACTATTGAAATATATACATGTCCAATATGTAGAGTTGGCCACATAAGTTTTGTTCCTCTCCGTGTACGAGTGTTGTTTCTTATCATCTGATTAGTCAACTAGTAATATAAAGACACCACACACGCAATTCATTCATACTACTTTACTACTTTGACACAATTATATTATTATGTAACTATTGGATATCTAATGTCTACATATACTAATTCATAAAATCATGATTCCTACTTTTGCATCAGGAACTAGTAACATATACAATACATTCTGTTCATAGATGCCACTCCTTTGCCCTCTTCCCCTCTCCTTTCCTTCATGATTTCTCCCCTATGTCTCACTTATCATTATCATCATGTATATATTTCTCACTTTCATCCGTTTTTCTTCCCCTCCTCTCCTCTCCCCGCCCCTCCCCCTTCCCCTTCCCTCCCCTCCCCTCCCCTCCTCTCCCCTCCCCTCCCCTCCCCTCCCCTCCTCCTCCCTCCCCTCCCCTCCCCTCCTCTCCCCTCCCCTCTCCTCTCCTCTCCTCTTCCCCTCCCCTCTCCTCCTCTTCCTTCCCTCCCCTCTCCTTCCCTTCCTTCCCCTCTCCCTTCCCCCCTCTCCTTCCCTTTCCCTCCCTTCTCTCCATGATTATATCGATACTCAATCTCCCTCTATATATCTTTCCTCCCTCCCCCTCCTTCCATTCCTTGCCTTTGTCACCCTCATTCATACACCTCTCTCTCTCTCTCTCTCCCTCCCTTTGAAGTGTTTCCTCCAAGACATTCCTCAAATCAATTCTAACTTAAAGGGAGACTATTAACGCTCTGGCTCTCTCTCTCTCTCTCACACACACACACACACACACACACACACACACACACACACACACACACACACACACACACACATGCATACACACAATTCTGGATACCTGAGTGAGATTTCATTAACCAAATTGGCAATAACAAACGTATTTGTAAATAGTTTCCAGAGAACATCAACAAAGATATTAATAATATAATCTGACATAGAAAAGGCAGCATCAGTTTCAAGGCCCACTGGTATAAGGCTACACACTTTATTCTCTTCTCATAAATCGATTAGGTATAATATCATGAGTTATTTCGTAATACATAATTCAATAGGTACCTCTGTAAGGGGGTGGTAGTGGCTTTTTCTGGACCCCCTTCCATTCCATTTCAGACATCACGATAATTCCTGCTCACTCTTCCACCCAATTTTAACTGGGTGGGTTGGCGGAGGGAGGCATTAACCCTTTCTGTACCGGCAATGTTTTTGTTTATTTTATTCTAACTATATTTAGAAGATTTTGTGCGGTTTAAGAAGGATCTGTGGTACTGAAAGCGTTAAGTGAGCTAGTTGAGCTAGTTCGAAGCCTATTAATTGTTGATGGCCCTTTTGAAACTGAATAGACCCGTCTAACCGTAGCCAGAATAAAGTTAAAAAGACGTTGCCGGTACAGAAGGGGCTAAATATCATGGATAGCCTCAGGAAGAACGAAAATCCATTGTTATACACTTAACAAATATTCCTTCGCTGAAAAAAAAAAGAAAGAAAAAAAAAATTGTATCTCTTCACTTAAGCCAAATATAATACAATAACTCCACCTCCACTCACCCCCATTATTCTCTCTCTCTCTCTCTCTCTCTCTCTCTCTATATATATATATATATATATATATATATATATATATATATATATATATATATATATATATATATATATATAAAGTATTACTAAATATGTTCAAACAGCCTCAACAGAAAAGAAAATATGCTGTTATATACGTTCAAACGTATTCCTTCCCTGACCAAAAATTGACCTTTCTATTACTATTGGGCTACGAAACGTAATTATAATATAACAGCAAGCACCTCCACTCACTCACTTTATTATCTCTCTCTCTCTCTACTTTACTGTCCTATTCTTCCACTGTCCCTGTCTAGTAGTATTTAGGCCGGACCACCTAGTTGGGTACGCAAGGTCTGTGTGGTCTGAGTATCTGTGTAACTCTCTCTCTCTTCTACTGACCTTTCTATTTTTCCTCTCCTTCTCTCCGTGTTGTTTCCTCTTATTTTCTACGATGCCTTCCACTTTCATGTACTCACACTTTTCCTCTGATTTTTCCTGCTGCCCCTTCTCTCTCTCTCTCTCTCTCTCTCTCTCTCTCTCTCTCTCTCTCTCTCTCTCTCTTTCCTTATCAAGCATTCCCCTCACATTCTCTTCATCAATCTCCATCCATTTCTTTCGTTCTGCCAATTCTCCCTCCACTCTCCCCTTCTCTCTATACATATACTCTTTATGTACGTTATATAGAGTACATCCA
The DNA here is from genome assembly GCA_032716605.1 of Paralithodes platypus. Lineage (NCBI taxonomy): Eukaryota > Metazoa > Arthropoda > Malacostraca > Decapoda > Lithodidae > Paralithodes > Paralithodes platypus. The sequence goes on along the minus strand of CM064482.1, from coordinate 55,931,597 downwards.
CATTCCTAGTCGTGTCTTAATTAATACCATACAATATAAAATAATATTTATTAATTTATTAATACAAATATATATGCAAACAGAAAATTAGATTTAGGGTAGAAACATTATATATATATATATATATATATATATTGCTAATCACAGAGGAAGAAAGCCTCTATAACCGATCTTTGTTTAGTGTATTTGTTGTTATTTCTTATATCTAAACCACACAGGGAATAAAGTACAATTTGTGGAGGTGTGGAAGGATTTTTGCTCGCGACTGTACATGTGGCGATACTTAACATATACTGTATAAACTACCCCCTTATAAAGTATCACTACCCGGAGACCTGTTTATAGTTAGTGTTATCATAATATTTATTGTCTCTCTCTCTCTCTCCTTCTTTCTCTCACACACACACACTCAGTCACTCTCACACACTCGCTCTCGAATTATAATCACCTGTACTAGTCGTTTTAAGTAGACATATGTAAGTCACACACACACACACACTCTCTCGAATTATAATTGTCTGTACTAGTCGTGTTAAGTAGACATGTGGAAGTAAAGTATCTCTCACACACATACACACACTCACTCTCTCTCTCCAATTAAATTGACTGGTTGGTTCACTGACTGACTCACTGACTCACTGACTGGTAACCTCTCACTCCCTCCTCCCCAGACCAGTTCAAAGCGTGACTCATCTTCCTTCCCCTCCTCCCTCCCTCCCTGCGTCCTCCCTTAACTGGAATTCTGGAACCCTGCCAAGAGGTATCTACGGGGAGAGAGAGAGATACATAAGTTACATAGATACACAGACTACACAGACCTTGCGGTCCCTACTAGGTAGTCTGGACTTAATGCTAAAAGATATATATATATACATAGATTTACATAGATACACTGGCCACACAGACTTTACGATCCAAACGAGGTGGTCAGGACATTATTCTAGTAGAAAGAGAGAGAGAGAGAGAGAGACCTGCCTTACACATGATTACTTTAACAAGACACTTGGATGTGACTGTCAAACATGGTACCCTGCTATTATACCCAGTTCCAAATAGGTAGGCCAGATATCGTGGACCCTCACCTCTGTAACTCAGACTAGCACACTAAACCCTCTTACTCTAAAACATGTCCTTCCTAAGTTGAATAAAATCCCCCAGAATAAGGATATATAACACGTATTCTATCACACCTCACACCTCTTCTGTATAGGCGACGTTTTATCATTTTTGTTGTAGCAATAGTTAGACGATTGTGTGCAGTTTAATATGGATTTGTGGTAGTAAAAAGGGTTAAGTGAGATAGTTCGAAGTCTGTTCATTGCTGGAGACCCATTTTTAACTGAATGAAATCGTCTAATAGTAGCCAGAATATAGTTAAAAGGACAGTTCCGGTAAAGAAGGGGTTACATTCTTCATAGTTGTAAGGAAAGCCAACCTTCCATTTTCCATCAAGGTTGTATAGTATATGTATAGTATATGTATAGTGTATGTATAGTATATGTATAGTGTATGTATAGTATATGTATAGTATATGTATAGTATATGTATAGTATATGTATAGTATATGTATAGTATTGCGTATAATGTTCGTTCTTCGTTGTATTGCCTGTAGATGATATACTGTATATACAATCAGTACTAAGGAGCCCTAGTATATAACACCGTACTCTATATAGGCTAGGTGTCAGATCTAGGCTCTATATATCATGGCTCTACTGTAGCTTCCCCTGGAGATGTCAGTAACTTGGCACCTACGAGTAATAGTACTACTACAACTGTACTACATCTACTAGTACTACTACTATTTACTTTTAACAATACTGCTAATAATATCAGTATTGTTTGTTATTACTATTTTGATTAACAATAATAATAATAATAATAAAAATACTACTAATAATAATAATTATTATTATTACCGTATTATACTAATAACAAAAATAAAAAATAATGTCAATAATAATGATAATAAACGGGAGAAAAAGTAGAACAAAATGAGAAAAAGAAAAAGAAAGAATAAAAATAAAATAAAATAAAACAAAACTTTTTAATGTGCCTGTACTCCACCAGACCAGCATAGGCCTACTGGTATATGTGCTTCATCAAGACCACACATATTTTACTCCAACACTTTATCTTTTTATATCTCAGCATTATCATGAATTTATGGTCGTATACGTCCATTAAGGCTAGCACAGTGACACGTCACCGAGATAACTTAAAGGCGGAGTCACATGGGCTAGTTCCACCAATATAGTTCGGCAATGCTGGTCTGGTCGATTCTGTATTCAGTCATAGTATTGTTAAGGGGAGATGGGTCGTTTTTATGGCCCCCTTCTTCCTCATGTTTAGCCCCAATATTTTGCAGATTTTAAGACGTTTGTTCCATTAGTTTGTCGATTTTCAAATCTTTCGTCCCATTTATATATCTATATCAAGACCTTTCGTGCCATTTAGGTGTCGATTTTATCTTGGCGAGCGATAGCGAGCCTGTAATTTGAAGAGAAACCGGCCTTCGGCCGAGACATTTTTCTATCGAAAAATTTACAAATTAATCTTGAAGGGGGTCTAGGGAGTGTTTATTTTTAAAGCTTGATGAAGGTCTAGCGAGGAAACTAAAAATATAAATTAATATTTAGATAAATAGACGCAACAAAGCAACCACAGTCCCCTTAAACCCCATACCATACAGTATACTACCGTCATATTCTAATTGTGTTCACTTGATCATCTGTTTACCTAATGTGAGACTAACAGTTGGTAGGTTATATAAACATGTATATATATAGTTTATATAATATATAACATTAGACTATTCAGGGTGCAGTTGGGTCTGAGTACATGTTTAGATTGGTATCCAGTATTCGATAAATGGATACAAAACTGTAGTCATGAACTTAACCTTTAACTGTCTTGATGGTGTAATGGTTAGAGTGTTTACAATCTGTATGTGGTGACCCAGGTTCGAATCCCGGGAAGATCACATGCTTTCATTAATTTCATTGGGAGATGTCTGGTGTTGGGAGTTAAATTAATATATAACAACTACTATCGATGCTTCAACAGGTGTTCAGTGTACATCTTTTATATAGCGTTAATTAGTTATTGCGGGCAACACTAGGTAGCTACCGGTGGGTCTAATGAACTATAAGGCCCGTTGCTGATTACAATATTTATTTGCTATATAATTCGTGTTGATTCAAGCATACAGCCCTTATAAATTGCTGAACTATATAATCTCTCTCTCTCTCTATATATATATATATATATATATATAATTATATATATATATATATATATATATATATATATATATATATATATATATATATATATATATATATATATATATATATATATATATATATATATATATATATACAGGTATATAGGATAATGTAATCATCGCGTACATTATTTACTAACCTACTGTACGTGTGCAATAATGTGAAAATAACACTGATTGATGAAGCTGCTGTGTCTAGTATATGGAAGACCAGTAATACACTACTTTCGTGTCATTCAGGTGTCCATTTTTTACCTGGAGAGCGATAGCGAGCCTGTAATCTAGGAGAAACCGGTACACATTTATCTCGAAAGTGGGTGGGGGGCGGGGGGTTAAGCTTGATGGAGGTCTAGCCTAGACAAAAATAAAATAAAAAAATAAAACAAACGTTGAACCTAATTTGAACTGACTATGTTACTGTATAGTGTACGACTGGCATTGAAAGCACTTAGGTTGCTTGTTGATCGAAACTTGCAATAATAACATGTCAGAATCCAACCCACAAACTCAAACGGCAATCAGTAGGATTCAAACCTTTATTATCTCCTTGCCCAGACCATGAGAGTACGGAGCATTAACCAACCCAGCCGTCTCCTCATCCCCATAGCTTTGTTTACATCGTCTTCTTCTTCTTTCTCTTGTGGGGTGGGGGTGGTGGTGAGGGGGTGGGTGCCAGTGGTGGAGTGAGGGGGTGGATGTGGTGGTGAGGGTGTGGGTGGGGTGGGATGGGTGCTAGTGGTGGAGTGAGGGGGTGGATGTGGTGGTGGCGGTGAGGTTTGTGGTAGTGATGGGGTGAGGCTTAAAGTAGTGATGGGGATAGGTATGAGGGTGAGGTTTGTGGTAGGGATGGGGATAGGTATGAGGGTGACGTTTGTGGTGGTGATGAGGATAGGTATGAGGGTGAGGTTTGTGGTGGTGATGGGGATAGGTATGAGGGTGAGGTTTGTGGTGGTGATGAATAGGTATGAGGGTGAGGTTTGTGGTAGGGATGGGGATAGGTATGAGGGTGAGGTTTGTGGTAGTGATGGGGATAGGTATGAGGGTGAGGTTTGTGGTGGTGATGGGGATAGGTATGAGGGTGAGGTTTGTGGTAGTGATGGGGATAGGTATGAGTGTGAGGTTTGTGGTAGTGATGGGGATAGGTATGAGGGTGAGGTTTGTGGTAGTGATGGGGATAGGTATGAGGGTGAGGTTTGTGGTAGTGATGAGGATAGGTATGAGGGTGAGGTTTGTGGTAGTGATGGGGATAGGTATGAGGGTGAGGTTTGTGGTAGTGATGGGGATAGGTATGAGGGTGAGGTTTGTGGTAGTGATGGGGATAGGTATGAGGGTGAGGTTTGTGGTAGTGATGGGGATAGGTATGAGGGTGAGGTTTGTGGTAGTGATGGGGATAGGTATGAGGGTGAGGTTTGTGGTAGGGATGGGGATAGGTATGAGGGTGAGGTTTGTGGTGGTGATGGGGATAGGTATGAGGGTGAGGTTTGTGGTAGTGATGGGGATAGGTATGAGGGTGAGGTTTGTGGTGGTGATGGGGATAGGTATGAGGGTGAGGTTTGTGGTAGTGATGGGGATAGGTATGAGGGTGAGGTTTGTGGTGGTGATGGGGATAGGGATGGGGTGAGGTTTAAGGTAGTGATGGGGATAGGGATGAGGGTGGTGGTGGTGAAGGTGGGGTTGGTAGTGGTGAGGTTTGTGGTAGTGATGGGGATAGGGGTGGGGGTTGGAGTGAAGGTGGAGGGGGTGGTGTTTGGTCTAGATGTTGAGCTTATTTCATACAACCCACACTGCAACATTGCTAGGCTTAAATGTAAACATAAAATAATAAAATAATAAATAATAATAATTATATTAACGAAATAAAAAAATGGTACACACAAATGAGTAATAGTTCGTTCATGGGTTCAGACTATAGTCGGTTTTATTTCAACTGACGGTAAATTCAATCCTTTAGCATCTATTTTCGCCACACTTAATGGAAAAATATGAAAGTACTACTGTATGTCTCTGCATCATATTAGGACCAACTTTATATTAGAAGCATCATATTTCACTACAAAATCTTCAAAATAATGGAGAAATATCGATGGGAACTTTGTAAAAGACTAAACAAACCCTTATTATGTGTTCTATATTAACAATGTTGACTGGGTACGAATAATGAGAACTAGGTTGCATACAAAACTAACTCCTGGTCTGGATTCGCTGTTCGCCCCCCGCCTGAAGATCATAAATATTTAGGGCTCTTGCGCTTATTATGAACCAGGGACGTGATAATAGGCAAAAATCTAGAATAGGCTAGGTTGAAAGACTGGCTATAAAGACTTACTCGTTCAATCAACGCCTTCTCTGCAGTTTTGTATCTCGTTCTTACACACTTACACACACATATACAAATACCACAGACTCACATACACACACATATACACATACACACACACACACACCAAAACAAACATACACAAACAAATACCACCCATATAGACCCAATCAAACATCATACATACACAGACCGCCCCCCTCCCCCACACACACACCAAAACAAACAACACAAGACACACACGCATAACACCCACACTCACATAAACACACACACACACACACACACAAATAACACACATATACTGTACACACACAAACATCATATATACACATACACACAATCACATAAATATACATCATTGCAAGGTAAGCTCTTCCTACATCATCATTATTAACTATTCGTCTTCCATACAAACTCTTCCTTCGCAACTCACTGATGGCGATTTTATTTAGTTTAGGAAGGACTTGACGGAGTCAGAGGATTATATGAGATAATAATAACCTTCTTTAATTCCAATTGTCATTCTTGATCTATATAAAATCGTCTAATGATAGCCAGCAAAAAGGCGACCTACTGAAGGGGTTACAAATTTGACTTTGTATGACCAGGTGAAGGTCAACCATCGTCTCAGGTCAGTGGTATTCTGGCTATCATTAGACGCTTTCATTCAGATTAGGAAAGACCTCTAGGATTCAAAGCTCTACAAACTATCTCAATTTACCCTGCTACTCAAACAAATCCTTCCTAAACTAGTAAAATCGTCTAGTGGTATTACAAAATAAACAAACAAGATCCGGCAGGTGAGTTGAAGGTTAGGTATCGTCTCGGGCTTCCAATGTTGTACACAGTTCACTGGATAAAAAAAACCCACCTCTCTCAAACCGCGAGAAACCCTTGACTTGCTTATATAATGCTCGGCCAGTCAGTCAGTCAGTTAGTTAGTTAGTCTTTCATTCAGTCAGTCAGTTAGTCATTCATTCAGTCAGTCAGTCAGTCAATCAGTCAGTTAGTTAGTTAGTCATTCATTCAGTCAGTCAGTTAGTCATTCATTCATTCAGTCAGTCAGTCAGTCAGTTAGTTAGTTAGTCATTCATTCAGTCAGTCAGTTAGTTAGTCATTCATTCATTCAGCCAGTCAGTCAATCAGTTAGTTAGTTAGTTATTTAGTCAGTCAGTCAGCCAGTCAGATACTATAGTCTGTTCCAAATAGGTAGGCTAGAAATTGTGATCCTTAACCTCTGTAACTCAAAAAAGGGCTAGAGTAAATGGGATGTAAATTTCCACACCTATTTCCTGGCTGACTCTTTCCAAACGGTAGAAATATTTGTTCGATTACTTTGGTAGTTTCTGAGTTATGGAGGTTAGTTGTCAAGAGTTTTGGCCTACTTATTTGGAACAGGGTATAAAGCTTACGCCTACAAATATGGAAATCTTTTGTGTGGCAAAATAGTCTGTAAATGTTGCCAAAATAAAGTTGCATATCAAACGTTATTAAACAAAACTCTGGTGTAAATCCGCCCTAATGTTCTGTGAGTAGTGGATTGAGATTAAATGATCATATTGTGGTGGAAATGGAGTTGGTACGATATAAAGTTTGTAGTATACTGTATACTCTCTCTCTCTCTCTCTCTCTCTCTCTCTCTCTCTCTCTCTCTCTCTCTCTCTCTCTCTCTCTCTCTCTCTCTCTCTCTCTCTCTCTCTCATTCAATTATTTATGTTGATTCCATTGTTCAATATTTATTCTCACAAGGATACGTTCTCTCTCCTTCTCTCTATTAACCCCCCCACCTCTCACTCTAATTTTTACCCCCTCCCTACCCCACCTCTCTCTCTCTCTCTGATACATGGTGTCACATTATCTCATTCAATTAATCACTCATTTTCACAAGGATACGTGCTCTCCGAGTCTCTTCACCCTCCGCCTCTCTTTAACACTCACTCTCTCTCTCTCACACACTCACACACACCTACTCACTCACTCACCCACTCTCTCTCTCACTCTCGTTTTTTCTCTCTCTCACTATCTCTCTCTCTCCCAGATAACAAACATCAATCAGCCAATCAACCAGGACCCAGGGAGGCTAAACAAAAATTGGGAGACTAAATAATATTATTTTCAGAAATATTCGGGGACACCCAACTACACATATTTCACGAAACCATGAATATAATGCTGTTCTGTTTTGACTATCTCTCTCTCTCTCTCGCTTTCTCTCACACTCACTCACACACTCTCTCTCTCTCTCTCACACACACACTTACACTCTCTCTCTCTCTCTCTAATAGGCTCCTCAACCATACACCTGCAGAACACATTAATTAAATACACACGATACTGTATTTCTTGGGAACTCTAATTTACCGAACCTTAATTGGAATTTAATTACAAGAGTCAATCAGGACCATGATCAGAATGTTGAATTTGGAGAAAACTTACTTATTAGTAACTGTTAATATCAACTCCGCCAACGAAGTAGAACGGAGGTCATGTTTTCGCCTTCGTTTGTTTGTCTGTTTGTCAGTAATCAGGATACGGTATCTCACAAAGTTACTAACCGATGTTCACGAAATTTGGTGGGCAGATAGGATAATCGGCAATGCAGAAGTTATTTAATTAAGAAGGCGACCCGAAAATGTTAACGAAATTTGATAGGCAGGTAGGCTATACAGTCCAGGCATTAAATATCGCCTTGATAAATATCTCGCCTTGAATCCACGACTGACTGTGTTTATGCTCGAGTAATGTGACTGTATCAGTATCATACATAATACTATCATTTTGTTTTCTGACCACTATTTCTGGAGATGAAGCCTTCCAGTTGATGTGTGTGTGTGTGTGTGTGTGTGTGTGTGTGTGTGTGTGTGTGTGTGTGTTTTATTTGTTTATTTTATTTTTTTACAAGCAGCCTAGCTTTCAGGAGCATTAAATTTATGTCTATTGTTGCTTTGTTTTGTATTCCTTTGTATTCTGTTAATGTATGAACTCTAACACAAGGTACCTCTCTCTCCCACAGGTATGATGACCCAAGACCAGAGTTCCTTAAGGGCAGGTATGTAGTTATATATATATATATATATATATATATATATATATATATATATATATATATATATATATATATACCGGTATATAAAAAAAAAAAATGTATTTATGTATTTATTTCTTCTTCGTCTTCTCTATGTTCTTCTTCTTCTTCTTATTATTATTATTATTAATATTAGTATTATTATTATTAGTATTATTGTTATCATTATTATCATTATTAGTATTATTTTATTTTTATTTTTATTTATATATTATAATTCTTATTTTATTTTTAAGTTTGTTCCCTAGGTCTCTATCAAGCTTAAAAAAACACCCCAAGAACCCCCCTTCGAGACAACTTTGTAAATTTTCGGTAGAAACATGTCCCGGCCGAAGGTCGGTTCTTCCAAAATTACAGGCTCACTAACGTTCGCCAGGAAACAAATCGACACCTAAATAGCACAAAAGGTTTTAACATTGACAAAGAAGTGGGCCGAAAAAGGTCTTGAAAGCGCAAAACTAAAGGGGCGATCAACGTATTAAAACTAAAGGGGCGATCAACGTATTAAAACTAAAGGGGCGATCAACGTATTAAAATCTCAAAACTAATGGGGTTAACAATGAGGTAAAAAAAAAAAAAAAAATCCCCTTAATCGTTGGAGCCGTGAGTGTGTGGGTATAGTCTCTTTGATCCCTTTGTGTTATAGTAAGATCCCTCCGAGGCCCGCGTTCCTATAGACAAACTCCCATCATTGTCGGGTCTTTCCTATGCTGGATAAAATCGTCTCTTGATAGCCAGAATGAAATGGGAAAAAGGCATCATCGTACTGACAGGGTTAAGGGGAGGTATTTATTTTGTTCCCTAGACCTCCTCCATCAAGTTTAAAATTACACCCCCTTGAGTCCCTTTCAAGATAAATTTGTACATTTTTCGGTAGAAAAATGTCCCGGCCGAAGGCCGGTTCCTCTTAAATTACAGGCTCGCTGTCGCTCGCCAGGATAAAATCGACAGCTGAATTGCACGAAAGGTCTTAATATGGGGTGAAAGTTCTTAAAATCGCTAAACTAATCGGGCAAACGTTTTATAATATCAAAAGCAATGGGGCTAAACATGAGGGAGAAAGGGGTCAATAAAAAAATCCCTCAAGTGGAGATCTCCCCTTAAGTTAAATACTGTATACAAATCAAAGGCATGAACAGGGTGTATGCAATGGTTGAGCAAGTTGATAGGCTAGTGATTTACCTTTCTATCTTTATATCAGATGGGTCAACAAATAAATAATTCCAGAAGAACATTACCCTTACGAACATATTAATTACCCCTTCCATACCCTCTTTAGCCACATATTAATTACCTCTTCCATACCCTCTTTAGCCACATATTAATTACCCCTTCCATACCCTCTTTAGACACATATTAATTACCCCTTCCATACCCTCTTTAGACACATATTAATTACCTCTTCCATACCCTCTTTAGACACATATTAATTACCTCTTCCATACCCTCTTTAGACACATATTAATTACCCCTTCCATACCCTCTTTAGACACATATTAATTACCTCTTCCATACCCTCTTTAGACACATATTAATTACCCTTCCATACCCTCTTTAGACACATATTAATTACCTCTTCCATACCCTCTTTAGACACATATTAATTACCTCTTCCATACCCTCTTTAGACACACCTCTTCCCTACCTTACACATATTAATTACCTCTTCCATACCCTCTTTAGACACATATTAATTACCTCTTCCATACCCTCTTTAGACACATATTAATTACCTCTTCCATACCCTCTTTAGACACATATTAATTACCCCTTCCATACCCTCTTTAGACACATATTATTACCCTCTTCCATAACCCTCTTTAGACACATATTAATTACCCTTCCATACCCTCTTTAGACACATATTAATTACCTCTTCCATACCCTCTTTAGACACATATTAACCCCTTCCATACCTCTTTAGACACATATTAATTACCCTCTTTAGACACATATTAATTACCCCTTCCATACCCTCTTTAGACACATATTAATTACCTCTTCCATACCCTCTTTAGACACATATTAATTACCTCTTCCATACCCTCTTTAGACACATATTAATTACCTCTTCCATACCCTCTTTAGACACATATTAATTACCCCTTCCATACCCTCTTTAGACACATATTAATTACCTCTTCCATACCCTCTTTAGACACATATTAATTACCCCTTCCATACCCTCTTTAGACACATATTAATTACCTCTTCCATACCCTCTTTAGACACATATTAATTACCCCTTCCATACCCTCTTTAGACACATATTAATTACCACCCCTTCCATACCCTCTTTAGCCACATATTAATTACCTCTTCCATACCCTCTTTAGACATATTAATTACCTCTTCCATACCCTCTTTAGACACATATTAATTACCTCTTCCATACCCTCTTTAGCCACATATTAATTACCTCTTCCATACCCTCTTTAGACACATATTAATTACCTCTTCCATACCCTCTTTAGACACATATTAATTACCTCTTCCATACCCTCTTTAGACACATATTAATTACCCCTTCCATACCCTCTTTAGACACATATTAATTACCCCTTCCATACCCTCTTTAGACACATATTAATTACCTCTTCCATACCCTCTTTAGACACATATTAATTACCCCTTCCATACCCTCTTTAGACACATATTAATTACCTCTTCCATACCCTCTTTAGACACATATTAATTACCTCTTCCATACCCTCTTTAGACACATATTAATTACCCCTTCCATACCCTCTTTAGCCACATATTAATTACCCCTTCCATACCCTCTTTAGCCACATATTAATTACCCCTTCCATACCCTCTTTAGACACATATTAATTACCCCTTCCATACCCTCTTTAGACACATATTAATTACCTCTTCCATACCCCCTTTAGCCACATATTAATTACCTCTTCCATACCCTCTTTAGACACATATTAATTACCCCTTCCATACCCTCTTTAGACACATATTAATTACCTCTTCCATACCCCCTTTAGACACATATTAATTACCTCTTCCATACCCTCTTTAGACACATATTAATTACCTCTTCCATACCCTCTTTAGACACATATTAATTACCCCTTCCATACCCTCTTTAGACACATATTAATTACCTCTTCCATACCCTCTTTAGACACATATTAATTACCCCTTCCATACCCTCTTTAGACACATATTAATTACCCCTTCCATACCCTCTTTAGCCACATATTAATTACCCCTTCCATACCCTCTTTAGCCACATATTAATTACCCCTTCCATACCCTCTTTAGACACATATTAATTACCCCTTCCATACCCTCTTTAGACACATATTAATTACCTCTTCCATACCCCCTTTAGCCACATATTAATTACCTCTTCCATACCCTCTTTAGACACATATTAATTACCCCTTCCATACCCTCTTTAGACACATATTAATTACCCCTTCCATACCCTCTTTAGACACATATTAATTACCCCTTCCATACCCTCTTTAGACACATATTAATTACCTCTTCCATACCCCCTTTAGCCACATATTAATTACCCCTTCCATACCCTCTTTAGACACATATTAATTACCCCTTCCATACCCTCTTTAGCCACATATTAATTACCTCTTCCATACCCTCTTTAGACACATATTAATTACCTCTTCCATACCCTCTTTAGACACATATTAATTACCTCTTCCATACCCTCTTTAGCCACATATTAATTACCTCTTCCATACCCTCTTTAGACACATATTAATTACCCCTTCCATACCCTCTTTAGACACATATTAATTACCTCTTCCATACCCTCTTTAGACACATATTAATTACCTCTTCCATACCCTCTTTAGACACATATTAATTACCCCTTCCATACCCTCTTTAGACACATATTAATTACCTCTTCCATACCCTCTTTAGACACATATTAATTACCTCTTCCATACCCTCTTTAGACACATATTAATTACCTCTTCCATACCCTCTTTAGACACATATTAATTACCCTTCCATACCCTCTTTAGACACATATTAATTACCCCTTCCATACCCTCTTTAGACACATATTAATTACCTCTTCCATACCCCCTTTAGCCACATATTAATTACCTCTTCCATACCCTCTTTAGACACATATTAATTACCTCTTCCATACCCTCTTTAGACACATATTAATTACCCCTTCCATACCCTCTTTAGACACATATTAATTACCCCTTCCATACCCTCTTTAGACACATATTAATTACCCCTTCCATACCCTCTTTAGACACATATTAATTACCCCTTCCATACCCTCTTTAGACACATATTAATTACCCCTTCCATAGCCTCTTTAGACACATATTAATTACCTCTTCCATACCCTCTTTAGACATATATTAATTACCCCTTCCATACCCTCTTTAGACACATATTAATTACCTCTTCCATACCCTCTTTAGACACATATTAATTACCCCTTCCATACCCTCTTTAGACACATATTAATTACCTCTTCCATACCCTCTTTAGACACATATTAATTACCTCTTCCATACCCTCTTTAGACACATATTAATTACCTCTTCCATACCCTCTTTAGACACATATTAATTACCCCTTCCATACCCTCTTTAGACACATATTAATTACCCCTTCCATACCCTCTTTAGACACATATTAATTACCCCTTCCATACCCTCTTTAGACACATATTAATTACCTCTTCCATACCCTCTTTAGACACATATTAATTACCCCTTCCATACCCTCTTTAGACACATATTAATTACCTCTTCCATACCCTCTTTAGACACATATTAATTACCTCTTCCATACCCTCTTTAGACACATATTAATTACCCCTTCCATACCCTCTTTAGACACATATTCTTTACAGCCAACATTATTCCTAAGCTGATAAAAAAGGAAAGACTGACACAAAAATACACTCATCTATCGGAAATATATATCGGGCCTAAATGTGCGTATCGGTTTGTGCCGACGAAGCGTATATAAGGGTTCCATATCGTCTCCTATATTCCCGATACGTATTGTCTGTCCTATATAGGCTAGAGGCTCCGAGACAGTTTTTGTAAAGCCCGGTAGAGGCAATATTGACGTTCCTACAAAACCAACACTCACTCTCAGCTCTCTCTCTCTCTCTCATATACTGTATAATTATACACATACACATACACGCACATACAGTACACACACAGACTCAATCTCTCTCTCTCTCGCACGCACATACATACTGTACACTCTCTCTTTCCCTCTCACACACATAGACGTACACACACACACACTCTCTCTCTTTCCCTCTCACACACATAGACATACACACACACACTCTCTCTCTCTCTCTCTCTCTCTCTCTCTCTGTAAACCTTTTTTATCTATATAAGTTCCCACTTTTTCTCTTTACCTCTCGTTCCCTCCATGCAAAAGTTAAAATGGAAAACAGCCTATATCCAACTCCCTCCCCCCATCTCTCTCCCTCTCCCTCTCTCTCACACTCACACACTCTCACTCTCACTCTCACAGACACAACGATATTGCCACGATATGCATAGGAAATTTTCCAATTTATTGCAAGGAATGCTCTACCTGCAAAAAATAACTCACATTGTCGATGAGCTAGATCCAGATATCACACGTATTAGTACCATCCAAGGAGGTCAAAATATCAATGAAACGGCTATTAATTGACGACTTGCGAGTTTCGAACTATAAGGTAGTTGGAGCTGTAGTAGTTTAACAGAACTAACAAATATAATCGGTTGTAGTGAATATATATAAATATAATCGGTTGTAGTGCATATATATAAATATAATCGGTTGTAGTGAATATATATAAATATAATCGGTTTTTTTGTGTATGCATATATATAAATATAATCGGTTGTAGTTGCATATATATAAATATAATCGGTGTGTAGTGCATATATATAAATATAATCGGTTTGTGTGTAGTGAATATATAAATATAATCGGTTGTAGTGCATATATATAAATATAATCGGTTGTAGTGCATATATATAAATATAATCGGTTGTAGTGCATATATATAAATATAATCGGTTGTAGTGAATATATATAAATATAATCGGTTGTAGTGCATATATATAAATATAATCGGTTGTAGTGCATATATATAAATATAATCGGTTGTAGTGGATATATTAATAGCTTACATATAATCGGTTGTAGTGGATATATTAATAGCTTACATATAATCGGTTGTAGTGGATATATTAATAGCTTACATATAATCGGTTGTAGTGGATATATATAAATAAATCGGTTGTAGTGGATATATTAATAGCTTACATATAATCGGTTGTAGTGGATATATATAAATATAAGCGGTTGTAGTGCATATATATAATTATAACCGCTTGTAGTGCATAGATATAAATATAATCGACTGTAGTGCATATATATAAATATAATCGGTTGTAGTGCATATATATAATATAATCGGTTGTAGTGGATATATAAATATAATCGGTTGTAGTGCATATATATAAATATAATCGGTTGTAGTGAATATATATAAATATAATCGGTTGTAGTGCATATATATAAATATAATCGGTTGTAGTGCATATATATAAATATAATCGGTTGTAGTGCATATATATAAATATAATCGGTTGTAGTGCATATATATAAATATAATCGGTTGTAGTGCATATATATAAATATAATCGGTTGTAGTGCATATATATAAATACAGGAACTAATATTCAGCAGCCTTCTAATCATTACAAAGTCTTACATTTTGTATTTCACGGTTGCTGAGTGCGCTTAGTCACTGTATTGGGAGTGCTGGCTCTGGTGTTGGGGGTTCGATCCCACGTGCTGGCAGGCGAAGTTTCTCTCATCAACTGGCCGTGAAGGCAGCTAGGTCTGGACGGACCAGTCTCAGGGGACCCACACGTCCTACTCCCTCGGGGGTAGGCTATATAGGTGCTCTCGTTAGCAGCCAGGATTAGTCTGTTGATCCCTTAGGATAAGATCTAGGTTAAGTATGTATATGTTCAGCCTCATTGGCTGCCAGCTCGAAATAAACCAATTTACTCACACACACACACTCTCTCTCTCTCCTCTTCCTTAACAATAAACCATCTCTCTCACTCTATCTCTCTCTCTCTCTCTCTCACACACACACACACACACCATCTACCTCTCTACTTTTCCACTTCACTTCCCTTCCAATCAACAACTTCGCTCTCCATGACTGATTCTCTCTCTCCCTCTCTCTCTCTCTATCAATCAATTAATCAATCTATTTATCTCTCTCTCTCTCTCTCTCTCTCTCTCTCTCTCTCTCTCTCTCTCTCACACACACACACACACACACACACACCACACACACACACACACACACACACACACACACACACACACACACAGACACACACACACACACACATTATAAACCCCGAGGCTTCACATAGGTCTACAAGTCCTTCAAATGTGGAAGCTACTTAAAGGGGAGGCTTGGTTATTCTGGACACCCTTCTCCCTCACGTTTATCCCTATTAGTTTGGCGATATTAAGACTTTGTCCCTTTTAGGTGTCATTTTTTTTCCTGGCGCGCGATAGCGAGCCTGTAATTTAGGAGGAACCGGCCTTTGGGCCGGGAAATTTTTCTATCGAAAAATGTACAAATTTAGCTCGAAGGGGGGTCTTAGGGGTATATTTAAAAGTGTGATGGAGGTCTTTGGAGGAAACTAAAAATAATATATATAATAAATATAACAAATATATAAGTAAACAAATAAACAAATAAAATACAAATAAATACAAATCCTCCCCATAA
Organism: Paralithodes platypus; assembly: GCA_032716605.1. Classification (NCBI taxonomy): domain Eukaryota; kingdom Metazoa; phylum Arthropoda; class Malacostraca; order Decapoda; family Lithodidae; genus Paralithodes; species Paralithodes platypus. The sequence continues at coordinate 55,915,105 of CM064482.1, read as the reverse complement.
AAGGGGAGAGACATTTAGCTTAATATATGATTCCCTAATGGAGAGAGAGAGAGAGAGAGAGAGAGAGAGAGAGAGAGAGAGAGAGAGAGAGAGAGAGAGAGAGAGAGAGAGAGAGAGAGAGAGAGAGAGAGAGAGAGATTACTAAGTTTCCTCACAAATACGTTTTAGTAAATTGAATTGTCTGAGGTTTAACTTGATCCTCTTTACCTACTTTATTTATTAATTTATTTATATATTATAATATATATATATATATATATATATATATATATATATATATATATATATATATATATTTATTCCCTAGGTTTATATAGTTAGGAAGAGTGAAGATGGGAAAGGCCTACTCGAAAACATGGGATACTAAAAATCAGAGGAAAAAAGTCTTTGGGCGAATTGGAAAAGTAATAATCGATGGAAAGGGACAGGAAGGAAAGGGAAGAGAAGGAGAGGGGAATAAGGGGCGTGAGAGAGGGAGGGAGGAGAAGATAATGTAAGGGGAGGAAGGGAGGGGGAATTATGTAATGGGAGGGAGGGAAGAGACAGGATGGAAGGACAGGGAAGAGAAAGGAAGGAGAGGAAAGGGAATAGACAATAATAAAAGGGAGGGAAAGGGGAGTGAAGAAAAGGGAATGGAAGGGAATGGGAGGGAAATACAAGGGAAAATAATGAGAGGGAGGGGAGATAGAAACGGGAAGGGAAAGAAAGGGAATGAAATGGAATGGAAGGAAAGAGGAGAGAAAGGAAGAAGAGGCAAGGGAATAGAAGAAAATAGAAGGGGAGTGATGAGCAGGGAAGGGAATATTAGAGTATGAAAAGGAAGGGGTGGGTCAAAGAGAGGAGGACAAATAAAGGAATAAAAACAGGGAGAGGAAAATCCGTTATGAAGAATTGACGAAGCGAAAGGGGAAGAGAGAGAGAGAGAGAGAGAGAGAGAGAGAGAGAGAGAGAGAGAGTGAGAGTGAGAGAGTGTAAGGCAAACTAGAAAATATATATGAGGATTAACAGGAGAAAGAGGAGGAGGAGAAGGTAGAACAATAATAACGAAGAAGGAAGTAGAGAAGAGGTGAAAGAGGAACAGGGAAAAAGGGAGGAAATTGAAAAGGAAGGAAGTAGAAGGAAGAAGAGAAGGAAAGAAGGAGGAACAGAAAGAGAAAGAGGGAGGAGGTAGACAAATAATAACGAAGAAGTAAATAGAGAAGGGAAGAACGAGGAACAGGGAGAGAAGGAGGAAGTAGAAAAGGAATGAAGGAGATGGAAGTACAGAAGAGACGAAATAGGAAGAGAAAGAAGAAAGTAGTAGACAAGGAATGAAGGAGAAGGAAGTACAGAAGAGAAGAACGAGGCACAGGGAGAAAGGGAGTAAGTAGTAAAGGAATGAAGGAGGAACAGGGAGAGAAGGAGGAAGGAAGCAGAAAATGAAAGAAGGCAGAGAGAAAGTTTAAAGATGAGAGAGCAAGGAGGTGGTGGAGCAGAAGGAGAATTGTACACAGCCTCAAGTACACACACACACACACACACACACACACACACACACACACACACACTTAGATTCACACATGCAAATTCACACACACTCACACACACACACACACACACAGGCACTTGTATATATAAAAGTATACAGGACTTACACATAGACCTACACTACACATAGACCTACACTACACATAGACCTACACTACACATAGACCTACACTACACATAGACCTACACTACACATAGACCTACACTACACATAGACCTACACTACACATAGACCTACACTACACATAGACCTACACTACACATAGACCTACACTACACATAAATAAAGGATTTGGGAGATTTATAAAGGTAGAACAGCTTTAAGGATAATCTTAGATAAACACACATACAAGAGATGGAAGGTAAGAAAGACAATACATGAATGATACATTAATAAAGCCAAGACGATAAAAAAAGAATGAGAAATAGGAATAAAAGAGAGTAAGAGGGG
>CM064482.1:55900627-55903127 GCA_032716605.1 Paralithodes platypus | reverse complement strand
CTCTCGCTCTCTCTCTCTCTCTCACCTGTATATTTCTGTCTCCTCCCCAGGCTGGCTCTCGCTCTCTCTCTCTCTCTCACCTGTATATTTCTGTCTCCTCCCCAGGCTGGCTCTCGCTCTCTCTCTCTCTCTCACCTGTATATTTCTGTCTCCTCCCCAGGCTGGCTCTCGCTCTCTCTCTCTCTCACCTGTATATTTCTGTCTCCTCCCCAGGCTGGCTCTCGCTCTCTCTCTCTCACCTGTATATTTCTGTCTCCTCCCCAGGCTGGCTCTCGCTCTCTCTCTCTCTCACCTGTATATTTCTGTCTCCTCCCCAGGCTGGCTCTCGCTCTACTCTCTCTCACCTGTATATTTCTGTCTCCTCCCCAGGCATCTGGGCTTCTGGCTCTCGCTCTCTCTCTCTCACCTGTATATTTCTGTCTCCTCCCCAGGCTGGCTCTCGCTCTCTCTCTCTCTCTCACCTGTATATTTCTGTCTCCTCCCCAGGCTGGCTCTCGCTCTCTCTCTCTTTCACCTGTATATTTCTGTCTCCTCCCCAGGCTGGCTCTCGCTCTCTCTCTCTCACCTGTATATTTCTGTCTCCTCCCCAGGCTGGCTCTCGCTCTCTCTCTCTCTCACCTGTATATTTATGTCTCCTCCCCAGGCTGGCTCTCGCTCTCTCTCTCTCTCACCTGTATATTTATGTCTCCTCCCCAGGCTCGCTCTCTCTCTCTCTCACCTGTATATTTCTGTCTCCTCCCCAGGCTGGCTCTCGCTCTCTCTCTCTCTCACCTGTATATTTCTGTCTCCTCCCCAGGCTGGCTCTCGCTCTCTCTCTCTTTCACCTGTATATTTCTGTCTCCTCCCCAGGCTGGCTCTCGCTCTCTCTCTCTCACCTGTATATTTCTGTCTCCTCCCCAGGCTGGCTCTCGCTCTCTCTCTCTCTCACCTGTATATTTCTGTCTCCTCCCCAGGCTGGCTCTCGCTCTCTCTCTCTCACCTGTATATTTCTGTCTCCTCCCCAGGCTGGCTCTCGCTCTCTCTCTCTCTCACCTGTATATTTCTGTCTCCTCCCCAGGCTGGCTCTCGCTCTCTCTCTCTCTCTCTCACCTGTATATTTCTGTCTCCTCCCCAGGCTGGCTCTCGCTCTCTCTCTCTCTCACCTGTATATTTCTGTCTCCTCCCCAGGCTGGCTCTCGCTCTCTCTCTCTCTCTCACCTGTATATTTCTGTCTCCTTCCCAGGCTGGCTCTCGCTCTCTCTCTCTCTCACCTGCTTATTTCTGTCTCCTCCACAGGCATCTGTTTAATTCTTTAACTCTGTCTCTCTCCCTTTCCTGCACCTGTCTGTCTATTTCCCTTGCATTTACCTTTCCACGCAGCTGTTTAACTGTATCCCTCACTTCCATGCAGCTGTCTATATTTGTAAAAAAAAATCTTCCACGCAGCTGTTTAATTGTCTATCATCCTTCCATGCAGCTGTTTTATGGTCTCTATCTTCCTTTCCTACAGCTGTTTTATGGTCTCTCTCTCTCTCCTTTAACTCGGTCTCTCTCCCTCTCATGCAGCTTTCAAAGTCTGGCTATTTCCCTTGCATTTACTTTTCCTTGCGGCTGTTAAAATGTCTTGCTCATTTCTCTGCTGCAATATAATTTTGTCGTCTATTTCCTTTCCATGCAGCTGTTAAACTATCAAGCTCACTTCTATGTTGCTGTAAAAAAGGCGTCGCCGGTACAGAAGGGATTAAGATATTTAGTCCGTTTACAAGGCTGCGAAAATAAAGGACAGTTTAATAATACAAGCGAAAGTCTCTGTCTATCAACCTCCCGCAAATTACTGCAGATACCCGAATCTGATACCGGTTATCGGATACACCCCCTAGTGTGACACCGCCATCACAAGCCAGACTCCGATACTGGCTACCAAGACGCCGATATCGCCAAACTAATGGGGCAAACGTCTCATAATCTCAAAACAATTGGGCTTAACATGAAGAAGAAGGAGGTTCGAACAAAAATTCCTCACGTGAAAATCTCCCCTTAAGCCACCTGTTTAAACTTGTCTAGACTTTTCCAGACAGCTGTTTAAGACTCTATATACCTGTATACCGAGTCCAAGCATATCTCTCTCTCTCTCTCTCTCTCTGGAAGTTAGAGTTAAGGTTTAGCACTAGTATTTGTGGACACTTGTTCATAATTAAGATCGGTTCTACCTGCGACAAAATCCCCTCAGAAGTTTTAAGCAGTTCTTCAGTAGAGCAAATACAAACACAGTAGATAGTATTTTGCACACTCTGTAATGAGTGTAGTGCACTAAAAAATCTCTCTCCTTCCACTTCGAGTATCTCCCCGGAATGGACCGCAAGGTTTTTGAGATACAAACTATTCCTTGTAACCCCCCCCCCCTTCTCTCTCTCTTCTATGCAGTTGTTAAACTCTCTATCCTTGTTTCAAGAATATATTCGACTCCGCCCGCCATTCTTCTCAACACACACACACACACACACACACAGCCTAACCCCTG
>CM064482.1:55878666-55900527 GCA_032716605.1 Paralithodes platypus | reverse complement strand
TCCATTACATTACGTCCGGACAGCAGGCGGGTAGAGGGGTGATCTATGACGGGAAAGGTCAGGTCAAATTAGGTGAGTCTAGGATTGGCTTTATGCTTGGGTGGTGGTATTTTTTCTACACACATTAATAGACATGCAGTCACTCACTCACTAACTAACTTTTATACACACACACACACACACACACACACACACACACACACACACACACACACACACACACACACACACACACACACACACACACACACTCGCTCTCTCTCTATCAAGGGGTACGCTTTTCACTTTGAAGAGATGCGCACTAAATGTGAATGTGTGTGTGTGTGTGTGTGTGTGTGTGTATATGTGTGTGTGTGTGTGTGTGTTCTTTTACCTATACCGTTATTTGTTGGCAGATACTTTATTTTAGCATGAAATTCTGTATACATGAAGATACCAATAAAACTTATCTACATACTTACATACACTTATAAGAACTCAACTAATTTCAAATGGAATTCAAATCACTTGTCTTTGGAATTAAATACAATCTAATATTAACGCATTGTACTTGATGCAGTTTATATTGCATATTCTTCGCAAGCTGAATAACAACGTCTGTCATTAGTTGAAATAACATCACAAATATAAAAACATATATATAATTATCCGTTAGAATCCATATAACAATGTCTGGCAAAAAAATAGACGCATTATATGACAAACACTAGATCAAAATTATTCGACTAATTATATACAATTATCTGTATAATAAGAATACATAAAATCATCTAGTAAAAATATATATGTTCGCTCATTCCAAAGTAAAATATAATGCATGCACTATTAATCAGAATATAACAGCAGATTTGTCAACAACGTTAAAATAGCTCTATTCCCTTACAATAAATTATAAACAATAAACAAAGATACTTCATCCCCCGTACATGACAACCGAGTTAATAAAATAAAGCTGGAGCGCATTATTAATTAGCATTCCAATTAATCAGAAAAATGGTGTTACTTTAGCGAGCCTAGGTAATTACGAGCCATTGGTTAAATATGGATTATACAGTATAAAGTTGACTTACGGAAGCGCTCGGCATTCCAAACCTTCAAAAGTAAATGTTTTGAACTATAATACATTTTACACAGATCATGAAGTCCCAAAGAGGTGGTCCGACCATAAACATTAATACACTAAAAGTTAGCCCCCAATATAATGTACGAATACATGAAAAGTATAATACATGTACATTACCCTTACCACCAATGGAAGGACCTTTCCTGCCTTTTACAGTAGGTGTCGGTGTGTTTCCTGGGAAGCGAAAGCAATTTAGGAGGAACGGCCTTTGGCCAGGACATTTTACTACCGAACAATGTACACAATTATCTCGAAGGAGGGTCTTTGAGGTATTTTCTTAAAAGCTTGATGGAGGTCTAGGGAGCAAACTAAAAACCTCACCACCAAGACGAAGAGTGAGATTATCGACATAATATGCTCCATTTGGTTACGAAACATCCAACCATTGCTCGTGAACCCCCTCTAGTCCAGTCAACCAAGGCAGTAATTCCAATCCTATGGCCAATTTCAGAAGCAGAAGTCAATCATACGAACACCAGCAATTTTTTTTTTCATGTGGATATTCGCTTATAAAATGTTGCGCAATACATATACCATTAAGGGGGGATGGTTGGTTTTTTCCGGAACCCCTTCTTCCTCATGTTTAGCCCCATTTGTTTTCAGATTTTGAGACGCTAGGCCCATTAGATTGGCGATTTTATGACATTTCGACCCTTTTCTTTGTCAATATTAAGACCTTTCGTGCCATTTAGGTGTCGATTTTTTCCTAGCCAGCGATAGCGAGCGTGTAATGTTAAGAGGAATCGGCCTTTGGCCGGGACATATTTCTATCGAAAAATGTATAAATTTATCTTGAACGGCGGCCCTGGGGGTGTTTTTTTAAGCTTGATGGAGGCCTAGCGAGAAAACTAAGAAAACTAAATATGAAAATACAAAAATAGACCAAAAATGAATCCCTACCCCCTTTAAAATAATTTGATCTGCAGTTTACAAATGTATTCATGCATCACGAAGCTCTTATACACATGCAGTCATTGAAAAGGATTTGTTTGTCTTTGTCTTTTCAACCAACAACAACTTAACTAAAGAGGTTTCAATACAAGTTCAGAAAATCTCTCTCACTCTCACACACACACACTCTCTCTCTCTCTCTCTCTCTCTCTCTCTCTCTCTCTCTCTCTCTCTCTCTCTCTCTAACATATATATTAAAGTAACCAATGTTCTTCTTTTTCAGGTAAGAGTGTGAAACTGCCATGGTGTGATGAGGGGCTACAGGTGGTGAGTACAGCGTTAATATACTGTATATCATCACATAGATACAGTCACTAGATATATATACGATAAATAGACACGTATAGATAAATAGATAGACTGACAGACACATAGACAGACAGACCGAGAAACAGACAAATAGATAGATAGAGAAAAGGTGGATGCGGAGAGAGTGAAGACATATGAGCTTGTTTGTAATAAAAAGCATGAACGAGGAGGCAAGAGAGAGAGAGAGAGAGAGAGAGAGAGAGAGAGAGAGAGAGAGAGAGAAGATAGAAGATACATCTCTCTCTCTCTCTCTCTCTCTCTCATATCGTCTTGCCTTCATATTTTCACTCTCCTCACCTTCTCCTCGCTCTTGCTCTTTTTACTCTTATATTTAATTCATCTTGTATCCCTGGAAATGGATTCCTTTTTACAAACTCGTATTTCTCCCACTCTCTTCTCATCCGACCTTTCTATATACATTTGTTTATCTATCGGTGTATCTATCTATCAGTATCTACGTATCTATTTATGGTGGTGTATATTTCTATCATTTAATCTATCTATTAATCTATCGGTGTATCTATCTATCAGTATCTGTATATCTATGTATGGTTCTGTATCTATCTATTAATCTAGCTATCTATTTATCTATCGGTGTATCCACCTATCTATCAGTATTTGTGTATTTATTTGTGTATATATCATCTATCAGTATGTATGTATCTATTTATGGTGCTATACCTGTATATGTATATCTATTTACGTACGGTATCTATCTACCAATCTATATTTATATTTATCTATCGGTGTATCTATCATTATCAATGTACCTATCTATGGCGCTGTAAATGTGTATCTATTTACATGTCTATCTCTTAACCTTCCATCCTATTTATCTATCTGCCTATCTAATTATTATATATCTCCTTATATATAGTCTATTATTATATATCTCCTTATATATAGTCTATTATCTAATTATTATATATCTCCTTATATATAGTCTATTATTATATATCTCCTTATATATAGTCTATTATTATATATCTCCTTATATATAGTCTATTATTATATATCTCCTTATATATAGTCTATTTATCTAATTCAAATCAGTAATTACTTAAATAATAATCTTATAATTTGCCTCCATATCATATTTTATTCTAATAATAATAAACACATTCGCTATTACCATATAATTTAGCCAACATGCACTTAAGGGGAGATGGGCAGTTTTTCTGGTCCCCCTTCTTCCTCATGTTTAGCCCCAGTAGGTTTGAGATTTTAAGACTGGCCCATTAGTTTGGCGATTGTAAGACCTTTCGTCCCATTTTTTTGTCAATATTTTTTGTCAATACTTTTTGTGTCATTTAGGTGTCGATTTTTTCCTGGCGAGCTATAGCGAGCCTGTAATTTAAGAGAAACCGGCCTTCGACCGGGACATTTTTCTACCGAAAAATGTACAAATGTATCTTGAAGGGGGATTCTGGGGTAATTTTTAAAAGTTTGATGGAGGTCTAGGGAGGAAACTATAAACATAATACATACATGGAATAATCGACCAAAAAGTGAACCATCCCCCCTTAATATTCTCCATAATAAATCTGTATAAGCTAAGTGTATATATATATACAGTGAGAGATATATTTATATACATTAAATGTATAACCTAATTAATGGCGTTGAATATGTAATTACGCCCCTGATTACACCTTCCCACACACACACACACGAGCACAGAGACCCTCACTCTCTCTCACACACACAGATATACACACGAACACACTTTCTCTCACACACACTCTCTCTCTCTCTCTCTCTCTCTCTCTCTCTCTCTATATATATATATATATATATATATATATATATATATATACAGTATATATCTGTCAGTCCGGCACTGCATCTTTCTCACCTTCCATTTGCTTCTTCGCCGACTCCCTCTCATCCCAGCTGAGAGGGATGAAACTGAATTTGGGGAGTGTGGGGAGGGGAGGGGGGGAAGAGGGATGAGAGAGAGAGAGATTTACATAGATTTATATAGATACACTGGCCACACAGACCTTACGATCAAAACGAGGTGGTCAGGACTTAATTCTAGTAGAGATGGCATATGAGAGAGAGAGAGAGAGAGAGAGAGAGAGCGAGAACGAGAGCGAGAGAGAGAGAGAGGGGGGGATGGGTAAGAGGAGTAAAGAGTGGATAAGAGGAGGATTAAAAGACAAAGTATAATAGGATTAGAAGGAAAAGAAGGAAGCGGAAAGTGGGGAATGGAGAGAAGGGAGATAAAAAAAGGAGAGAGGAAGGGAAATGAGAAAGGAAAGAGGGAGAGAAGAAGAGGGAGAGGAAGGGGGAGAAGAAAGGTGAAAGGAAGGGAGAGAAGGAGAGAGGAAGGGAGACAAAGGGAGAGGGAAAATAAAGGGAGAGGGAAAGGAGAGAGGGAGAGAGGAAGGGGAGACGAAAGGGAGATCAGAATGCATAAGGACACAGAAGTAAGAAATCTATGTAATTTAATATGTAAAGGCAAGAAATTGGAAAATGAAAGGGTGGAAAAACAAACGTGGTGTGATAGAGTTAATAAGCCAAAATAAGGCATGAGGTTTTTATATATAATAATAATTTAGGAGATGAGGAAGGGGTAAAGAAATGACGGACAAAGAAAACGGAGAATACGAGGAAAGAAATGACGATCAAAGAAAACGGAGAATAAGAGGGTAGGGTACACTATTAAGGGGGGGGGGGGATATGTGTTTATTCTGGACCCCCTTCTCCATCGTGTTTAGCCCCTTTAGTTTTGAGATTGAAAGACGTTCGGCCCATTAGTTTGGCGATTTTAGTACCTTTCGCCCTATTTCGTTATCAATTTAAGACCTTTTGTGCCATGTAGGAGTCGATTTTTTCCTGGCGAGCGATAGCGAGTCTGTAATTTTAAAAAAAAAACCGGCCTTCGGCCGGAATTTTTTTCTATCGAAAAATGTACAAATAAATCTTGAAAGGGGGTCTAGGGGGTGTTGTATTTAAAGTTTGATGGAGGTCTAGCGAGGAAACTAAAAAAAAAACATGAGAATATATAAATAGACCCAAAAATAACTACTACCCCCTTAATATTATCCTTTATTGTAGCAAACATATTAAATACAACTGATTTTATTGGCTGCATACACTGGTTTGAACACATAAGCACAACACATCGTATAGATCATTCTTTATAGGTAGGCCAGAAATCGTGATCCCTAACCTCTGTAACTCAAATTGGGCCTGAGCAAATGGGCTGTAAATGGTCACACCTGGAGTATTCCCTGACTCCGCTAATATCAGAAATATTAGCTCGCTCATTCCTGTCGTCTTTTACTTAATGATATTAGTGGTTAAGATTTTGGCCTAATTATTATGAACATATAGAGGTAAAGCTATAAAGGTAAAGCTATAAAGGTAAAGCTATACAAGTAAAGCTATCAAGGTAAAACTATGGAGGTAAAGCTATAAAGGTAAAGCTATGAAGTTAAAGCTATAAAAGTAAAACTATAGGAGTAAAGCTATAAAGGTAAAGCTAAGAGTGTGGCTGGAGTACTGATTTCATACTGGTGGATCATATATACTTTAATTAATTTCATTGGGGGTGTGGTGGTGAGATTAATAAAAATAATATTATAAGTAATAAAGGTCAGCTATAAAGGTAAAGTTATAGGAGTAAAGCTAAGAGTGTGGCTGGAGAGAGAAGATAAGAGAGAGAGAGAGGGAGGTGAAGCAGGGATGATGGAGAAGGATCAATCCCTGTATTGATCTGCAAGTTGACATTTTATCCCCCCCCCCCCTTCTCTCTCTCTCTCTCTCTCTCTCCCTCTCTCTCTCTCTCTCTCTCTCTCTCTCTCTCTCTCTCTCTCTCTCTCTCTCTCTCTCTCTCTCTCCTGTCAATATTTCTACCTTCCACTCCTTCTTTCTTTCTTTTCTCCCTATTCCCTTCTCTCTCCCCCCCCCTGTCAATATTTCTACCTTCCACTCCTTCTTTCTTTCTTTTCTCCCTATTCCCTTCTCTCTCTCTCTCTCTCTCTCTCTCTCTCTCTCTCTCTCTCTCTCTCTCTCTCTCTCTCTCTCTCTCTCTCTCTCTCTCTCTCTCTCTCTCTCTTAGTTACTCCCTACTTTATCACCAGTAATGTTCTCCCCATTTCTCCCTTGCACTTATCCTCCCTCCCACAGGCTCTCCCTCTATCCTGCCAATTTCCACATCTCTCTCACGTCTGTCAATATCCTCCCCCCACACTTTCCCTTCTTTCTTTCCTTCCTCCCTCTTCTCTCCACTCCCCTCTCTCTTCCCCTCCCCACTCTTTCCCTCCCCTCCCTCTCCCATCTCTCACTCCTGTCAATCTCCTCACTCCCCCTCTTTCCCTCCTCCTCCTCTCCCCCATTCCCCCCCCCCCCCCCCTCTGTGATATTCCCCATTTTACCGCCAATGCTTTCCTTCTTTCGTTCATTAGGGGGGTGAGTCACTGTCGTTCTTTTACCATCATATTTTTTTAGGCCCATTTTTCCCCGGCAAAACTTTAGCGAGTCTATTTTGCATTTTTGTCTTGCAAACTTGAGTGCTGGTAGATTATTTGGGCGGCTGAAAAATACATGTGAAAAAATATATATAATACAAATATATATATATATAAATCAGAGACAAATTTGTTTTGTATTGCCAACTTTAGTGATAATAGATTATTTTGGGGGTCTGAAAAATACATATGAAAAACATATATATAATACAAATATATATAAATCAGAGACTAATTTGCATTGTGTATTGCCAATTTGAGTGATGGTAGATCTTTTTGGGCGGCTGAAAAATATACCCGGTACATGAAATAAAAATAAAAATAAAATAAAAGTACAGTATATATAAATCAGAGACTAATTTGCATTTTGTATTGCCAACTTGAATGATGGTACATTTTTTGGGGCGGCTGAAAAATACATATACAAAAATAAAATAAAATATTATACAAATAAAATAGACTGCCGTGGTGTAATTGATTAAAGCGTCGGCTATCGTCCTGATGGTCGATGGTTCGATCCCCACTGAGAGACTAGAAACAAATTAAATATAATCATCAACTACCAGATTAGATTGGGTGAAACTTTCTAAGCCTTTCAGCCTTCGAGGACGTTTTTTCACTAACTTGGCTAACGTTAGACGACTTTAATCAGGTTAGGAAGGCCCTATAGCAATCAAATAGGTATAATGTATCTTACTTAATCCTCTGACTCCAACAATTCCTTCCTAAGCTGGATAAAACCTATTAATCAGCCAGATTAAAATTAATAAACGCATCCTCGCATCTTGAAAGAGTTAAAATGCCGAAACTCATAACTGGTATAAATCTATCTTTTGCCAGTCTTTTCCGGTCATATTTTTTAACTATGAGTATATATAGGGGAATTTTACAAGGGGAGGAGGATTCCTAGCCCCCTGCCCCGAGAAGGAAAAATAGGACAGTAAAAGGGACAGACAGAAACGGCTTAGGTTGGGTAGAGGATGCCAAACCACACTCTGGGTAGGGCCAGCCCTCACCCATAATATGGCTTTATTTTTTTATTTATTTATTTATTTATATATATATATTTAATAGTAGTCCATCCTTGTAAGTCAACAGTACTACATTTTCTTCCATACACAAAATCATGTGACCAATTGTTAATTTTCCTTCCATTTTGTCCATTTCCATTCATACACACACACACACACACACACACACACACACACACACACACACACACACACACTCTCTCTCTCTCTCTCTCTCTCTCTCTCTCTCGCTCGCTCGCTCAGTCAGCGGTACTATAATGTTTTTGTGTTCTATCGTTAAAAAGTTATTGTTTTTGTTGTTCGGATCGTTCGCCAGAATTTTATGCCGTTGTTCCATTTGTATGCTCGATTTTTTTTAAAGATTTTTTACACGAGTGGTTAGGTTTTGTTATTCACTTGATATATATATACAGTATATTGTTCTTCCGATAATCAAAATTCTACACTATAGTCTATTCGCTGTAAGTAGGCGATAAATCATGACCTATATCCTCTGTAACTCAGAAAGGGCTAGAGCAAATTGGCTGTAAATGTCCACATATATTCCTTGACTGACTCTTCCCAAATGGTAGACATATAAGCTCGATTACTCTAGTCTTTTTTGAGTTACTGAGGTTAGAGGTCATAATTTCCCGCCTACTTACAGCGAAAAAGACTATAGTTGTTAAATTGTGTTGTTCTTTGTTGTGTTTGTTAATTTCATTAATCGAGTTTAGGAGTAAAGTTGGTTGGTGGAGAGAACATAATGAAACATAATTTAGCGAGTTGTATATATTTGTTATTATTTTTTTCTGATGATAATCCCAATTTTACAGTTGTTATAAATTTGTTCCTTCGATAATCATCATTTGAAAAGAGATGTTAAGTTTTGTTACTCGCTTTACATATAGTGTTCTTATTTGTATTATTCATCTTCGCCCATGCATTTGTATCTATTTTAAATTAAGCTCTCTTACTTCAATGTTTCTGTTTTCCCGCTCTCTATATAATTATACAACATATCTCTCTCTAGCTCTCCCTCTAGCTCTCACACACACTCATTCACTCTCCCTCTAACTCACACACTCACTCTCACTCTCTCTCACACATTTTCTCCCTCCCTGGAACATTTCCTCCTTTCCTTCCTTGTTCTTCAATTCTCCCCAGGTTCCAGTTTCCTGTCCTCTTCCTGTATTATAGGCCAGTCTCTCTCTCTCTCTCTCTCTCTCTCTCTCTCTCTCTCTCTCTTACAAGTTTGTTTGCCTTCTCCATCTTTTACAAGTTGCCCTATCCCTTCCCTCCTTTAAAAAAAAAGTTACGTGTATATGCTTTCAAGTCCTTTATTTACCTATCCAGAGAGAGAGAGAGAGAGAGAGAGAGAGAGAGAGAGAGAGAGAGAGAGAGAGAGACCGAAAATGGGTAAAAACAATTCCTGGTGTGATGTGCAGTATAACTTGGAGCGAGGTAGGTATAAGCAGTGAATTACATGAAGCTATAATCCAGTGAATTACATGAAGCTATAATCCAGTGGAGCTATAATCCAGTGAAGCTATAATCCAGTGAAACTATAATCCAGTGAAGCTATAATCCAGTGAATTACATGAAGCTATAATCCAGAGCGGGACACAATACTACACAACAACACGGAGGTAGAGTCACACACACCAGATATATCTACAGGCAACTGTATTATCGGCAACTATAGTCTGTGTACTTCCAGTTGGCGGTAATGTGTCCTGTCTCCACATTTATTACTCTGTTATAATGAATATTTTGTAGTAGTAGTTACTTATTTCTCATTAAGAATCAATACATTTGTTGCTAATGGATTGAATTTACCGTCAGCTGAAATGAAACCGACTATAGGTGTTGGAGCTACTGGACTTAATATAGGTGTTGGAGCTACTGGACTTAATATAGGTGTTGGAGCTACTGGACTTAATATAGGTGTTGGAGCTACTGGACTTAATATAGGTGTTTGGAGCTACTGGACTTAATATAGGTGTTGGAGCTACTGGACTTAATATAGGTGTTGGAGCTACTGGACTTAATACAGGTGTTGGAGCTACTGGACTTAATATAGGTGTTGGAGCTACTGGACTTAATATAGGTGTTGGAGCTACTGGACTTAATACAGGTGTTGGAGCTACTGGACTTAATATAGGTGTTGGAGCTACTGACTTAATATAGGTGTTGGAGCTACTGGACTTAATACAGGTGTTGGAGCTACTGGACTTAATATAGGTGTTGGAGCTACTGGACTTAATATAGGTGTTGGAGCTACTGGACTTAATACAGGTGTTGGAGCTACTGGACTTAATATAGGTGTTGGAGCTACTGGACTTAATATAGGTGTTGGAGCTACTGGACTTAATACAGGTGTTGGAGCTACTGGACTTAATATAGGTGTTGGAGCTACTGGACTTAATATAGGTGTTGGAGCTACTGGACTTAATACAGGTGTTTGGAGCTACTGGACTTAATATAGGTGTTGGAGCTACTGGACTTAATATAGGTGTTGGAGCTACTGGACTTAATACAGGTGTTGGAGCTACTGGACTTAATATAGGTGTTGGAGCTACTGGACTTAATATAGGTGTTGGAGCTACTGGACTTAATACAGGTGTTGGAGCTACTGGACTTAATATAGGTGTTGGAGCTACTGGACTTAATATAGGTGTTGGAGCTACTGGACTTAATATAGGTGTTGGAACTACTGGACTTAATATAGGTGTTGGAGCTACTGGACTTAATATAGGTGTTGGAGCTACTGGACTTAATATAGGTGTTGGAGCTACTGGACTTAATACAGGTGTTGGAGCTACTGGACTTAATATAGGTGTTGGAGCTACTGGACTTAATACAGGTGTTGGAGCTACTGGACTTAATATCGCTTAATAGACTACACTTTGATTGTATTACGTAACAGTTTATTAAGGGGCTAGTGGTTATTTTTTGGTCTATTTATATATTTGTTTATGTATTATAAAGTATCCTCGCTAGACCTCCAAGCTTATAACCCCCCCCCCCCCCTCTAAAGATAAATGTGTAAGATTTTGGTATAAAAATGTCTAGCTCCTAGAATTACAGGCTCGCTATCGCTTGCGAAGACAAATTCGAAATGACACGAAAGATGTTTATATTGAATAAGAAACGGAGCGAAAGGTCTTAAAATCGCTAAACTAATGAAACGACCGTCTTAAAATCTCAAAACTAAAGGGACTAAACACGAGGGAGAAAAAGCTACTACCTTCCCCTTAACGATAGGATAGGCTAATTCGAAAGCTTGACAGATCACAGTTGCCCTAAAAAGTTAGTACTGTAATAATATTTGTTTTCCTTGTGTTACTCGTGCGGTATAGAGGACATGGGTGGCGTGTGTGGGGGAACTTAGTTGGTGTGTGCTTGTTTACAGAGGCAGACCCCGGGAACCTTTACGGGGATAGTTCCTTCATAATTATACCCACCAGACTCGGCTTGGTCCGGGATGTAATATCATGGTTCTGGGTCAGCCCTATGTGTGTGTGTTTGGAGAGACTTGTATTGACGTAATAACCTTTATTTATAGCTCCATAGACTGGACACAGGCATTAATACAATTTGATACAATAACCGTTAGTGATACTATAAGTAATTTACAATGGGCGAGCTCACACGTACCCCATGTCCGTTATATACTGTACTGCATATAGGTTTTACTTATTTATATATTTGGGGCACTATAGTCCATTCATTCAAGGTAGACCAGAAATCATAACCCCTAATCTAGCTTATCTATCTAGCTACCTGTCTGTATGTATGTCTGTCTATCTATCTATCTCTATGTATGTACACGAAAAAAATACATACATACAGACAGAAAGTGGAGTGTGTGTGTGCGTGTGTGTGTGCGCGCGTGCGTGCGTGTGTGTGTGTGTGTGTGTGTGCGCGTGTGTGTGTGCGCGCGTGCGTGTGTGCGTGTGTAAAGAAAACACCAGCTTGGCCGAGGCTTGTGCAGGTGAGGCTGGGTTTGGTGTTTGGTTTATTGGTTTATTTACTTGGCTGGAAGAGAAAGAAATAAAGAAAGAATAGAAAGACGGAAAAGAAAGAATACTTGGCTGGAAGAGGAAGATCACAATAGGAAGAGAAGGAAGACAGAAGCACAAATAGTAACAACAATAATAACCCCAATATTATTTACTTGGTTGGAAGAAGAAGAAGAAAAAGAAGACAGAATAACAACAGTAACAACAATAACAACATCACAAGAGTGACACCAATATTTAGTAGTATTAGTAGTAGTATACATGATGAAGAGGAAGATTGTGGAATTACATACACACACATGGATACACAAACTACTAGGTACACGTAAGGTGATCCAGCCTTAAATTTTAACGGTTAATTCCCAAATACGGTGTGAGTATCCTAGGTTCGAGTCCTTGGAGTGCCACATGTATTAGTTGATTTCAGTAATTGAGCTTAGAAGTGAAGTTGGTTGGTGAAAAAATATGAATTGTAATAGTTGTATAAACATGGCAGCACAGCAAAGGGTTCTCTCCCCACCCCATCCTGTCCTCCGGCAACAGACAATACAGTACTGGAAATTAGTTGGAAGAATATCATTGTATAATTGGAAATACACGAAGGAAATATACAGATGAAGAAGGAGAGAGAGAGAGAGAGAGAGAGAGAGAAGGGGGGTGGGAGGGTATGGGTGTGTGCAGAATAGAATGAAGGATGTTATGGACGAGATGGGTTGGGTGTGAGAGGGATCTGCCATTATGGGCCGATCGGCTTTCTGCAGACTCCCATTTTCTTATGTTCTTATGAGTGTCCAGTTCTGAGTAGTAGTAAGAGGGAGTCAGAGTGTGTGTGTGTGTGTGTGTGTGTGTGTGTGTGTGTGTGTGTGTGTGTCAAGATAAAAGGGGGATGAGGTATGGACAAGGAAAAAGTGTATGTAAAATATAGTGAGTGTGTGTGTGGGTGTGTGTGTGTGTATGTGTGTGTGTGAGTGTGTGTGTGTGTGTCAAGATAAAAGGGGGATGAGGTATGGACAAGGAAAAAGTGTATGTAAAATATAGTGAGTGTGTGTGTGTGTGGCTGTGAAATAAAATTTCTATAAATGTGTGTGTGTGTGTGTGTATGTATGTAGAATAAAGTGTGTGTATGTGTGTGTCCAGCAGCAGCATGGAAGCTAGTGTGTATACCAAGGGGATCATGGGGTGAAACACGGGACAGAGGCAGGCCACAATGCCTCGGAGACAAACCCCTGCTTCCCCTCCTCCCCTAGCCCCTTCCTAGTCCCCCTGCCATTTACGCTGATCCAGGGGTACGTGGCAGCGACGAGGGAGCTCTGGGGGTGGGGGAGGAGACGTGGGGAGGCAGGGGAAGAGGAGGGGGAGGCAGGGAGATACAGAGGAAGGCGGGAGTAGTGAGGGAGATGACGGAGGGAAGGGACGCCCGGGGTTACCATGGCAACCACTGGCATCGCTCTGTTACCTGCCCTCTGATTGGCTGCTCTCTTGCCAGTGTCTGTGTCCCGCGTTCCGATTGGCTCCCGGGTTTGTTTACATGCGAGCGCTCGATAATATTGACCCGGGGAGCCAAGCGGTGGGACGACAGAGGTGGGATGCAAATGTTGGTGGGAATTGTTGTTGTTTCGGATGATTGTGGTGGCTTTTACGAGCTGAGGTGGTGAATATTCCGGTTATAATATGGTTCTTTACATCATAACCACCGCGCTTACCACCATCCAGGCACATTTTGCCGGACAGTATTACAGCTTTTATTTATACATACACTCGACGATTACATTGGCCAACTAACTTACTATCAATGCAGCAAACTGTATTAATATAAATCCTGCAATGTTTCTAATGCTGACACTACTACTCTCGAATTTATTCTCAAGAAAATCATAAAGCAAAATACCGTATATCTTATTATCTGTGAGAGAGAGAGAGAGAGAGAGAGAGAGAGAGAGAGAGAGAGAATTTACTATAATCATTGGTATTAAGCAACAACTCCTTACTATCATAGTGCGTGTGTGTGATTGTAATTACTAAAGCATGCGTGCGTATGTGAGTGAGTGTGTGTGCGTGCGTATGTGTATGTGATTTGTATGTGGGCGTGTGGTTGGCATGTGTACGTAACTGAGCGTGTGTGTGTGTGTGTGATGTGCGTGGTGTGTGTGTGTGTCTTTATTTGTTAAGGCCCTGCTGTTACCAACATCGCGTGTCATAGCAACATGCATCAACCACTATTCTACAACGATTTAGTCACAGCAACCAACATTACCACCTACCTTACTACCAACAGCACTACCAACATTACTACCAACACAACAACAGACATTACTACCAACAACAACCAACATTACTACCAACACAACAACCAACATTACTACCAACACATCCATCAACATTACTACCAACATTACTACCAACACAATACCAACCCAACTACCAACATTACTACCAACATTACTACCATCACAACTACCAACCTTAGCACCAACACAACTACCAACATTACTACCAACACAACAACCAACATTACTACCAACACAACAACCAACATTACTACCAACACAACAACCAACATTACTACCAACACAACAACCAACATTACTACAACCAACACTACTACCAACACAACAACCAAAATTACAACCAACATTACTACCAACACAACAACCAACACAACAACCCACATTACTAACAATCAATCTTGCCTCCATTCTATGACTTAGACTGCTTTAAATTTTGTGTATAAAGGCATTTTGATAAACGTTCCTTGAATTTGCCTCTGTTACTCTACTGGCTTTGGCGGAGACACTCGTTACAGGCAGCTCTGCCTTTTGTCTCCTAAATACACATAGGAAAACTATATTTATCCATCTCTCTATTTTACCATCTCTCTCTCTCTCTCTCTTTCTCTTTTTTTTTTCTCTCTCTCTCTCTCTCTCTCTCTCTCTCTCTCTCTCTCTCTCTCTCTCTCTCTCTCTCTCTCTCTCTATCGTGTATCCATCTCTATTTTACCATCAGTCTCTCTCCCTTTCTCTCTCTCTCTCTCTATTTATCTCTCTCACACACACACTCACTCTCACACAAACTCACACACACTCACTCTCTCACACACACACACACTCACACTATCTCTCTCACACTCACTCACTCTCTCTCTGTCTCGTTATTAAATCATTGGCCAACCCCACCCACACACACAGAGAGCCAGCCATACATGAAACCTCTGTATAAACGTTATATATACACACACACACACACACACACACACACACACACACACACACATAGGCCGGGTTGGGGAAGAGTCGGATTGAATACATGCATGGTTGATACGCATACATATACACAACTCACTCTCACACTCTCATTCTCTCTCTCACACTCACTCACTCTCACACACACACACACACACACACACACACACACACACACAATCTCTCTCGTTTTAGTGGAAATAAAATGTGTATTATTATTTGTTTATTACTCTCTCTCTCTCTCTCTCTCTCTCTCTCTCTCTCTCTCTCTCTCTCTCTCTCTCTCTCTCTCTCTCTCTCTCTCTCTCTCTCTCTCTCTCTCTCTCTCTCTCTCTCTCTCTCTCTCTCTCTCTCTCTCAGCCTCCTTTACTTATTCCCAACCATCACCAGTCCCTCTCCCCATAACGCCTCCCCTCTCCCCCTCCCCCCACCATCCCTCCCACACGCCTCCCCTTCCCCTTACCCCTTTCCCCTCTCCCTCCCCTGGACTGACACATGTTAACTTCCCTCTCTTTCCCCTCCTTTCATTTTCACCTCCCCCTTCTTTCCTCCTCTCATTTGATTCACCCTTCCTTACTTTTTTCATTCCTTCCCTTTTTCCCCTCACTTTCATATCCCCTACCCTCCTTTTCTGTCATTTATCTTTCTCTACCCCTCCCTCCTTTGATGCCCCTTCCTCCATCCCTTCCTTCCTTCCCCCTACGGGCCCTACCTTCCTTCCTTCCTTCCTTCCTTCCTTCCTTCCTTCCTCTCCCCTATCCTCCTTCCCTGTCATTTGTCTCTCCTCCACCCCCATTTTTCCTTATCTCTCTCTTTCCTTCTTCTCCCCTTTTTCTCCTATCCCATATTTCTCTCTCTCTCTCTCTTTCTCTCTCTCTCTCTCCTCTACTTTCATTATTATTCTTCCTCCCCTCATCTACCATTCACTTCCTTCCCCCTACCCTCCTTCCTTCCATCATCCCCCTACCCCTTCCCTCCCTCCCTTCCTTCCATCCTCCCCACCTCTCCCATCCCCTCCTCCCTCCCTTCCTTTCATCCTCCCCACCTCTCCCATCCCCTCCTCCCTTCCTTCCTTCCTTCCTTCCTTCCTTCCTTCCTTCCTTCCCCTACCCTCCTTCCTGTCACTTCTATCTCTACCCCCTCCCCCTTTCCTCCCAATCAGTGACCAGGTAGTTAATTATGCCTCTGTGTAAACCTGCCAGGTGTACATGTGTGTGTGTGTGTGTGTGTGTGTGTGTGTGTAAATAAGAGTATATTTTCATGTCAGTGTGTGTGTTTAAATAATGTTAGTGCATGTATATATGAGTGTGTGCCCATGTGTATATTTGCGAGTCTGTGTATGCTACATGTGTATGTGTGTGTGTTGCATGTGTGTATATGTGCGCGTATGTGTGTTAAGTATGCATGGCCTTACACAAATAAAAAACTGCGTACACTGAAGTCATAAAAAAAAACAAGTACTAACATAAACCTAACAACAACAACAACAACAACAACAACAGAAAGGTAAACACACTACCCCTGAAGTACAGTCGCTTACAATAATTCGTGGACCCCTTGTGTTTTTCTTTGTGCAATTATAACTATCTGGATTGATTTTTGGATGGAACTTGCTTTTCAATAAATAGTATAGATGTTTTTTTTTTTTTAGTTGATGTAAAGACAATTAGATTCATAAATGTGCTTCCAGAGATATACTTCCATAATTATAAATAGGTCCCATTAATTTGGTGATTTTAAAACGTGTCGCCCCATAAATTTGGCTATGATAGGACGTTCCTCCCCATCCAAGTGTCGAAATTTTCCTGATGAGCGATAGCGAACCTGCAATCTAGATAGAAGATACCGGCCTTTGGCCATGACATTTTTCTACCCAAAAATGTACAGCACCGTGGTCTGAACTTACTTCTAGTAGATAGCAAACCGGATAGTAAGAGAAAGTGGAAGGAAACGATAGCAAAGAAGAGAGAGAGAGAGAGAGAGAGAGAGAGAGAGAGAGAGAGACCTTATATAACCCCGACTAACCCAATTCTTAACCTGCACGAGCTTCCCCTTGGGTTATTCATCATACACTCACTATTCATCTGTTTGGAAGGGTTCACAATACGCCACTTCATATCTTTCACAACAAATATTTTCCTTGGTTGATTACAATCGTCAAACATAATTCACAAACAAATTATATTTAATATCTTGGGAGTTCGGCTAACTTGTTCGCTTATTACGCAGAATTTGTATTTGTGTATGTATGTATGTATGTACTCAGGCACACATCCAACTGCCTGGGGGTGGCCGACTCAAGACAGAGCCCGAAGAGAAACAACATTTAAAGTTCCAATTCTCAGGGTCAGGGACCACTGTCGCGCTTCCTCGCCCATTTCTCGTCTCGTCAAGTAGGATAATTTTATAAAGGGGAGGAGGATTCCTAGCCTCCTGTCCCCATTATTTTTGTGATTTTAAGACATTCGCCCCATTTGTTTTACGATTTGAAGACATTTCATGCCATTTATGTGTCGATTTTTTCCAGGCGAGCGACAGCGAGCCAGCAACCTAGGAGGACCCTGCCTTCGGCCAGAGCATTTCTCTACCGGACATTGCAACATATTATCTCAAGGGGGGAGGGGGCGGGGGGGGGGGGGGGAAGGGGGGGGAGAGAGGTTTAGGGATATTTTTTTAATGAAGATCTACGGGCAAATTAAAAAAAATAAATAATAAAAAATAAATTAAATTCAGATTAAAGTACTACCGTAATAAGAAAGACAAAGGAAGATAGACTTAAGCAGAAAGGCTGGATAAACAGAAACAACACAATCAAGAAGAGTCAAATGAGCAAGATAGATAAATGTATAGATGTACAGACAGAGACAGACAGACAGAGGTATATACATAGATAGAGAGAGAGAGAGAGAGAGAGAGAGAGAGAGAGAGCACAATATTCACCAAGTGGAAAATGTAAGTCAAAACAATTAAGCCGGTCATTGAGGCTATGAATACAAGGGGTGGATAATGGAGAGAGAGAGAGAGAGAGAGAGAGAGTACGAGAGAGAGAGAGAGAGAGAGTACGAGAGAGAGAGAGAGAGAGAGTGAGACCGTAGCTAGAGAGAGATAGGGCGAGAGCGAGAGAGATAGGATGAGAGCGAGAGAGGTAGAGAGAGAGATTTACAATATTCAATAGTACTCGAGGTTGGACAAAAATCTCCCCCTACAATTAAGCCTGTCATGAAAGCTACAAAAACAAGAGGTTGATAAAGTCGGCACTCCTCTGGTGGTCGACAATTAGGAGAGGTCGAGAGAGTAAGAAGTCCAAAGCAAGATAAAGGAGACACGAAGATTAATAGAAGTGGGGAAAAAATAAAATAAAATGAAAGAAAACAAGGAAACTATAATGAAAGCAATTGAAGGAGACACGATGACGAATAGAGGTGGGGAAAAAGAAGGGAAAATGAAGGAAGAAAGGGGAACTATAATGAACGCAAGATAAAGGAGAGACGATGACGAAATAAAGATGTGAAGAGAGAAGAGAAAATGCTAGGTAGGTACGGAAATATGAGGAAAATGGGATACCAGAAGGAAAACAAGATAAAGTATAAAAAGGAACAAGGAGAAACAAGACAAACAAGTAGGAAGAAAGAAGAGATTATCCTAGGTAAGTATAAAAATATGAGGAAAATGGGAAGCAAGAAAGAAGACAAGGGAAACTATAACAAAATAAAGGAAGATAAAGTTCTCCTTAGTTCACGAAGACCTTAAACATGAAAAGTCAACCCAAAGCAATATATAAGTCTACCAAATATATATATACTGTATATATACTGTAAATCAACCTGAAGCACGAAGAATCAACCTGAAGCACGAAGAATCAACCTGAAGCACGAAGAATTAACCTGAATCGAGAAGAATCTACCTGAAGCACGAAGAATCAACCTGAAACACAACGTCTCAACCTCAAGCACGAAGAATCAACCTGAAACACGGAGAATCAACCTAAAGCACGAATAATCAACCTGAAGCACGAAGAATCAACCATGCAGCACGAAGAATCAGCCTGAAGCACGAAGAATCAACCTGAAGCACGAAGAATCAACCTGAAACACGAAGAATCAACCTGAATCGAGAAGAATCTACCTGAAGCACGAAGAATCAACCTGAAACACAACGTCTCAACCTCAAGCACGAAGAATCAACCTGAAACACGGAGAATCAACCTAAAGCACGAATAATCAACCTGAAGCACGAAGAATCAACCATGCAACACGAAGAATCAGCCTGAAGCACGAAGAATCAGCCTGAAGCACGAAGAATCAACCTGAAGCACGAACAATCAACCTGAATCGAGAAGAATCTACCTGAAGCACGAAAAATCAACCTGAAACACAACGTCTCAACTTAAAGCACGAAGAATCAACCTGAAGTAATACACGTCGACCTGACGCCATAAATCGTCCACTAAGGTCGAGAGGGCGATATTGTCCTGTCACAGCAGTAGTGATCTAAAATACTGCTCGGTCGGGACAGTACCGCCCTTTTCAACCACATTCGTCCATATTTTTGACCATATTCGTCCATATTTTCGACCATACTCGTCCATATATTGTTTTCCAAACTAGTCGACTATCCCTTTCTATAAACATAAAACATAAAATCAATTCCTCCAGATCCACTCCAAGTAATTGGCCAACTCATTCCCAATTAATTAACTCTCACCCACACGCTTTCCGCTCCTTTAACAACTTTCTACATTTGTCCACACCTGTTCACATTCGCAAACACCTATATTTTGTTTAATGTGTATGAAAGAGACAAGATGCAAGCCAACACCCACTTCATCACATACACAGACATAAACCCACACCACACTACACCCACCCAACACTAACCTAACCCACCACACCCACTTCCCCTCCATCACATACACAGACATAAACCCACACACCACACCCACCCAACACTAACCTAACCCACCTACACCCACTTCTACTCCCACATACACAGATATATACCCACACCACACCCACCCAACACTAACCTAACCCACCTACACCCACTTCTACTCCCACATACACAGATATATACCTACACCACACCCACCCAACACTAACCTAACCCACCTACACCCACTTCTACTCCCACATACACAGATATATACCCACACCACACCCACCCAACACTAACCTAACCCACCTACACCCACTTCTACTCCCACATACACTGATATATACCTACACCACACCCACCCAACACTAACCTAGCCCACCTACACCCACTTCTACTCCCACATACACAGATATATACCTACACCACACCCACCCAACACTAACCTAGCCCACCTACACCCACTTCTACTCCCACATACACAGATATATACCCACACCACACCCACCCAACACTAACCTAGCCCACCTACACCCACTTCTATGTCGATGAATGGCACTCAGCTTAAGAATGTAAACAGAGAAACCGATCTGGGAGTAACAATATCGAGTAACCTAAAACCGAGTCAACAATGTTCAGAAGTTGTTAAGAAGGCAAACAAAATAATTGGCTTTATAGGCAGGTCATTTGAGCATAAATCCAAAGAAGTTATCCTAACCCTTTACAATTCCTTAGTCCGCCCTCTTCTGGAATACTGCGTTCAATCCTGGTGCCCTTATTACCAAAAAGATATAAACAAGCTAGAACGAGTTCAACGTAGAGTTACCAAAATTATACCTAGCCTAAAGAACAAACCATACGAAGAGCGTCTTAGAGAATTAAATCTATTTCCTTTAACCCAGCGCAGATTAAGAGGTGACTTAATTCAAGTGTTCAAAATCATCAAAGGCATCGACAATATGAACTGTAGTAAGTACTTCACTATCGACCAATCTAATTACACACGCGGGGAAACGGTTGCAAAATTATTGGTAAATCTTTTAACTCACACGAATCTAAGAATTTCTTCTTCAATCGAGTTGTCAACTTGTGGAATGGGCTTCCCCGAAACGTTATAGACTGCATCACCGTTGATTCATTTAAACTCCGCCTAGACAAATATCTCGCTTCAAACCCGCGACTGACTGCGTTTGTAAATGAATAACTTTATTTTACCCCCCCCTCAGTTACTAACCCATCTGTCCCCTACTAACTTCCTAATCCTGCCACGGATATTAGTTCCAGGGCAGTAATTCCCTTTCCAATGTTCCCTTACCCATTCTAAACCACTGTTTGGACACTTGATCCTCAGTGTTTTGGAGGACAAGCAACCTAGAAGGGTCACTAGATCTGCTGTTGCTTGATTTCCTTTGTACTCCTTTGTACTCCCACATACACAGATATATACCTACACCACACCCACCCAACACTAACCTAGCCCACCCTCATCCACTGCCACTCCACCACACACAAGGTTCTCCAGAAGTTATTAACAATCTTCCCTCAGTAAAGTTTCCTGTCCCACCACCTACTCACATCCACATGTACCCACTTTCACCCACCCACACCCACTTTCACTATCCCTCACCCACTCACACCCTCATATACTGTACTCACCTAAACTCACCCACACACATCCAAAACCAACCTAAACCCACTCACACTCATCCAGCATCCACCCCCTCTCCACCCAGACCACCACACAAGGCCCTCCTCAAGTTGTCCACAATCTTACTCTCAGAAGTTTCCTGTTTCACCGACTAGTCACCTCCACCTCCATTTAAGTCTTCATACATCCACCTCCACTTAATTTAA